>CM048849.1:34060835-34660835 GCA_026545225.1 Cornus controversa
TTATTTGGACCAAACTAGCTTGTTTGATTGACAAGTGGCCGTTATTGGTGAGACTTGTGCAATTAAAGAATATATATAACATATATGAGTTTTAGGTTTCTTTAGAAACCAAGTTTCATCAGGTTGTGAGTCTTGAGTGACGTGCACAAGTGTGTTTCCTAATTGCCTTTGTCCTGCAACTTTACATATGTATATATACATATATCTATAATTAATTGTTATATTCTTGATTTTTACAAGTTGAGTTTGAATTAATTTTCAACAATTGGTATAAGAGCCATGATTACGGCTAGGATTTTTTATTGTAGAAATCAAAGAAACAAATATAATAGATTTATATATATGTGTGTGTGCGCAAACAACAAACCTTTTATAAAAAAAATAAAAAAACTTTCAAGTGGGTATGTTTATTTGCGCTAGACAATATATATATATATATATATATATATATATATATATTGTTTGGCGCTAATAAATATACCCACTTGAAAGTTATTTTTTTATTTTTTATAAATGGTTTGTTGTATATATATATATATATATATATATATATATATATATATGTATATATTGTCCGGCACTAATAAACAAAACCACTTGAATTTTTTTTTTTTTATAAAAGGTTTGTTGTTTGCACACACACACAAATATATATATATATATATATATATATATATATATATATATATTTTGTCTGGCCATCACTGTTCGCTAATAAACGTACCCACTTAAAAGTTTTTTTTATAAAAGGTTTGTTGTTTGCTTTAAAACGTTGCTTGGTACATGTATGGACATATATATATATTATCAATATGTCATACACACACACACACACGTAAAGCACACCCCCACATTCATATGTTTTACAATTGATTTGGGCCAAACTTGTTTGATTGACATTTGGCAGTTGTGAGTCTTGAGTGACGTGCACATGCAAGTGTGTTTACTAATTGCCTTTGTCCAATAACTTTACATGTGCATATAGATATATCTATAATTAATTGTTATATTCTTGATTTCTACAAGTTGAGTATGCATTAATTTTCAGCAATTGGTATCAGAGCCATGATTAGGGCTAGGATTTTTTATTGTAGAATCAAATAAAAAAATTTAATAGATTTATATATGTGTGTGTGTGTGTGAGCAAACAACAAACCTTTTGTAAAAAAAAAAAAAAATTCAAGTGGGTATGTTTATTAGCGCCAGACAATATATATATATATATATATACAACAACCCTTTTATAAAAAAATAAAAAAAAACTTTGAAGTGGGTATGTTTATTAGTGATAGACAATATATATATATATATATATATATAAAGTTCTTTTAAAAAAAAAGATTTGTTGTTTGCTTTAAACCATTCTTGGAAATTGTTAGGACATGTATAAATTTTATCAATATGTCATATATATATACCCACAGATAAAACACACCCTCCATATTCACATGTTTTACAATTGGTTTGGGCCATACTTTTTTGATTGACAAGTGGCGGTTATTGGAGAGACTTGTGCATTGAAAGAAAATATATAACACATATGAGTTTTTGGTTTTTTTACAAACCAAGTTTCAGCCGGTTGTGAGTCTTGAGTGACGTGCACAAGTGTGTTTATTAATTACCTTTGTCCAGCAACTTTACATGTGTATATATACATATATTTATAATTAATTGTTATATTCTTGATTTCTACAAGTTGAGTATGCATTAATTTCCAACAATTGGTATCAGAGCCATAATTAGGGTTAGAATTTTTTATTGTAGAAATCAAAGAAACAAATGTAATAGATTTATATATATATATATATATATATATATATATATATATATATATTTGTGTGTGTGTGTGCGCGCACGCAAACAACAAACCTTTTATAAAAAAATAAAAATAAAAACTTTCAAGTGGGTATGTTTATTAGTGCCAGACAATATATATATATATACATACAACAAACCTTTTATAAAAAAAAGAACTTTCAAGTTGGTATATTGTCTGGCGCTAATAAATATACCCACTTGAAAGTTCTTTTTTTCTTTTTTATATATGGTTTGTTGTTTGCACACACACACACAAACACACACAAATATATATATATATATAGTTTTTGTCCGGGCATTTGCTAATAGACAAGCCACTTAAAAGTTTTTTTTATAAAAAGGTTTGTTGTTTGCTTTAAAGCATTGCTTGGTACATATACGGACATATATATATATATATATATATATATATCATATATATATATACACTCATGTAAAACAAACCGCCACATTCACATGTTTTATAATTTATTTGGACGAAACTAGCTTGTTTGATTGACAAGTGGTCGTTATTGGTGAGACTTGTGCAATTAAAGAATATATATGACATATATGAGTTTTTGGTTTCTTTAGAAACCAAGTTTATCAGGTTGTGAGTCTTGAGTGACGTGCACAAGTGTGTTTACTAATTGCCTTTGTCCCGCAATTTTACATGTGTATATATACATATATCTATAATTAATTGTTATAATCTTGATTTCTATAAGTTGAGTATGCATTAATTTCCAACAATTGGTATAAGAGCCATGATTAGGGCTAGGATTTTTTATTGTAGAAATCAAAGAAACAAATATAATAGATTTATATATATATGTGTGTGTGCGCGCGCGAACAACAAACCTTTTATAAAAAAAAATAAAAAACTTTCAAGTGGGTATGTTTATTTGCGCCAGACAATATATATATATATATATATATATATATATATATATATATATATATATATTGTTTGGCGCTAATAAATATACCCACTTGAAAGTTATTTTTTTATTTTTTATAAATGGTTTGTTGTATATATATATATATATATATATATATATATATATATATATATGTATATATTGTCTGGCATTAATAAACAAAAACCACTCGATTCAACTTGTGAGTACCACACCCTATGTGAGGTGATTTCGACTATTCTCTGTGAATTGGAGAAAAATATTTAATACTCTGAAAATATCCTATCCTATTTTTACTAATGAAATTTTCTCACTTTCTGACAATTCATCATCTACCAAGATACCAATATTTCCAAAGATACCAATACTTTGTGATATACTGACTTGTCCAAAGCACAAGAGGGGATTCTAACTAGCAATGTAATAAGGCTACTTCGCTAAAGATCAAGACTTAAAAATGAACTAACTAATAATATTGTAATTTTTTTTAGATTAAACCATATGTATTACAAACATACTGAAACACACACATATATAAAAACATCATAACTAAAAATATAAAAAATAAAAATTATATATATATATATATATATATATATATATATATATATATATATATAGGAATGTGCATCCGTAAAACCGTGAAAGAAGCAAGTTCTTATTCAGTGCATGCTCATGCACGTGTCTATAAAGGGAACATTTGCCAGATATAATTGAGAATCTAAAAAAATTATTAAAAAGTTGGCAAAAAAAAACAGATATAGATGGACTTAAGTGCATTAAGATTTTTTTTATTCTCTTCAACAAAATTTGCATTCCATTTCTTTAATCAAATTCTATTTTTTTCTTCGTCAAAGTTCTCTTTTCTATATATATATATATATATATATATAGATAGGGCAATGCTATACGTCATGAAAATATTTCATGAATTTTTATCTTGAATGATGTGCCAATTAAATGGTGAGTTAATGTTGGTGGGATTCCCCCATACACAGAATTCCAATGATATTATCACCTGCCACATCATTCTAATTAATGATAAAATTTCATGACTTTTAGCATTTCTCATATATATATTCTCTTGTCTTTATTAAGTAATAGGTAAGATTGGAATAGACTCCACAACTACAGTTGTTAGGGTAACTATTTTGTGGAGACCTTAAAAATTAAAAACAACGTGTTAAGATGGATGGTAAAAATGATTAAGCCAGACATGCATGATTAATAATTAACGTGTAAGAGAAACTAAAAGTGGTGTATAGTGTTATAAAATACTACATGAACATCTATTGTCGGACAAAAGAAGCATGTGACATTGGATTCAGATGTTACGGCCATACAAAATGTAGATCCATAGAAACTTTTAGGAAAATAGTTTTTTGTTTTTTTTTATGAAAAGTAAAAGGTAAAGAAGTTGACCAAAAGTAATTAGAGATCATTTTAAAAATTAAATTTCATAGAGAAAATGAATTAAATGGTAAAAAAGAACACGTATGAGATAAAAGCAAGAATGGTAACAATGATTAAAAAAGAAAAAAGAGAAGAAAAAAGTAAAAATGGCAAATGTTAGTGGTCACCGAATTTCAATCCATATACTCTCTTTTTTTATCGCATTTCACGCATGCATGCATGCAGTTACATGCATGTGATAAAAATTTTGATTAAAATATTGTGGGTGGGTCTCTTACCTATTAGAAGTGCAAGTTTGGTAGTATTGCTATAACTTCTAATAAGTATTTTTTTTCTTTGACTATTAAAACGGTATTGCTTCTAGAAGATTAAATAGCATTAGGCGATAAAATTCGTAAAACATTTTCCATAAAAAGCTCTGACTTTTAATTTTTACTAAATCTATAGGAGATCAATATAAAGCCTGAAAAAAACACAAAACAAAAACAAAACCAAACTACACAGGCCAAGGCCTCAAATTAACTTCATGAATGTGTAGGTATTGACTCTTGTGCAAATGCATATTTGTAAAAGAGCTCATCTACAAGAGGACTTGTCAGACATGACGCTCAAAAAAAAAATCAGTAAAATTATACTCCTTTCATTTCAAAATTCTTGTTCCAATAGAACACAAGGAGTATAATCCTTACGAATTGTCAGAGAATTATATATATATACACATGTGTGTGTGCTCTTGCGCACGCAATTATGTAAATACTCACACACACTCACAAATGTTGAGTGCGGGACTCACAGCTCTCATCTCTCCTTTGAAGGAGGACAGGTTACACCAGCTGAAATATTTGTCCAATGATAACTATATTGAGAGTTGACTAGCAAAAATAGTAAAAATAGTGCTTTTTGTGATTATTGTTCAGTAGAATTACTTCGTCTTTTAAAGTGGGAGGTTGAGAGTCTTAGATTTCTACAGGAAATGAGGATCGAAATTGTGTGGATAAAAAGGGAAGATGGCATGGCTATTTATAACCATAGTGGTCAATGGCAACATAGGAGTCAACCGAAATACTCTTTCTCTCTCTCTCTCTCTCTTTCGGGGTAAGATTAGTAATTATGAGCAGAGGGGGTGATTAATCAAAATAATCATCTTTTAATAGTAAATGATTTTGAATGGGTTATAAACAATAGTAGTGCAAACGAGCTGTGAGCGTTGCATTGTTCCAACTCGTAATTCAATAGATCAAGTTGTCTCACTCTTGATAGTAATTGATAGCGTTAGGGTTTTGGTAGACATCATTATAATCATTTTTATTTCGCTCCAAACATAAATGTTCTAGATGTACTTTTTGGTGGATATGAAGGGATTAAATGTCCTAGATATACTTTTTTTTTTTCTTGAATTAATAAAAATGTTTTGGGACACAAGAGGGGAATCTTAACCATTATGTAATTAGCATTTTGAGCGCTAAATCATGCATTTATGGAGTTAGGTAATAATAATGTGCAGGTCAAATGAATGATGCTTAGGTCGTTTTCAATGGAGTCCTCAAGAGTACTAGAGAACAAAATTACTTCTTCAATTAAGTCCTCACACTCTTAATTTGTGAAAGAGTCGGTTCACACTAATTTAAAATTCACAAAATTCAAACTCAACTTGTTTATCACACGAACTCAAAATCATTCTCAAATTCAACTTATTTGCTTAATTAGTAAATTAGTTCGATTTGAATTATACTTCAGTCGGTTTTGAATTATTAATGAACAACTTGACTCATTTGTAATTATAACAAAGAGAGCCATAGTAAACTAGAAAAATAAGGCAAATAAATATTTATTAATTGATTTGGCGCTTCTTCAATCAAAAATGTAGAAATCAATTTACCAAAAAAAAAAGAATGTAGAAATCAACAATAAAACTATGTCATATGATTATAAACCATTCCATTGATTAAAAGTCATATGAGGAGAGGCCAATTTAGATTTTGGACTCTAGAGAGCAAGTGTTACGGGGTAAAACCATTACATTGATTAAAATGCTTTGAAGGCATCACGGAGTTGAGGAGGCTACATGAGAACGAGAACAAAAAGTTCGTTCAAGATACCCCGAGTTGCTCACTACTTGAGGCATGTTTCTAACTTTGAGGACAAAATTTCTTGAAGGTGGGGGGAAGCTATAGAGACCGGGTCAAATTTTGACCGATTTTTATTTTATTCATTATTTTTACCATAAATGCATTTTAAATTATGTTTAGCATGTTTTAAGTCTGGAAAATATGTTTGAAAACTTGTTTAAAGGTTTTGAGAAGTTTTGGGATCGTTTGGCAAAATTTAAGAATTTTGGGTTTATGGGACACAGGACGCGGGTTAGGTGGACCCGAAAATCTGAAAAAAATTTTGAAAAATAATTATTTTTGGTCTTAGACAAAATAAAATATTTAAAGAGTTAAGGAAACGATTTCGAAACCGTAGCCGCTTTTGGGAGGGTATGTTAAGCAGCCTAGGGGCATTTTGGTCATTTTGTCACCTAGATACTTTTAAATATCTATATTGCAGAGATATATCTCATTCTCTCTTTACCAAACACACATCAAGCTCTTTTTCTTCTCTCTCACTTCATCTCTCTTCCTTCTCTCTTCATTTCGGAGGCCGTAGGCTTAGATTCGAGAGTTGTGAGTGAAGGACAACTTGTAGCACAGGTCAAGGGCTTCAGTTTGAACTGAACAAACTTGGATTTCGGTAAGGTAGATCTTGGAGGAATTTTTGGAAATTACTATAAAACCTTCAAATTTGAGGCAGGGGTGTTTCTTCATTCTTAGTCATCGATTCTAGAGTTTTAGTGAGTTTGGAGAGGTTTTAGTTGAGTTAGCACGTGTGAGAGAATTGGTGGGGCTGTGATTATATATATTTTCTTCTTTTCTTATAATTTCTACATGTTAGTTAAGTTCATGTTGTTATATATGATATGTTGAATATATACATGCAATGTGTACAAAATTAGAACATGTCTAGCTATGATGTGATTTTTATGCATATGTTAATTATGTGCATAAGTGTGAGCATATATGTGGTTATGGAAGTATATGAAGATTAAATGCGTTCTAGACTTAATTTTAGCATGAAGGTGCATTAGAAAAATATGAAAAATATATGTTATGTGATATATGTGCTTAAAATTCATATATAGATAATTGCTGAAAGATTGTCTAAGTGAGCCGTACATGGGGTTCGGACTTGCCCAACCATGTCATGGAAGTGGTATACTTATCCACTAGGGTATGGCCGTCGAAGTTGCCCCATCATACCAATGCTAAGGCATAGAATTCAAAAATTGTCTATAAACCTTGTGAACGTCGGAGTTGTCCACTCACATTTGGCAAAACCAATATATTGTCGGGGTTGTATGATTCTTCGAAGTTGTCCAAATCATACAAGTGTCATCAAAATTGACCAACACCACATGATTGTTAGAGATGACCAAACATACATATGGGTCGGTGTCAGGTCGATGTCTAGGCGGGTTGGGCCATTCCTACTAAGTTAGTTGATTTGCTTACCCATTTTCCCCCAAACCTTATTACAGATAAGGCACCGATAACGGACGAGACTTTAGTATCTAAGTGGAGCTCCTTGTAGCTTTTGGCGTATTTTTGGATATTGTGCGTATGGTTATCCATGCCGGTATGTGGCATGTGGACTTAGTTGAAATTGTAGTTATGGTAGAACTACTTGTATAGTTCATTTGAATCCTTGTATGTATAGACAATGAGGATGACGTATGGATTTTGGGATGATATGTAAAAATTTGGACCAAAGAGTTGTTTTTAAGAATGTATGTAAAGTTTTATGTTGTTCCTTTAAGTTGAGACTTGGAGAATTTGAGAGAAACTTGTCTAAGTGTATGTTATGGTTTACATTTATCAAATGTATGATGTTTTAACTTTTCAAATATATTGAAATGTTGTATGGATGAGCCTAAGGACTTAGGATGTTTAATTAAAGTGAATGGTATGGATTGTGATCACTTGAGAGAAAGGCAATGATTGCAGGTCGAGTGATTACGATGCATCGTAATTGTGTGGAGAATTCGATGAAAAACAGAGTCTTTCGCAAGATGTTACGCAACATCTGCGATGTATCGTAACCAGCATTACGATGTATCGTAATTCATGGCTGGGTTGCACATTAGAGATGTGTTTGGATAAGTGTGGGAGGTCAAGTGTGAGGCCCATTAGGATTGGTTGATGTTGAATTGTACACATATATGTACATCTATGTGACTAAGCTTCCACGATAAATTAAGGGATTAGATTGTTCACTAGGGCTTAATGGAAGGGAATACACTAGAGACCCGAGCAAGGGGATAGAGTCTCCGATGACTCAAAAATCGGTGCGTAACAAATTAATTATAGGTTTATTAGCCAAGTCTATTCTTATCCTCCAAATATTCCTTATTAATAATTAATTGCACCCAAATTAGGTTTTTTTTTGTTAATGAGATATTAATATACATGAATAAATAAATAAATAAATATATATATATTATATCATCTTTAGAATGTATATATGCTCATATATTATATACAAGTCATTGAATTCTTTAAAGTCTCTAATTTTTGGGTTTGAAAAAAATGAAGAAATGATGGAGATTTATGGAGAGAATGAGGGGTATTTTGGGTTTTAAGATTAAATGGTCACTCATTATCAATTATTTTTTAAATTTGGTCATTACTCACCTTTTATTGAGTTTAAGGTCACCAAAAAGCAATATTTTTTTCAATTTTGATCACTGAACTCTAATTTTCCCTTATTTAATTATCATTTTAAGGACTCAATCATGCATTTATATAATTTGGTGATAATAATGTGTGTAGTTCCAATGAAAGATGACTATTGTCACCAAGGGCGGGGCGGTGTAGCCTATTGTACTTTCTCATCTTTTAAAATTGAAGGTCGAGTCTCAAGTCTTTATAAGAGCAAAATAGACGTGTGAGTGTGTTTATTATCAATGTAAAAATAAAAATAAAAAAATAAATATATAAAAAGACACAACTATTGTCCCTAGAGTATTTTAGAACAAAAATACTTCTTCAATCGGGTCCTGACACTTTCTTTGTGAAAGATTCCACTCCTCTAATTTGAAATCCACAAGATTCATATTCAGATTTTTTATTAAACGGACTCAAAACCAAAACTCAAGCTCGACAGGTTTATTTAGTAAAGAATCATTTATGACTAACTTAACTCGTTTGCAATTCTAATAAAGAGAGCCAAAATAACCTAAAATAACAAAGCAAATAAATAATTGTTAATTAATTTGGCCCTCAATCAAGAATGTAGAAATGACCGCACGGTTGTGCAGTAATTAACAAATACTTTTTAATTGACGATCTATGCTTTTAAAAAAAATTTCCTTTTTGAATTGTTTTAGGCAAAGGTAAGATTGCTTTTAAGGTAAGATTAAGCATGTAATTGAATTTAACAAGTTTGTAGTGCATTTTGGTTTTGGAGTTGGAACGCAATTTCTAACTTGATCGAAACTAAAGTGAAATATACATTTCTTTTCAAAATCATGTTTAGATCAGCTTGAAATTGTAACATGGGACAAGCATGTTGGTTAATTTGAAAAAACAAAAAACAAAAACCAGGGGCAACATGTCACAACCACTTCTTAATTATTACAAATACTCACTTTCATGTTAAAGCTCATGCTCACACTTTTCGATCAGAAAACATCTACGCATAAGTGCCAATAACTTTTTTTTCTTTACTTCGCATACTGTTTCCGATTTTTATAACGAGTGTTTACACACTTAAGAAGCATACACACATATAAAATAAATTGCCAAAGGCTTCAACCCGCTCTACAAGTAGAACCACTAACATCCATTATATTGAAAATCAGATAATAACACAAATTTTATTACACAACTGACATTATTTTACAAAATACACGCATATATTTTCAAGCACATTACACACCGAAACATAAAATCACACAACGGAAAACAAGTTTGTGTTGCCTTCACCACTTTGAGCAAGCTTTAAGGACAACACAAAGCTTCCATGTAACTGCATATTTATTTTATCCCATGAAAATGCAGTTAATTATTTATTACTAATACTATTAATTATAAAGTTGATCATGATCATATATTGTCCAAATTTTATTTATTATAATATAATATATTATAAAGTGGAACATGATCATGATCATCATTGTCCAAATCACAAGAGATGTCCTCCAATCGCATTGACACGATCAGTACTGCTCCTTCCAAAGAATTCAATGGTATAGCCTGGCTGGCTTTCAAAATACTTTCCTCTCTCTCCTGTACCATATTCTTTACTATTACCCAAATTGGTTGTGAATTTAAGGTATTGGATGACAATAGGAGTGGATCCATAGTAACCTGTCACTGAATTGAGATACTCGCCGTCCTTTAGATTCATGGTCTGTAAGATTCAAATAAAAAAAGAAGGATAACCTGAGTACCTGTGCTCATAATTAATTAATGATGATTGAGACTAATTCTTCTGGACAGAAGTAACACTTGGGAAATGAGACTAATTCCTCATTTTTGAAAGGAGGTATTACACTTTTCGAAAATGAGACTAATTTCTCTAGACACATATAATACTTCACAAGTTAGGTGCGTCAGATAAGTTTAAATATAATACTTGTGTGAGTATATTTTTTTATTTTTACCGTGAGGAATAAAAGTAAAAAAATTGAAATACTCGAATGGACTTACTGGGCATTGTTTTCCGCCTGAACCACCATGCGTTGAACCCGTTACTTTATCTCCCCCCGTTCTATAGTCGATTTGAATGGAAATAATTTCCGTATCATCTTGGTTCGTGAATATTGTTATGTTATCCACACGGTCATATTTTTTGTCATCCCATGATTCTCCTTTAGTGTCTCCGAATGGCCCCCAGTCTTTTGCAGCTGCCCCAATGGAGTCCATGAAGCTCTGGTTAAGTGAGATCATAAATCAAATTTGTATTAGAGCAAAGCTATGCATACACACACACAATAATTAAGAACGTGCGAAGGCTAGGGTGATCTCGACTTTTCTTGGAGAAAAATATTCAATACTTCGAGAATATCATCTTCTATTTTCACTAATAAAAAATTTTCATTTTCTTGAAAATAAAAAATAACAATTCATTATCCACCGAGATACAATATTTTCAAAGATACCAATACTTCTGATATATTGATCCAATGCACAAAAAAAGAATTCTAAGTAACAATGTAATAAGGCTACTTCGCTTAAGATCCAGACTTAAAAATGAACTAGCTAATAATATTGTAATTTTTTTTAGATTAAACCATATGTATTACAAACGTACTGAAACACACACACATATATAAAAACATCATAACCAAAAAAATAAAAAAAAATTATACATACATATATATATATATATATATATATATATATATATATATATATAGGAATGTGCATCAGTAAAACGGTGAAAGATGCAAGTTCTTATCTATGTGCATGCTCATGCACGTGTCTATAAAGGGAACATTTGCCACATATAATTAAGAAGCTTAAAAATTTATTAATAAGTTGGCAAAAAAAAACAGATATAGGATGAACTTAAGAACAATTAAATTTTTTTATTCTCTTCAACAAAATTTGCATTCCATTTCTTTAATCAAATTCTAATTTTTTCTTCATTAAAGTTGTCTCATTTTTTTTTCTTTTCTTTATTAAGTAATAGGCAAGATTGGAATAGACTAGACAACTACAGTTGTTAGGGTAGCTATTTTGTGGAGACCTTAAAAAAAATATTAAGATGAATGATAAGAATAATTAAACCATACATGATTAATAATTAACTTGTAAGAGAAACTAAAAGTGGTGTATAGTGTTATAAAATACTACATGAACATCTATTGGATTTAGATGCTACGGCCATACAAAATGTAGCTCCATAAAAACTTTTAGGAATTTTTTTTTTTTTTTTATGAAAAGTAAAAAGCAAAGAAGTTGACCAAAA
This sequence comes from Cornus controversa, assembly GCA_026545225.1. Taxonomy (NCBI): domain Eukaryota; kingdom Viridiplantae; phylum Streptophyta; class Magnoliopsida; order Cornales; family Cornaceae; genus Cornus; species Cornus controversa. The sequence continues at coordinate 34,072,979 of CM048849.1, forward strand.
GTAATTAGAGAACATTTTAAAAAATTAAATTTCATAGAGAAAATGAATTAAATGTAAAAGAGAATACATATGAGATAAAAGCAAGAATGGTGACAATGATTAAAAAAAGGGAAAAAAAAAAGTCAAATGTTACTGGTCACCAAATTTCAATCCATATATTCTCTCTCTTTTTTTTTTTTTTAATTGCATTTCACACATGCATGTGATAAATATTTTGATTAAAATATTGTGGGTGGGTCTCTTACCTATTAGAAGTGTATGTTTGGTAGTATTGCTATAACTTTTAGTAAGTAAATTTTTTTCTTTGACTATTAAAATGGTATTGCATCTAGAAGATTAAATAGCATTAGGCGATAAAATTCGTAAAACATTTTCCATAAAAAGCTCTAACTTTTAATTTTTGCTAAATCCATAGGAGATCAATACAAAGCCTTAAAAAAACACAAAACACAAAACAAAAACAAAATTAAACTACACACGCCACGACTTCAAATTAACTTCTTCAATGTATAGATATTGACTTTTGCGAGAATGCATATTTGTAAAAGAGTTCATTTATAAGAGGACATAACATACATGACGCTCAAAAGAATTTTCTTCTAAAATTATACCTTGTTCCAATAGAACACAAGAAGAATAATCCTTAAGAATTGTCAGGAAATTTTATATATATATATATATATATATATATATATATATATATATATATATGACTATGTAAAAAATCAAATACATGCTGACAAATGTTGACTACGGGGCTCAGAACAGAGTTAATTGACTAGCAAAAATAGTACGGGTACTTTTTGTGATTGTAATTCAGTAGAATTACTTCGTCTTTTAAAGTGAGAGGTTGAGAGTCTTAGATTTTGTCAAAGACAAGATAATTGGATAAGTTATTTGTCATAATAAAATATAAGTGTTTTTCATATATATATATATAGATATGTAATGGTGAAAATTAAGAATAATTATTAAAGGCGTTGCAGATGTGTAATAGCTATTTGAGAATCAAGCAAGAAAAATAAAATTAAAAACGACAGTAGCAGTGCAAGAAAGTAACCAAACTCCGACTTATCGGGAAAAAAAAAAATGGACTCACCGAAAAACAAAAAGAACCAAACACTGAGAAAGAGCTGTCTCGAAAGGAAATGAGAATCGAAATTGTGTGGATAAAAAGGGAAGATGGCATGGCTATTTATAACCACAGTGGTCAATGGCAACATAGAGGTCAACGGAAATACTCTCTCTCTTTGAAGGTAAGATTAGTAATTATGAGCAGATGGGAGATTAATCAAATTAATCATCTTTTAATGGTAAATGATTTTGATTGGGTTATAAACAATAGTAGTGCAAACGAGCTTAGCGTTGCATTGTTCCAACTCGAGCTCGTGTCAAACTCATGTATATTAGTGTTCAAGCTCTTCTTAGACGACACTTGTTGAATTTGAGCCCGGTTAATTTCGCTCATTTAGCCAATTCAACTTAGACTCAAGCTTAAATTCAAAATTGACTTAGAAACCGATGATTAAAAAAAATAAATTATAAATTCAAATAATCTCTAAAAAAAAAATTATGTTCATGAATTTTAACAAATTTATTCATAAACACTTATTTTTAGACATGTTTGGGAAAAGGAGCCGAGCAGTAACTTGTTTAGACTTAACTCGTTTATTAAACAAGCTCACAATCAAGTTCGAGCTCCAATCATTTGCAGAGGCCGTAAACTATGGTTTTTACCAAGCACTCCTACACTTTCATCTATTCTTTTTTTCATTCCATCTAATTTTCTTTTTTCTTATCAAAAGGAGCATAAATGTACATTTCTATTAAATGGTTTCACACTAAAAGTCAAAATGTTTGTTGAGCGCCTATTGAATGGCTTCACACTAAAAGTCAAAATGTTTGTTGAGTGTTTATCAAGGAAGCATGGATACGGATACGGATACGAAATACGGGTACGACAAGATACATATACGGCGATACGACAAATCTAAAAAAAAAAGATACAGGTACGGACAAAATACGACAATATAAAGATAATAAATTATATTTTTATATATGCAAAAAATGAGTTATTAACATTTCTTTATAAAATATTATCATTAATAAACAAAATAAGAGTTAAGAGTCATTTTATAATTAGCATGGATGAATTTTGTACTAAATCATGAAATTTATCTCAATACTTCTTTTTTAAATAAATTTTAAACTTTTCTTAACAATTATAATATGATATTATTGTTGAAAAAACTACATTTTCATATTCAAAACTCGTTAAAAATGTGTTTTGAAGTATTAGAAAAGTATCAAACACGTGGTCAAAATATCTGAGAAGTATCGGATACGTGTTAGAAATAAAAATATATATATTTTAAATTATAGATACGTTTAGGAAGTATCGAACACGTATTCAGAAGTATCCGAGAAGTATCGGTATCAAATATGGACACGATACGAATACGTTACTCTTATAGAATTATTCGTGCTCCCTAGGTGTCTATATTGTTGATTCATATAAATTCGTACTTTCCAAATAAAAAGATAAAAGGAAAAAAAAAAAAAGATAATGTATTCCTAAAGACTACTTTTATAAGGATGTTGAGGTACTCAGAGTACTCATAATTTCATTTTTGTATTTTTATTATAAATTATTTTTCTCTACTAATTCAGTTTACCAATTTTTTGGATAAGGTATATCTTACAATTTATTTATTTATTTTTATAACTTTGATACATATTTCCTATTTTGTTTGCTTGTTTTTTAAAAAAAATCTTCGTCACTACAATCAAATAGTCCAACTGAGTTTGCCACTAGAGTAAAAAACCATTAATGTACAGTTGGCAATTAAACTGAAATTCACATTTTCTGTTTTTGTTTTATTTATTTCTTTTGTTTTGATTTTTAAGAAATGAAAGCACTGTGAAATTAGCATTTTGAGGGTCAATTTATGCATTTATTTAGTTAGGTAATAATAATGAGTGTAGTTCAAATGAATGATGCTTACGTTGTTTAGTTGACGTCAGTAGTATGATGCCGTTCATCGTACCTAGAGTTTTACACAACAAAAATAAATTTTCAACTAAGATCTCTCAAAGTATTATATAACAAAAAATACTTCAACTAAGATCTCAAATTCTCTTTGTGAAATAGTCGGCTCATACTAATTTGAAATCCACAAAATTCAAACTCAGCTAGTTTATTAAACCAACTCAAAATCAAACTCGGACTAGATTTTTTTTTTTTTTTAATTAGTAAACTAGTTCGATCTGAACTATTAATGAACAATTTCACTTATTTGTAACTCTAACAAAGAGCCAAGTCCACTAGAAGAATAAGGCAAATAAATATTTGTTAATTGATTTGGCGCTTCTTTAGTCAAGAATATAGAAATCAATTTATCAATTTTTTTTTATAATTTATAGAAATCACCAATAAAACTGTGTCATATCAATCATAAGTAAAATTGGCTATTCTTACATTAGGTATCATTCAAGATTTTTTATTTTTGTTTTTTATTTTTTTTACTGAGAACCCCAACGCTTCACTTCCGGTGAGAGGAGGGGGTGTGGGATTGTAGGGGAAGAATCCCCCAACTATTCACATGGGCAACTGATACGCAAACGGACCAAGTTCAAGAGGATTTCAGCCCAAGTATCAGCAGAAGTCCGAAAGAATTTATTTAAAAGAAATAATAGGCCTAGTCGCCCCTCTATAAGACCAAAAAGGCCCAGCTTAGACATAAGTCCAAACTCTATTAGGAATTAGAATCCTTGAGAGAAAAGATAACTACAAATAAGAGAATTTGAATCCTAATAGGATTCAAATTCTAACTTGTATAAATATCCAAAGAAGATGAATAAAAAAGGATCCTTGAACCCGGATCTTAATTGACCTCTAAAAAATATTATTTTCTGGATTTTATTGGGTGTGCGTATTGAATTAATTAGCAGAAATTAGTTAAGCAATTTTCTGTACCAACACTTTGGCGCCGTCTTTGGGAAATGTTTAATCGTTTTCTGTTCGAAACTTGAAAATTTTGCAATCATGGTGGACACAAGAAGAAATACTTACGACGTCGCAGATCTACGCAAACCCCTTAGGAATCAAAAAGGGGTGCCGCCTATACAGCCAACATCCAGGATGCTCTGGCGCAACCAAATGTTCAGCAATTAACCTAGTAGAACGAGGCTCTACGTCAAAAGATTGCTCATCTCCAAGCAAGGGTTGAACATGCCGAAAGCGCGAGAGACCCTAAACGACAGTGGAATGAAGGGGCTGGATCAAGTAACCACTCGTTGAGTGCCTCTCATCACAACCAGCCCGCAAGAAGAAACCATTATCTTAGCCAACTCAAGGAAGATCAGATCAATCATGTGCATTTCTACTCGGAATGGAAGGCCCAAATGCAATGGGAGATCGATGAACTAAAACGTAGCTGATCCTGCTATCCAGCTAATGAGCGCCCGCAGCCACTAGGCTGACCGAGTCTCCCTTAACAAAAAACATAATCAGGATTGAAAGGTAAAGAAAGTTTACCTTGCCTATGTTCGTGACCTTCAATTAAAAGACGGATTCGATACATATCTACCAGTATCAATAAAAAATGACCCAGGATGCTGAAAATGATGCGCTCATGTGCAAAATCTTTCCATCCAGCCTGGCTGGGTCAACGTTACTTTTCTTCAAGCAACAACTGCCTCATTCGATCTCGAACTTTGTAAGGCTATGTGAGCTGGTCGTGGCCCAGTAGACTAGAAACCAGGAATGAAAGAGGACAACCTCCTTACTATCTCTGGTGAAAAGTGTCCCAAAAGATATGGGTGATCTGAACTTCCGCGCTCAGAAGTATCTAAGGATAGAAGAGGATAAAGCGGCCAGAAGACAGTGATCGACCTTAATTACTGTGGGACAGCAAACAAAGACCTATGTCGATAAGATAAAACCACCTTGAGTTAGTCCTTCGTCTACATCGGAGTTAGCAAAAAAACAAAAAGTCGAAGAGAAGTTCACCAATCTAAAAGTGTCTGTAGCCAGGCTTAACTATGAAAATAAGAGCAAAGGAATCTTTCACTCACCTCCAGCCATCAGGTAACCCCCAGAACAGAGGTATAAGAACAAGCATTGTTCCCTCCATAGTGACTTCGGCCATACCACCAATGAGTGCAGAAGTTTAAGGCAACATGTGGGGGCTCTGATCGCTAAGGGCGTCTTGTCATAATATATCATTCGGGAAGAACAAGCCAAACCTTCCAATCAATCTCAACCAAAGAAGAACAGACAGCAGAACCCTGCTCCTATTTATGTTATTAATGTTATTCATGGTTGACTAGCCTCAGATCACTACAACAATTTTAGCTTTCAACAGCAGGCTTTTTACGGCGGGCCCGTGTAGCCCGTGGTGGAAACTGATTTTTTACGGCGGGCCCGTGTAGCCCGTGGTAGAAAGTGACTTTCTACAACGGGCCTTAGTAGCTCGACATAGAAAGAATTTTCTACCGCGGTCAACTTGGGCCAGTCTTAAAAAATTACTTTCCACCACGAGCTAAGCCCGTGGTGGAAAGTTTTATTTTTATCATGCTCTACGCCTGTGATAGAAAGTGTTATTTTTTTAGAGAAATTTCACACGGTGAAATTATTTTCAATTCCCACAACCCCCACTCTCTCTCTCATTCGCTCTGTCTCTCAACACTAACCTTCACAATTTCATTTCTTACTCTCTCTTGATCCTCCCTCTAGGTTCATTACACATCTAAATTTCTTCTCTAACACTCTCCTCTCTCTTATCTTCTTTAGATGAAGAGCTTCTCAAGATCTATTTCTATTGTTCCCCCAAAACTCTTTTCTCATTGCTAATCCAATTTTGTGTGTATATTCACATGATCGGAGATCGAATTTGTCATCTTCAATTGAAGTTAGGGTTTCAAGGTGGTTAGCGGTGAGGAGTGTTAATGATTTTGAAGCCTCAAACCCTAATAGTTATGAAGACCAATGCTCTACAAGAAAGATTCTGAAATTGCAGTGTACAACCGAAGAGGTCGAGTCTGGAAAATTCCTCTGAAAGTGCGAGAAAACAGAGCAGATATAGGACTGCATTGGAAGGTACTTCAGACAGACTTATATATTTTGGTTTACATTGTTTGTTTGTTGAGTAAATGTCATAGAAAATTATGATTTTACATCTAGAAAATTAGATACTTCACAAAGACCTAAATTGGGTATTCTGCTTAGTAGAGGTCAAAAATTGAGTCAAATCTTATGGATTATGTTGGAAGGTATTTTTTTCAATTTATATCTCAATTTACTTTTGATTGGATTATAGCAACTAGGTTGTTGATATTCATTTTTTTCCCCTTAATGATCTCTTAAGTTGTGAAAAACATGCAAAACTTGAAGAAACAAAAATTGGAACTATATGCTATATATAATTTTGTGTGAATTTATATGAAGTGTGAACTTGAGATGCTTTGATTTCCTGGATATTTATATAGAAATTTTTTTTCTAGATTAAAGTTGTGAGTGGAAAAATTAGTTAGGCATCATGTGAATTATAAAGTCATAGTGAAATTAGCATTTACCATACTTAAAATTAAGCTTGGTTTTCTAGTTGGGCATCATATGAATATAGTGATTTTCTGGTCTAATGATTAAGCGTGGTTGATTCTGAATTAATTTTTTTGGTGTTCTTACTTGAAATTTTTGGCTTTGATCATCGTCTTGTTTATTCTGATTTGTTTGATTGTTGAGAAGCTTGGTAGGTTCTGATTTTGATATTTAGTTTTGGCAGAAGTTTGTCTTGAAATTGGATTTGCATGATGACAAAGACAAGTTGAAAGCCATGAAAATAGTCTCTGCTCTTTCATGTTTCAGGTTTCAAATCAGTCTTCAATATTATGTTCAAAATTAGGTTGAATTTATAAAAATTGCACACACAATTTTTCACTCAAATATTGTAGTCCTTGCAATGGATTGTATTGTAGTCCTTGCAATGCATTGTGCTTGCCTAACTCCCAACTTACACTGACTAGTCACCCAATTTGAAAACCATATGTGTGTGTGTGTGATCCTTTTATTACATTTTTAGTTGTTGTAAGACATACAGGTTGAAAATTCTTTTATTGTGCTTTTAGGATTTTATATACTTGATGACGCTCATCAAAGATTCTTGATTTTTGTAGCAAATGTGTTCCATCGAGATCTAAAGCCAAAAAATATCCTTGCTAACGCAGACTGCAAATGGAAGATTTGTGACTTTGGGCTTGCTCATGTGTCTTTTAGTGATGCCCCCTCAGCTATTTTTTGGACTGTATGTGCCTCTCCTGGCCATTAATTTGTGCTGCTTAGTGCCATTTTAACTGTTTGTAGTGATTTCAATTTTAGTTAGATCAGTATTTATCATTCTGATTATATTAATGTTTTAAAGGATTATGTGGTGACTCGATGGTATCGTGCTCCTGAACTCTGCGGTTCTTTCTTCTCTAAAGTAAGTATATACAACACACTAGCAAGCATGTATGCATAGCCATGGCAGAGGTGGGTAACCAACTAACCTAAATTGCGTCAAACACCCATGTATCCTTGGCCACAGAGTAGTTCACTGATTTTATTTCTTCCCTTTGAAATGATTCATTGATTATGATAATAGGCATATAAGAATCTGACTATGCTGAATTAATATTGTCCTTATATGGGCATCTTCTTTTAATAGCAGTAATCAAACTATCATATTGGTCAATGCTTAGAATACAGATAATCAAGTTGTTAAGGTAGATATTAGGAGCCTAACTGCATTGTCTTTATTAAAGAGGATATTTGAAGAAACTGTGAATAGTATGGTAAGACTAATATGTATGAGGGGGAGGTTTAATCAGAGAGTTTGGTGCAACATAGTACAAATTTTTCTGAACTTGTTGTGATGTACCAACAGACCAGAAATTAAAGTACCATCCAAGATAGATACAAGTCTTCAAACCTTCCGACATCTTTTATATGCATACAAATTCAGTTCAGCTGAACTCATAAATCATTAGCTAATCATGTAGACACCAAACTCATCCAAATCTTCCCCAAAGGTAATTATGATTCTTCTTTCTTTCTTTTCCAATAAAATTGTCTTCTGAATTGTGTTTTCTTTTTCTACTGTTTGGTTCAAGTTTGTGAAGACTAGTTCCTCAGATTTCAGTTCCATCCACTGCTAGAGGAGTGATGAAACACACTACTTCATCTTTTATGTTTCTTTTCTGTTTGTTTCTTTGATTCCTGTATATTTATATATAATTTTTTTTTCTAGATTAAAGTTGTGAGTGGAAAAATGAGTTTGGCATTTAATCTTTGCAGGCAATGCTTTTAACCCACTCCAAGTTGCTAGTTAATTGGTATTTTATCTTTGGCTGAGCTGGATACTTGTTGCTTGTAATTGATGTGCCAAATGCCAGTTATCTAGGCACATGAAACAATCTTGAAAGTGCCGAACCTTCAAGGGTTTGTCTAGTGAGCTATGTTCTCAATTCTTTTGTTGTGTTTGTCTGGATTTAATTTCATTGTTAAATTTTTAATTAACTTTTTGATTCTTTTACTAGCATAGTGACAACACAATTTTTATTTATTTAAAGCATATTCACCATACCTTGTTTTACACTAAATTCATTTTGAAGAAAAGTATATATCTTGAGTATTATGTATGACTGACGAGTGTAGATTATTGGATGTTTGTCGTTACTTTTCTACACTTCATACAAAAATAATAAAACCTGCAAAAACTTTACTAAAAACTGTATAGCAGTAAGCAGGGTCGAACCACTCTCAAGTGAGAATCAGTAACAAGTCTAAACTTCAAAACCTAAATTTCTTGAGATGAAAAATGAATATTTAAAAAATAAAATTCTGATTTTTTATTTAATAATAAAAACAAATATTAAATGTCTTAAATCAAATGATGGGACAAATCTCAAGGAAAGAGAATTCACCACCATGGATCCATATAAATAAAGTTTTTTTTTTTATATTCTTATCTAGTTTTTCCTCCAATAACCAATACACTTCACCAATCCAATTAGAACTTGGAAAGATGAAGGAAAATATGGAATAAAAAAGAATGACTTGATTATATATGAGAGAGACATTTCTTTATTTAATCTGATGCACATTGGCTAGGTAAACAGAGGTAGGCATTCTTCGAATTACCATTATTTGGCAAACACGAAAAATCCTTTCTCTAATTTTAGAAAATAAAATCCAGAATAGAAGAGTAGAAGAATGCTCTTAGGAGGAAAAAGTAGACAAGAAAATAAAACAACTTACCTATACTTCAGCCATGGTGGCTTCATCACTCCCTTGAGAAGGATGTTTACGCTTGCATATTAATAAAAAATAAACAAATAGAAATAAAACTACTACTCATCATTGAATCAATAAAACAATTACACTATTTTTTTCTATAATTTCTCTACAATTTCTAATCCCCTTCACCATCCCCTAAGAACCCCTATTTATAGAGTTAGAGGGGAATGGTTTAGGTAGGAAAAATTTAAAATACAAAATTCAAAATACAAATTTGAAATACAAAATTCAAAATACAAAATTCAAAAACAAAAATTCAAAATACAAAATTTTAAATTTAAATATCTAAAATTTGATTTCCATATTTTTAATTTCAATTCTGGACTGCAGACGTGGTCGTGTAAAAAATATTTTGTAAAGTTTTGAACTTGAGACCTCTTGTGAAGTAGATTGCACAGAATACTATCTCTCCTACAATTCGTCTTATGTTCATCTTTGACTATATATATCCTTTTTAGCCCTCTTTTGCTGCTTTTCTTCTTATTTGGAAATCAACCCCTATAAAACATAAAATGCAAAGATAAGAATATTTAAATAAAGTAAAAGAGTAATTAAAGACTTATTTTGAGATATAAAATAACATGTTTTGTGCACTTATCAAATTACCCCCAAATGAGCTTTTGCTAGTCCTCTAGCAAATACAAGCAAAAGATATTAGAGCACAAAACTGCTACTTTTATTTAACTCCTAACTAAAGATGTGCCACTTTCACAGGTTGTTTCGATTGCATTTACCATATGCAATAAGGCCTTAAACCCCTAGGTTACCCCTAGTGGACGAGTTATAGCCTCGTGAGGGTTTCAATGATGATACCCACAAAAAATGTTAATTATGTCACGTCCCGAATCTCAAAGACCCGAGTTACGACTATAAGAAAAGAAGAGAAAAGGATCCGAACCCCGGACCCCGAGCCGACATCAAAGTCGTCACTGCGGAAGCGATAAACAACTTAACTATGATTAGCATACACTAAACATGCTCAATAGAGAAGATAAATCACAAAACTTTTGATTATGATATGTCGTACAAGTACAGAAGTACTAAGCCAACAAACTGGCCCCGAATAACGTAACATACATGTTATCCAAGTTATACCTACTACATGCAAGTATAACTACAAAACACCAAAAAAGAAAAATGCCATGTCAAGCTTTCTGGGGCTCCAGCAACATCCTTTCCGTCCCTATTTCCTGAAAAATGTGGTACATCTGTAGGGTGAGCAACGACGGCTCAGTAGAAATGACTCAACTGTCCCCCCCCTAAACATTTCAGACTGAAGTAAGAATTCCTAAGGGAACATGCACGCAACGTTATTCTTTCTAACATGTTCCTATTTCCCTTTCCACATGCTTCACAAGTATTCACTAAAATACATTTACACATAAGCATGAAATATAACCTGCCCATAAACGATGAAGTCATAACTTGTCCATAACAACGGAATAATAAACCTATTTATAATGATTTAAAAAGCGTAAAACTTGAAATGAACAGTTTGCTTATTTAGATGTAGTGCATATGACACACACACACACACCACATGTAACTCAAATAGTCATTACACACGTATCAACATAGTAGTCCTCAGACAGTCCTTCTGTACATTCTGTCATTCTGGATTACTAGTCCGCAGGTCAACATGAAACCACTGGCCAGTCAGGTGGACTTATCAACCACCAGGCATCTTTGTGCCTCTATTTTCAATTCCGACTATTTAAAACTTCTCGAAAATCATAACTCACACATGATATGAACAATATGAAAAAAATGATCAATATGAACAATGTAATAACAATGTCCATAATAATTATCCTCATAGCGTTGGTTCTACATCTATGTGCACCAAGCTTTCAATGAGTCATTCCTTAAGTAAAATTTCCACTTAATGTCTATTTTCAAAAGGGCTTTAAACCTTCAAATCCTTTTCAATAGGGCTTTAAACCTTTAATTTCAATGCTTGCATATATATAGTATCAAAGTATAACCAAATTCATAATTTAACCAAAGTAGTACATCTAGGCAATTTATATGCTACCTAGCAAACATACTTGAACTTTCAAATCAAATATATTAAATTAACACCAAATCATGCTCTAGTACATTCTAAGCATAATTTAAAGCATTTAAACAATTCCAATTCCATGCCAAAAGCCATGTTGCACCATAGAGCCCTAGCTCCAAACATTAAAGTATGGTCAAAATTCCAAAACTTCTCCTAAGTGTTACCTATCATGCTTAACATGTTCAAAAGGCGTATACAAACACTTAGGCACTTTAAATAACCACCTGGCATGCATTCTCAACTAATGTACACATGAATGACCAAAATACCCCTAGTGGTCCATAAGTTGTCAAATGAATTCAAATGAAACCAAATTCATCCATTAGCATTCCTACACACTAATTAAGTAAAATGTAGGATGCTTGAACACACATTAGCAAACAAAGCATACATGTCACTACTTTTTCCCAAAATACTCTTCTTGAACAAAAGTTAAGCTTTTCATTCCAAGACACTAACGGATGACCCAAGACTTCCATAATTTACAATCATTAACACAATTACTATAAAAGTAATTTAGAACTTCTAGTTCTTACACAACACTAGAGTTATCATGTCATAAAGTGTACTTTAATTTCAAATTAAAAGTACAAGTGATCCAATGGTATACATGTCTCAATGGTAAATCTCCCTAATAATGCTAATAGGCATAATCCAAGGTCTAAACACATTTAGCATGCTCAAAACACAAAAGCCCCAATTTTTTACGAAATAAAGTAAACTTTAATTTACACATTTTGCAATTCATGTTAGAATCTCAACCTAACACTTCCTAAAGTCTTAAAACATTAGGAAAGGAAGTTAAATTCATTCCTACCTTAAATCCAAGAAGGATTGAAGAAACCCCCAAATTGAATTTTATAATTCAATTTGAAACCCTAACTTTTCTTCAAAAGCTTTAATGGAGAAATCAATGGAAAGGAATGGAAGTCTTCAAGTCCCAAAGCTTCTAATACTACAAATCATACACCACACTCATTCTTCAAACTTCAATAATTGAAAAAGAAGATGAAGAGAGAAAGTAAAAGAAAAAGATGGACAAAAGTGGTGGAAAGAAACACTTACATGCCACTAGCACCAACACTAACCACCACTAATAACCTTGGACCAAACCTAACCTTCAAGCACCTTCAATTGAGGAAGAAAGAGAGAAAAATGAGAGATGGAAAGGAAAAAGAAAGGGCTGGCAGAACTTATGGGGAAGAGAGGAAGACAATTTTGACGACTTTTATAACTCAAAACCAATAGATATACATCTATATCTCCCACCCCTTCTAGAAGCTTCTAGACTCCCCAAGTAAAAAGTCTCTTTTACCCTCCATTTTACTCTAAAACTACCACAATGCCATTCTTTTTCAAAGAATTTTCGATGGTGCCATCCATAATACGAAATTACTAAAATACCCTTCACTTTAAAAGAAATGCCAAAATTGTCCCAAATATTTTTGGAAAAGACTAACATATCCTCATGTCCCACCATCCCGTAGAACTATTCTTTAACTCTAAAAATGCTCGGGATCAAACCAATACTTGAAATTGGAAACCCGAACATCCTAACATATCCTAAACATATAAATGAAATAATAAAAATAAAATATTTTAATAAAATAAAATAATAAAAATAATAATAAAACATTTAATTAAAAAGAAAAATTCAGGATCTCACAAATTAACACTCAAAGATTTTTTTTTTTCTATTAATGTGTATAAATCAAGAATAACTCAATTATTCCACTTTAGTGCGAAATAAAAAATTAAAAGAAAAGATTAAATACTATTCAAAAGTTAAAAAAATTTCATTACTATTCTTGACTCAGAGTGTGTGTGTGAATAGCCACCAATAATATAATTCTCAATTTTAAAGTAACTGCATTTTAGATTTTCTTAGAAAATTAGCTTTGATTTCAAATCTCACTTATGATATTTCACTCAAAATTGAACACTAAGAGATTGGCTAATTTTGCACTCAAGTATATGTGAGTAGAATAATGTAGAGCAAATGCAAATTATCTCACATATTTTCAATAAAGAACGAATTTTTCAAGAAAATGCATTGGTCTCATCAAAGGAATATCAAATATTAAGAATTTATACCACACAACAATATAACTCAGTCATGTCCATATCCGAACTATACTATCCTTAAGATCAAAAAGGACTTTTATTAGGATGTAACTTTAGGTAAAAGGAAGATAAAAAAGTGATAATGATAATGGTAAGGTGTATTCGAGAATGTTTGAGAAGAACTAACTCACTTAGAGCATTTTACTTTCAACTTTTTCTTCCAAAATTTTGTCAATTGAATACTTTCTATTTCACTTCTTTTTATATACACTTCTCAAAATCTCATTAACAATTATACTCCATCTTTTCTCTTTTTCTTCTTTTTTTTTTTCTTTTTTTTTTCACCCACTTGTACATTGATCACATCCATTCTCGGAAAACCTAAAAATGGTTATAAAAGAAAGGCTGGACCAAAAAGCTTCACTGATTATCACATCCATTCTCGAAAAACCAAAAAAAAAAAATGGTTATAAAAGAAAGAATGGGCAAAAAGTTCAACTGGTTAACAAGTGGTAATTCATAACAAAGAAAAAAAAATTGAAAGGCTCAAACAATGAAAGATGGCCTAAAATCATTTCTCAAGGATAGGTATAGTTCATCAACATACATGAGCTCAAAAAAAAATTATGTGGCATAACATGATGAATTCCTAATATTTGACCAAAAGAATGAAATAAGGAGACTAATCAACAAAATTATGTGAAAGTCAAGAAAAAACAGAGTGATTAGCATATAATCCTCAAAATAAAAAGAATGGTATAATACCTCACTGGGTTAAATCTCCACTTTTATTCGTCAGAAATTTTTAACATGCAATCACTTATCAATTTCAAATTGTATTACGGGGCTTTAGTGAATTTTGTTTTTTCTGAGTTTTAGAAATTCATGAACTTGTTCTAACTGAAAGATAGGATAAAATCTTAACTTTTAAGAACTTATTAATGCACTAAAGATTAAAGATTTTATTTTAAAATTTTATACACGTTTAATATTTAAAAAAATCAAATCATAGTGTGAAAATTACCATTATCACAAAACATGTTTCAAAAAATTGCAAATTCAACGCTTTTCTGAAAATTTAGAAATTTAATGTCATACACCTAAACCTAAACTCAACATTGTCCGCAATGTTGAACAAAATAACAATTAAGCACAAATAGAAGGTTGGAAGAATATTACCTTAATCAGAATGAATTGATTTGCTTTAACTTTCCATTAACAAAAAAGAAGCATTAGTAATCACATGAAAAGTTCAATATTATGCATGGAAAATTGCAAATTTTTTTTTTGCTTTTCAACAAATAAATACAACTCCTATTATATATATATTTTTTAGAATAACTCGAGGATTATCAGTTAAGGTCTGCCAACAACACAGCCAGGAAAGTTCCCAGGAAAGTGTGGAGAGGCACTTGGCCTGCTTAATGACCGTACGTCCACACTCCTTAGACAGAACTTTCCTCGACATTGTGAAGTTGGAAGGTGCTCACTGGAGTTACCAAGAGTTAGCTCTACTTTTATAAATATTTTTAAACAACAAAAAGAGCATTACTACAAAAATGCTAAATTAAAATTCACAATGAGTGAGTGTGTGGTCTTTCTTCTTAAAAAATGAGTGAGCGTGTGGTCTTTCTTCTTTCTTTTTTTTTTAACAAAAAGAACAACAAATAAAAATAAAAAATGAAGAAAGTGTGACCTTAGGGATATTTCTAAGTTATTCTATCCTAGAGTTTGCATGTGAAAGTTATCAACCTAAAAAAACTATGTTTTCCTAATCTAAAAAGAAAAGAAAATAATGTAAAAGAATTAGGTACTTACCTAGATGACAAAGCTATTATTCCTCTTGTAAGAGTGTCTGATGGTGGCATCAAAAGAAGCAGTGCATCATAAGAACCTGCCATGGAAAATATATATATTTTTTCATTCTTTTCTTCAAATAATAATAATAATAATAAAATAAAATAAAAAAATAAAATAAAAAATAAAAAGAATAGAAGGGAGGTAAGGAAAGTTTGGGTGGGCTCCCAAAAAAATTGTAGTGTGGAATATTTGTGCTTCGAATTCCCAAACTTGATTTGGCAACGGCGCCATTTGACGAGTGTAAATTATTGGATGTTTGTCGTTACTTTTCTACACTTCATACAAAAATAATAAAAGCTGCAAAAACTTTACTAAAAACTGTATAGCAGTAAGCAGGGTCGAACCACTCTCAAGTGAGAATCAGTAACAAGTCTAAACTTCAAAACCTAAATCTCTTGAGATGAAAAATGAATATTTAAAAAATAAAATTCTGATTTTTTATTTAATAATAAAAACAAATATTAAATGTCTTAGATCAAATGATGGGACAAATCTCAAGGAAAGAGAATTTACCACCATGGATCCATATAAATAAAGTTTTTTTTTTTTATATTCTTATCTAGTTTTTCCTCCAATAACCAATACACTTCACCAATCCAATTAGAACTTGGAAAAATGAAAGAAAATATGGAATAAAAAAGAATGACTTGATTATATATGAGAGAGACATTTCTTTACTTAATTTGATGCACATTGGCTAGGTAAACAGAGGTAGGAATTCTTCGAATTACCATTATTTAGCAAACACAAAAAATCCTTTCTCTAATTTTAGAAAATAAAATCTAGAATAGAAGAGTAGAAGAATGCTCTTGGGAGAAAAAAGTAGACAAGAAAATAAAACAACTTACCTATACTTCAGCCATGGTGGCTTCATCACTCCCTTGAGAAGGATGTTTACGCTTGCATATTAATAAAAAATAAACAAAGAGAAATGAAACTACTACTCATCATTGAATCAATAAAACAATTACACTATTTTTTTGTATAATTTTCTCTACAATTTCTAACCCCCTTCATCATCCCCTAAGACCCCCTATTTATAGAGTTAGAGGGGAATGGTTTAGGTGGGAAAAATTTAAAATACAAAATTCAAAATACAAAATTCAAAAACAAAAATTCAAAGTACAAAATTTTGAATTTAAATATCTAAAATTTGATTTCCATATCTTTAATTTCAATTCTGGATTGCAGACGTGGCCGTGTAAAAAATATTTTGTAAAGTTTTGAACTTGAGACCTCTTGTGAAGTAGATTGCACAGAATACCATCTCTCCTACAATTCGTCTTATGTTTATCTTTGGCTATATATATCCTTTTTAGCCCTTTTTTACTGCTTTTCTTCTTATTTGGAAATCAACCCCTATAAAACATAAAATGCAAATATAAGAATATTTAAATAAAGTAAAAGAGTAATTAAAGACTTATTTTGAGATATAAAATAACATGTTTTGTGCACTTATCAGTGACATTATGTTATCCTAAGATGCAGAGTTACAATGCAATAGTGTTTGACTTTGGTATGATAACTGGTGGAGTTCTTGGTGATAAGACAAGTGAACTGAGTGGGCTTTTGCATTGGATCTTTTGGTTATATTGATCTGCAAACTATTAAAGGTATGTCTAATTGATGTTTAATTTATAATTTTTTTTAATAGATAAGTTATTGTTTTCTTCACCATGAGACATCTTCTTTATGAGATTTACCTCAAGCAATGATAAGTTTAGGTTCATCAAGTTAGCAACTTAGGTATTAGATTGGGATTTTTCCACAAGTTCTTACCAAAATCATTTGGATATAATTCTTCTTATCAAAATTAGCGAGTACATATATTGTTAGATACTGATGGGTGGTTGAAATTGCCTGTGTATAGTTCAAAGTGGCCTCTAACCTATGGATTATATATCTGTACTATATATTTAAAAGAGATAAAAGAGAATAAGAATTGATTGGGCAACACTTTCGCAAATACTAGTTTCCATTCCTATTGACTAAGGTTGAAAGGAAATTAATCTATTCTATTCGCCACCCGCCTTTCTGTTCCTTAATATCAAGTGTAGTACCCTCAGGTGGAGTATAGTCAGGCCTCTCCCTGTCTTTAGACACGAAGCTCGATTTTTTATTTATTTATTGAGGTATTGCTAATCAAAGACCATTACATTTCTGTGGATTTTGTAAGAAACATCAAGTTAGTTGGTATATATATATATATATATATATATATATATATATAGCATAACATCCGTATATGCACTCTATACCTTTGGAATAAAATATCTCCTTCCTACTTTTATATACTAAGCTCGATGATTCATATATGTGTATGATAGGTTATAGTGATTACTAAATTGGAAATTGGTTGCCTAGGTATCCAAGGTTGATTAGAAGGAATTGATGGGGTGTGGTTTAATTTATGGGCTAAATATATGAAGTCAAATTTGAAGTTGGGCTTTGTTTGGATGTAGGGCCATATATGACTATGGGTGTGAAGTTAAATCATGATGGTAATAAGTGTGGTGCGGCTATGTGGTGTACTAACTACCTTTGAATTCTTTTGATTTATATGTATATCACTTTTTGAGAATTAAAACTAAGCAAGGGTTGTTTTGGTGTGTTGCTACACAGGCCTTGTGTACATGAATGGTTAATTGTGGAGTGGAGTTGGGTTTGGGCAGTAGGACTATTAACAGATACATATACATATAGATAATGTGGATTGGAAGTTGTACACTTGTTATTGTATCATGTTAATATAATTACATATATGAAATCTAGAGGCTATTTCTTTTATTTCATCTTTTTTTTTCTTTTCCTTATTCTCCCTTCTTTTAGAAGCTAACCACCTAATATATTTATGTGCCTGCATACACATTTGCAATCATTGACTATTTGATTTCAAAATTGAAAGATCTTGAGAGCTCAGACTGATGAATCATTAATTTAACTCAAAATAGTATTGAACTTAATATGCTCATTGGGAGTACTCCGCTCTCATTTTGAGTGCCTTTTATAAAATCTTACTTATAAACAAAAATAGTATTGAACTTAGTCCGTTATGGAACACTTAGAATACTGTAAGAGCTTCATGTCATATAGTTCATAGTTGGATGGTTTTTGCTGGTTGTTCTTTGAAGAGAAAACAAAGGGTGTAGCAGCTGTTATGTGTGTCGCTGGTGTTCTAACACTCTTGACTTAGCTGGTTGTTGTAAAGTTCCTGCATGGGGCTTTGTTTGTTTTTAATGTAGAGACTACACCCTCAATGTGTTTGCACATTTTATTTTTTTGATCATTAATAAATGTTTACTCTTATCTAGCAACAATAACAATAATAACAGAATTCATACACAGCATCCACCTGCGCTTTAGCACTGGATCAGCTCTGCATAGTGGCATTTAGTATGAATATGAATAGTAGTAGCAATATTAGTTCACTAGCTCTTAAATTTGTAACTTTGTGGACTTTGAATTTCAGACGTGGAATTCACTACTAATATTTGAATTAAAATCCATTTTCTGGTGAGAGATGAGATTTAGTAATGTATTGGTACATTGTATGCCTATTGCCAGGGATGGAGGGAATGAAGGCCTGGGGGGATACGCGTCCCCTCTGAAATTTTACTTTTTTTACTTTTCTATATATATTTTTAAGAAAATGACCCTATACTTGGCTAAATGGTGTCGGATTCCATCGGGTCAGTAGCCCGTAAAACTGGCAATGCTATCATGATAATGCTGGAAACTTTTTAGAATGGTTGGGGACAGAAAAGAAATTAGTCATAGTGAGAAGAATCCAAACAAAGAAAAAAAAATGTGTGGAATTACCCAAGCATTTGAAAATGATGTAATAAATACATTATTTGTTGCCATTTTTTTTAAATCTTAGTAGCAGGTAAGACTCTAGAAATAATTAGAAAGAAAAAAATGTGCGATTAGATATAATATGAAACTTTTTTTTCTTTTAGTTGTGATAAAAAAATTTTCCGATTGTGATAACTCGTTTATAGTTAAGGATTCACAATCTTTGCCCTTGCATATGATATGACTTATGTATTGTATGGGCCTTCTTGGTTTGGATGCATTCGTTGAGTCTAACAAATTAGCAGCCTTATTGGGATTTGGGGAAGAGTTGATGAATTGTGAAAAACTCCATGAGTCTAGAAATCTTCATTGGGTTTTGTACATAGGCTTGCATAAAAGATTCAAGTTGGACTTGGACAAGCAATGTACACCCATTTGAAGATCAAAATAGATAACAAATTTGGACTTTTAACTTAATATTTCTGAACTATTTTTTTTTTCTAAATTAAAATTACATATAATATACATGCATTACATTGACATGAACCATTCTTAAACCATTTTTTTTAAATATGGAGTATTTTATTAGTGTACTGAGAGTTTAAACTAAATTGATTATTAGAACACGTATTGGTTTTGATTGAGAATGTTTTATAATGCAAGTTTATTTTAGCCACCTTTTGGACATATAACTTTTTTCGAAGACTGATCAGATATTTTAGACAGTGACACACTGGAGAGTGACTAACTTTTGGACATTATGGCTGTTTTTTTTGGGTATAGTTGTGTGATGAGCAAAGTGTTTCAATTTTTTTTTAATATAGTTTTGATATCACTTGATGTTTTGGTTGATAGAAATGCTATTGGTAAGCAATCATATATCTATAATTTTAGTTGTGTTAGTATTGAGACTTTTTTTTTGTCCTTTAATAAATATACCTCGGAACTAACTATAAAAGAAGTTTGGGATTAATTTATTTGTTTGTGATTGGTAGGATGCAAATTTTGATGCAATTTTACAATTTTTAATGTCGTTTCATCTTATATATATTTAGCAAATGCAATTAATTTGAACAGGCCTAGGAGTTATGTATTGGTGAAGTAAAATATTGTACAAGTTTTTGTGTTATGGACAATATGGCCATGTGATAGATTTATTTGTAGTATTTGGCTTTGTAAGGCTTGGTGTGAATTTGATTTTGGATATTGTCTAGTTGTGTATTGGTGGAATTGAAGATAAGTGATTTTTGTTGTACATGTGGTTTTTTGTGTTAGGAACAATGATATAGATATATAATTTTTTTTTTAAATTAATAAACTTTCAATCACGGGCTTAGCTTGTGGTAGAAAAATACTTTCGAGCACGGGCTTCGCCCATGGTAGAATAAGAACTTTTAACCACGGGCCAAGCCCATGATAGAAAGTCTGTTGGCAACTACGACACCGGATACCACGACGGGACAAACCCATGGTAAAAGCCTTTTTTGCCCGTGGTAGAATACAGACTTTCTACCACGGGCTTAGCCCATGGTAGAAAGTCAGTCGACAACTACGACACCGGATACCACGACGGGCCAAAGCTGTGGTAAAAGCCCTTTTTGCCTGCCATAGAAAGTATTTTTTCTTATAGTGGATCGAGAAAGCAAATCCGAAAGACGGTCATACCTAATGAATGCTCAGAAAATTCAAAGGATTCAAGAGATCCACTCGGTGCATAACTGCTCAACCAATGTACCAATCGTCTTCATAGATGAAGACATAAGCAAAATCCAAACGCCATATGAGGACCTGCTCATAATCAGTCTCATCATATCTGACTGCGAAGTAAGAAGAGTGTTGGTGGATGCCGAAAGTAATGTGAATGTCTTAACCTTATCGGCTTTCCAATAGATGGGCCTAGAGGCAAAACACATTAGGCCTACTACCGAGCTACTGGTAGGGCTCGACGACAAATGAGTAATTCCAACTGGGGAAGTGGAACTCCCAGTAACAGCAGCTGCCAAGACCTTGACCGAGTCCTTTGGCATTGTCAAATTCAACTTTTTGTACAATATGATAATAGGAAGAGGTTGGATACATAGGATGCAAGGAATCCCGTTGATGCTCTATCAGCTAATAAGGTGCCTAGCGCCAAATGGAAGGGGTACAATCGGCATCTTGGGAGACCAATTAGCAGCTAAGAAGTGTTATGCCCTTACGCTGAAAGGGAAGATGGTAAAGTAAGAACATGCTAAATGGCAATTCTAGAATTCTCTACCAAAGGGTGTTCCACGAGAGTAAGAAAAAGAAAAGCTGACCGAGGAACTGCTTGAAGAGGTAGAAATTATTCCAGACAAGGATCCCACAAATCTAGGAACCTCTCTATGCCAGGAATACAAAACGCAACTAATACAATTGCTGAGAAAAAATATAGATATCTTTGCCTGGGATCATATAGACATGCCAAGATTGATCATTCAATGTCATGACATGCACTCAACATGAACCCAAACACCCACATGTGAAGCAGAAGCAAAGACGATTCACTCCAGAAAAGAATCAGATCATACCAGTACAAATAGATCGTCTCCTCCAAGCGAGCTTTATTAGGGAAGTATAGTTCCCGGATTGGCTCTCAAATGTGATAGTGGTCCAGAAAAAGAATGGTGATTGGCATTGAATGTTACGCATTCTAGTCTCTTAACTTGCATATTTTATTCTCCTAGTGATAGATTATTTTGTGATTTTACTTCGTGTTATTGTTTTCTTTATTTTCAGGGCCTTAATGATTATTTCAGTTAAAATCATGACTTTGGGCTTTTAAAGATGACATCCAAGAGGGTTAGATGAAGCCTACATCAAATAGATTCATTCAACTCCACAATTTAACTCAAATCAGCCCAAGAAAAAGGTCCAAGAGAATTATAGCTGCTTAAGGAGGTTACGGGCCTGAAGCCCAATTTTTTGATTAATAAAGTTTTAATCCCATTTTGCAAAACAGACCAGAAGTCTTATTTTCGAGCCTTAAATCGACTTAATTTTTGCGTAAGTTGAATAAAATTTGATTCTGGACACTTTTGTATTTAACAAAAATTTTGTGAATCGGACTTCTAGTGGGTCCAAAGTTGGGCCGAACGTCAGTAGAAAAATCCACCTGTTTAGTGTTGCGGGAAAACCTAAGTAATTCCTAATTGGATTAGGACTTTGATGTATTCTCTTGGTGCATAAAGTGGCGATTTGGAGGCTATTTTGGGAGAGTTGTAGAGAGCTTTTGGACACCATTGAAGACATATTTTGTAGAGCTTTGGAGTGGAGAACCATTGGAGAACGAAGTCATGCGCGTATTTCATGAAGATGATGCTTTCTTCCTCAACCGTTGAAGCTTCTTCTTCTACCATGAGCGGTTAGTTCATCCACTAGGGTTTTGATGTAACCCTAACTAAGTATCAATGGTTTAATTGTTTTAATTATTGGAGATTTTTCTATACATACATAGATTGTGTAATTTAGAGGATTCTTCTTATAGAATTGAGTTATAAAAGTCTTACAAATTCAATTTCAATGATTTATTATCTTGTCTTAGATATTTAGTTATTGTTATTGAACTCAATCTCTCTTATTTTTTGTGATTATGAGAGCGATTATTACACAATGGTAATCACTGAATATATCATTATACGCTTTGATGGAGTATGCCTAGAGAAGATGAATCATACTGCTCCATAGAGTAGAGTAGTTAAGCAGATGGCCCATGCCAATCGAAGATAGTCCATGACTTAGCCTTAATCATATGTTATCTTCTTGATAGATGAAGGTGAGCTTGTAGCCACCGACACCACTTATGCATGGTATAATATCGCATAGTTAATTCAATTGACCATTGATTATGACGTTAGTGGTGAAGTCAATTACCTTAGATTTATCTCATATTTTCTACACTCTCTATTTTTTTTGTTTTATTTTAATTGCTTTTTAATTAGTTTAAATAATAAAATCAAAATTCTTTTCTTTCTAAATTTAATTAGAATTAATTCCGTATCCCAACTCATTCAGACCATAATCCCTGAGGTTGGACACCCCTTTCGATAGCCCTATTCTGCAAGGAATTCGTTCTATTGCAAAGTGTGATAATTTTAATTGATTCACTCACAACACACGATCAAATGGCAAGTGGCGAATCTGCATAGATTTTACTAATCTAAACAAGGCTTTCCCTAGAGAATGTTTTCCTCTTCTAAAGATTGATCAAATGGTCGATGCCACAACTGGATACGAATGGTTAATGTTTCTCGATACGTACTTTGGATACAATTAGATCCCGATGAATCCATATGATCAGGAAAAAACCTCGTTTATCATCGAAAAGAGAATTTATTGCTACAAAGTGATGTCGTTCGGTCTAAAGAATGCTGGAGCAACTTACTAGTGATTGATCAACAAAGTTTTTAAGAACTTGATAGGCCAAATAGGAGAAGCATACATAGATGACATGGTGGTAAAAAGTCTCAGAAAAGAAGACCACCTGAGACATCTACATGAGGTATTTGATACTCTACGAAGCCACAACATGAAACTGAACCCATCAAATTGCTCATTCGAAGTTTCTTCGGGATAGTTCTTGGGGCACATAGTAAATTGAACATGAATAGAAGCAAGTCCAGTTCAGGTAAAAGCTTTTCTAAAGAAGAGGGAACCAAAAACTCACAGGGACGTTCAAATCTTGATAGGACGCATCTCTGCTTTGAGTAGGTTCACCTCTCGACTTTCTGACAAGTGCAAGCCCTTTTTCGATGCCATTAGGGAAAAGGGAAAAGAAGTATGGGAAGCTGAACAGAACAAAGCCCTGGCAAAACTCAAGCAGTACTTAATTTAATTGCCAACGCTTTCAGTGCCAAACGCATGAAAACCTCTGTATTTATATTTCACAATATCTCAAAAAACCACCAAAGCAGTTCTAATCAGAGAGCTCGAAAAAAGGCAATACCTAGTGTTCTACTCAAGTAAGACTATGACTGAGGTAGAACAGAAATACTCCGAATATGAAAAGATCCTGTTGGCCCTAGTTTAAGGAAAGAGGAAGCTCAAGCACTATTTTGAGGCTCACTCAATTATTGTCTTGGCCAAATTATCGATCAGAGTGATTCTTCATAAACTTGATCAGTCGGGAATGGTCATTGAATGGGCAATTGAGTTGGGCATCTATGACATAACCTATGAACCTCAGACTGCAATAACAGGATAGGCAGTTATGGATTTCTTGCTTCAGTACGAGTGAGAGAGCGATGAAGAACTAAGGCTTCATCTTAACCTGAAGGGAAACTATATATCGATGGATCATCAACATAGACAGGATCGGGTATCAGCATAGAAATTCAAACTCCTGATGGAACTGCTCTACAATAAGCAATCCATCTAGAGTTCTCTGTATCAAACAATGAAGTTGAGTACGAGGCCTTGTTAGTAGGACTAAAGCTATCACAAACACTTCAGGTAAAAAACTTGTAAGTTTTTAGTGATTCTCAATAAATCATGAAACAGGTTAGTGGGGACTATTCTCTAAAAGATGATCATATAAAAGCCTACAAAGACTTGGTGAAAAAGGAGCTCAAAGAGTTTTACTAAGTCAAGGTTTCTCAAATTTCAAGGGATCTGAACCTGTAAGACGATAGGCTAGCGTGTTTAGCCTCAGTAACTCAGCCGAAACTAATCAGGATAGCTCTGATCGACTCCTTACAAATGCCTAGCATCTATATCTAGAGAAAGATGGTTGTCTTACAGAACCAACCTAGCTGGATGGATCCCATCAAGGCTTATCTCATCGATGGAGTATTGCCAACTCAAAAAAAAGAAGCAAGAAAAATCAGAATGAATTCTTCAAGATATTCAATGATAGGAGGACATCTGTATGTAAGATCGTTCTTAGGACTATACTAAAATGTGTGGCGTCTGTAGAAGCAAATGAAATACTTTCCAGAATTCACGAAGGCGTATGTCGAAATCATTCAGGTGGGCGATTGCTAGCCCATAAGGCCATTACCCAAAGGTATTTCTGGTCATACATGGCTCGAGATGCCGAAGAGCATACAAGAAGATGTGATAAATGCCAACGACATATGAGAATACCCTATTAGCTCCTAGAAGATCTGACCACCATGCCCAGTCCTTGGGCATTTGTGAAGTGGGGGATGGTTTCAGTTGGACCCTCCTTAAGGTAACTAACAACAAAAAGTATGCATTGCTGGCAACATATTATTTCATAAAATGGGTTGAAACGAAAGCTTACGCAACGATCAGCCACGTGCAAGTAAAAAGGTTTATCTAGAGCAACATCATCTACCAACTCGGTTTACCAGAGTCTATTATCATGGACAATGCAACAAACTTTGACAATCGATCGATAGAAAATTTCTTCAGAAAATATGGGATCAACCAAAAGTTCTCCTAAAGATCATATCCACAAGGGAATGGTGATCAGCATTGAATGTTACGCATTCTAGCCTCTTAACTTGTGTATTTTATTCTCTTAGTGATATATTATTTTGTGATTTTACTTTGTTTTAGTGTTTTCTGTATTTTTAGGGCCTTAATGATTATTTGGGCTTTTAAAGATGACATGCAAGAGGGTTAGATGAAGCCTACATAAAAGGGATCCATTCAACTCCATAATTTAACTCAAATTAGCCCAAAGAAGAGGTCCAAGAGAATTACAGCTGCTTAAGGAGGTTACAAGCCTAAAGCCCAATTTTGCGCTTAATACAGTTTCAATCCCATTTTGGAAAATGGACCAGAAGTCTTATTTTTGAGCCTCAAATTGACTTAATTTTAAGAAGGATTGAATAAAATTCGATTCTAGACACTTTTGTATTTCACAGAAATTCTATGAATCGGACTTCTAGTGGGTAAAAAGTTGGGCTAAACGTCAGCAGAAAAACCCACCTGTTTAGTGCTGCGGGAAACCTAATTAATTCCTAATTGGATTAGGACTTTAATGTATTCTCTTGGTGCATAAAGTGGCGATTTGGAGGCTATTTTGGGAGAGTTGTAGACAGCTTTTGGACACCATTGAAGACATACATAAGTGGTGTCGGTGGCTACAAGCTCACCTTCATCTGTCAACAAGATAACATATGATTAAGGCTAAGTCATGGACTATCTTCGATTGGCATAGCCATCTGCCTAACTACTCTACTCTAGGGTGCAGTATGGTCCATCTTCTCTAGGGATACTCCATCAAAGCGTTTAATGATATATTCAGTTATTATCATTGTGTAATAATCGCTCTCATAATCACAGAAAATAAGAGAGATTGAGTTCAATAACAACAACTAAATATCTAAGACAAGATAAGAAATCATTGAGATTGAATTTACAAGACTTTTATTGCTCAATTCTATAATAAGAATCCTCTGAATTACACAATCTATGCATGTATATAAAGGTCCCCAATAATTAAAACAATCAAATCATTGATGCTTTGTTAGGGCTACATCAAAACCCTAGTGGATGAACTAGCCGCTCATGGTAGAAGAAGAAGCTTCAACTGTTGAGGAAGAATGCATCATCTTCATGAATTATGCGTATGACTTCGTTCTCCAATGGCTCTGCAAATATGTTTCTGTTCTCTTCTCAGTCCTCTCCAATCTCTCTCTGTAATCTCCCAAACTCAGCCTCTTATTCTTCACTTTTTTCCCCAAGAGAATACACCAAAGTCCTAATCCAATTAGGAATAAATTAGGGTTTCCCGCAGCACTAATCAGGTGAGTTTTTCCTACTGACTTTGGCCCAACTTTTGACCCACTAGAAGTCCGATTTATGAAATTTTCGTGAAATACAAAAGTGTGCAGAATCAAATTTCATTCAATCCAACACGTAAATTATGTCGATTTGAGGCTCAGAAATAAGACTTTTGGTCCGTTTTCCAAAACAGGATTAAGACTGTATTATGCGCAGATTTGGGCTTCAGGCCCGAAACCTTCTTAAGCAGCTGTAATTCTCTTAGACCTCTTTCTTGGGCTGATTTGAGTTGAAATAAATGGTTGAGTGAATCTCCTTGATGTAGGCTTCATCTCACCATCTTGGATGTCTTCTTTAAAAGCCCAAAAGCTTGGTTTAACTAAAATAATCATTAAGGCCCTGAAAATACAGAAAACACTAAAACGAAGTAAAATCACAAAATAATCTATCACTAAGAGAATAAAATACATAATTTAAGAGGCTAGAATGCGTAACATTCAACGCCGATCACACCCCCAAACTTACATATTGTTAGTCCCTTAGCAATAGAATAAAACAAAACTAAAACAAAGAAACTAACAAATACTAACTAAACTACCCAACTCCACTTTCGTGGGAGAAACGATTGCATTTAGCATATGCAACAAGCCTTTAAACCCCTAGGTTCCCCCTAGTGGACGAGTATAGTCTCGTGAGGGTTTCCAGAAATGTTACCCACAAACATTCAAAATTCTGTTTCAACACTAATTTTAGAAGAAGATTACAAAATATAGTTACAAACTTGCTTTCAAGAATAATTTCAATCTTTCAAATTCTATAATTCAAATCAATGGTCCCCATGCATAATTCACATCAACATATCTCAAAATAACCAACTCTACCTCCCTCGTGTAAATTGAACTAGCAATCATCTCATGTGGCATAACCAAGCTCTGAATATATTGATGCACATACCCCTTCAACTCACTAGCTCCCCTTATTGAAATCATACTTCCCAACATGCATACATGACTTTTTTATTTTTTTTTCTTTTTTTTTTTTTCTTCATTCCCTTTTTTTTCATTGCTTCATTGGTTGTGCAATATCTTGATCTATTGAGCTTTCTGAAAGATCCATGTAGCAAGCTTTCAGTCAGTGACTCCCAAACCAGATGGCTTTAGGGCACTAGGCTTTAAGATACCCCGAAGAACCTAATTACTCGAATCAGTCAGGCTACAAATCAAGACAACCAATGCTCATCTTTTCTCACCCTTTCACTTTTGACGCGAACACTCCGTGCTTCCTGAGGCATAGAGGCCCGGTTACTCATGAAAAGGATCAAATTGATTTGCTTATTCATCACTTTTTTTTCTTTTTCATATTTTTTTTTCATTGAGTCAAGTAAAACACATTATCGGTACTCATTCTCAAGAGATACTAATTAATATCAAGCATATGTAACTCAATAACTCAAAACCACAGTTTATACCCCATAAGACTATGCTAGTGTGTCTGTGCATGTAAGGAAACTAAAATTAATCATCCCAAAGCATGTTATTCCAAACCATGATTAAAACCACTTAATTCAAACCATAGTTTTCAAAATTTTAAAACATACTCAAAAATTGCAAGTTAAGCACCTACATAAAGTACTAATCCCTTGAATAATGTCAAAACATTCTATCTAAAAACAAAACAAAATAAAAATAAAAAACAAACTAACAAAATAAAATAAACAAAAATCCTAAAATAAGAAGAATTTCACACAAATTTCCCCCATAATGTAATAAAGCACAAAAATTGGCATCGCCTCACCCCCAAACTTAAACTGTACATTATCCCAATGTACACCCAATCAAAGCAAAGAGAAGAGTAAGAACGATGTTACCAGAAATCCGAAGAGTAGTGGCAAGAAAATAGAGCACACCACTAGTATGAAGGCAATGCAAGCACACCCCCAAACTTGGATGTTATAACCTATCAAAACAAACCATTATACCCCAAAGACCAAGTGAAATAGTATGGGTGAAAATAAATATGAAAGAGAAAAATCTTAAAAATAAAATAAAATAAAATATTTTTTCATTTTTAAAAAAAAAATCTAACTACAGAAAGAAAAATAAAAATAAAAATAAAAACTAAAAATAAAATAAAATACAAAAGATGGTTACCTTCCTGTCAAGGATGTGGTGGTGACTGAGCATCCGGATCCAAGTTTGCCTGGCGCATCAGTGCACGTAGCATCCTTCTCATCTTTAGTTCGTCTTGGCGAGTGTCACGAAAGTGATCCGCCATCTCAGTCCTCATTGCTCCAAACTGTGTGGATACCTCTGTCTGTAGGATGCCAAACTGGGCTGTCAACCCAACAATCTGCCCCTCTAAATACTGATAATCATGGCCACCAGCTTGTGCATGCACCTCCTCTTCCTCTGCTTCCATCTCCTCTGGATCTTCCACCGGTGGTGGTATATCTATATGTTCTCCTCCCTAGGCCAACCGAGACACTTCACCAGGCGCCGCTATGACTCTCTGGTGCATATGAGATCGGCTCATATTCCAGTCATGCGTGCCATAATGAAGATCACGTGGAAAGGCAAGCTCGTCCTCATGGACTGCATACCCCTGTGCCACAAGCAACTGGTGAATAATAGTAGGGAATGGAAACTCCCAGTCACTTGCACTGTCCAGTGCCTTGGCTACAACCTTGGAATAGAACTTTTCCATCTGGCCCCAGACAATCTGTGGGAATGACAGCCAATGCCCAAAATGTATAGCATATAAGGATCGAAGGAACTCTTGACGTCTCTCGATTTTATGTCCAATGGACATACATTCTTGAGTAGAACAGCGTCAAGGAACCATAAATGATTTGGCATTGAAGACTTGGAAGTTGCATTCCTTTTCGGCCTGGAAAACTGATTAGCACACAAACGTGCCACCAAATTACCTACTGACAAATCGTCGGGTAGAAGAGTATAGATATGAGTCAAATCATCTGGGCACTCATGAGGACAACCCATGGCAATGGCAATGGATGACATGTCCACCCGAACTATTGTTCCATCTACTGAAGAAGTAAGCACCTCCCGCTCATCAGGTGTCGGCATTAAGTTCTGATAAAATACCTTGACAAGCCTCGGGTAGATAGTAGACGAGAGTGGAACAAAAATGGATGCCGACCGACGACGACGGATGTCAGAAATCCCCCATCGTGTCTCGGGAAACATACCATAGAGTTCGGCTATGTCAAACGTGGTTTCAAAGTTCAAAGCCCTTGGATGCCAGCTCTCTTGAATAGCTTCTCGGTGAGATCGTGAAGAACCGGTGGTTGGATCATGCCTCGCTCAGCAAGAATTACGTGAACTTGAAGCACCTTGGTGACTTGCTCTCTTTGGTGCCATAGAAGTAGAAAAAGTGTGGTTGAAGAATTAAATCGAACACTTGGTGTGCACAATTAATTTGTAACCTTCAACCTCCTTTTTTTCGGCAATTTTACCACCCAAATCGAACAAGTAAATGCACCAAATTGATCCCCCAAACTTGGTCTTCAAAAGCCCTCAAAAAGAATTGCACAATTTCACTAAAGAAAAACTTCACTTGCTTTGATGTTGAACTTGAAAAAGTGAGAGCTTCCTTTGAGAACTAGTGATTCTTGATCCGGTTTTGATGTTAATGATGATGATAATCAATGTTGAATTCTTATTTAATAATCACCAATTGAAGAAATTAATTTTCCGGTTGAAGTAGGACTTGAATTGGAGCTCAAAGAGGTAAAAGATGCAAGTGGTAGCAACCAAGGAGAAGTGGGTGTCCATATATAAGGAGAAGTCTCGGCCAGCCCACCCATGGGCTTGGGCGATCGATCCCCCCTAGGGTGGGCGATCGATCGCCCACCTGCTGGTCAGTATCTCCTAAAAAATGCATGGGGCGATCGATCCCCCTTGGCTGGGGCGATCGATCCCCCCCCCCCTGGATGCCTGTTGGACCCTCCATCGCCCAAGGTCAACCGGGACTTGATATTTTTGAGTCTCCATCGCCCAAGGTAGACCGAGAGCATGATTTTTCACCCGTCTTGAGTCCAAATACCCCGGTACACCTCTTGGCATCCTCCGGAAGCAACTTATACATCAAAAACTCAAAGAAAAAACATTAAAACGCAACTAGAATTGAAAGAAAACTTAAGAAAACTAAAACTAAAAATTAAAATGGAAGAAAACTAAAGCAAATAAAGTATAGAAATACATACAAAACCTACAATTTAACGTCCATAGGAGACGATCAATTCTCCGAAAGGATTAAGTCGGATAGACGGGATCCGTCAAGTCGACGGACTCTACGTCTCTTCTCGGCACACATCCTTCCACACAATGCTTCAACCTTTGCCCATTAACTTTCATCAAACCAATTCCAAACAATTGCTCATCCGGGAATGAGTCTCGAATAGGTAATGCATCGATCACCGGCTCAAACTCAATCCGAGATAAATGATCCGCAACCACATTCTCAGTCCCCTTTTTGTCTTTTATCTCCAAATTGACTTCTTGCAGCAATAAAATCCATCGAATAAGACGCGATTTGGTTTCTTTCTTCGTCAATAAGTGTCTCAATGCTGCATGATCAAAGTAGACAACCACCTTGGACCCCAATAAATAAGAACGAAACTTGTCCAAGGCAAATACTACAGCTAGAAGCTCTTCTCTGTGGTTGTATAATTGAGTTGGGCATCAAAGAGAGTCTTACTAGCATAAGAGATTAAATATGGCCGTTTCTCTTCTCTTTGTCCCAACATTGCTCGCACTGCATAATCAGAGGCGTCACACATGATTTCAAACGGTAAGGCCCATTTTGGAGACTACATGATTGGTGTAGAGGATAACAGAGACCGAAGCTTTTCAAAAGCTTGCACACATTCTTCATCAAAGATAAATGGAACATCTTTAGATAACAAGTGGCACAATGGTCGAGCAATTTTACTGAAATCCTTGATGAATCTTCTATAGAACCCAGTATTGCCTAAGAAAGATTGAACTTGCCTTACCGAAGTTGGATGAGGCAGAGTTGCAATTAGGTCGATCTTTGCTTTATCAATTTCAATGCCTCTCTATGAAACAATATGGCCCAATACAATACCCTCTTTCACCATAAAATGGCTCTTCTCCTAACTAAGTACCAAATTTCGTTCTCGGCACCTTTGAAGCACAAGTGATAAATTGCTCAAACAGTTTTCAAAGGATGATCCAAAAACAGAGAAGTCATCCATGAGCACTTCTAAGAATTTTTCCACCATGTCAGAAAAGCTAGCCATCATACACCTCTGGAATATCGCCGGAGCATTACATAATCCAAATGGCATACGACGATAAACAAAAGTACCAAAGGGACAAGTGAAAGTAGTCTTCTCTTGATCCTCTGGATCTATAGCCACTTAGTTATAACCAGAGTAGCCATCCAGAAAGCAATAATAGCTCTGTCCAGCTAGCCTTTCAAGTATTTGATCAATGAATGGAAGAGGGAAGTGATTCTTCCTTGTCATAGAATTTAGCTTTCTGTAATTAATGCACACACGCCAACCTGTGGCAGTACGTTGTGGAACAAGCTCTCCTATAGAGTTAGGGACAATGGTAAGGCCAAACTTCTTAGGAACCACTTGTGTTGGACTCACCGATGTGCTGTCAGAAATTGGATAAATGATGCATGCATCAAGTAATTTGACAACCTCTTTCTTTACCACCTCCTTCATGTTAGGGTTTAGTCGCCTCTGAGCCTCTCTAGTTGGCTTACATCCTTCTTCTAGATGAATTTTGTGCATGCAATTTGAGGGATCAATGCCCTTAAGATCAGCAACACTCCACCCAATTGCTTCACGATGTTGAGATAAGACCTCTACTAAACTCTTCTCTTGAATTTCTGTCAGATCAGAGGCAATTATAACAGGAAGAGTTTTCTGTGCCCCCAAAAATACATACTTTAATTTGTCAGGCAAAGGCTTCAACTCTAATTCTGGAGGGGACTCCAATGAAGGCACTAGGGGAATGCTAGATAGAGAAGGTAGTGGCTCAATTGGAATTCTCCATAGTGGAGTATTCTGAATAGCATCCACTTCCAGCATAGCATGCACTTCTTCACACAACCCTTCATCATTAATGTTCTCAAAGTTATAAAGAGACTTACATACCTCCAGGGAGTTTCGAGATATAGAGGATGAAACAAATTCCTCTACACATTCATCAATATAATCCATGCAGAACACATCACTCTGATCTGGAGGGTGTAGGATAGCATTAAACACATTAAGCTTGACATTCATGTTGCCAAATGAAATATCCATGATCCCTAACCTACAATTTATGCAGGCATCAGCTGTAGCTAAGAAAGGTCGGCCAAGGATCACTGGAATGTGCCTCTTTGGATTATGAACTGGCTCAGTGTCAAGTACAATAAAATCAACAGGAAAGTAGAACTTGTCCACTTTATTGAGCACATCTTCTATGATTCCTCGGGGTTGCTTTGTTGATCTGTCTGCAAATTGCAATACCACCGAGGTAGGCTTCAATTCTCCCAAGCCTAATTGTAAGTAAATAGAATAGGGTAGCAAATTCACACTTGCACCCAAATCAAGAAGAGCTTTATCCACATGGTGCTCCCCAATAATGCATGAGATAGTTGGAGCACCAGGATCTTTGTACTTGGGAGGAGTACACTGCTGAATTATTGAACTTACTTGTTGTGGCAGCATCACTTTCTTTGGCACATGGCTTTTAGAATGCCTTTTTTGAGTGCACAAGTCCTTCAAAAATTTAGCATAAGGAGAAAGTTACTTGATGGCATCAAGGAATGGCAAATTAATCTTCACTTGTCGAAACACCTCCACCATGTCATGCAGCTTGTCCCCTTGCTTTTCCAATTTAGATGCTTCAAGAAAACGTTGTGGGAAGGGAGCCTTGGGCTCATAAGGAATTTCAGCACTTGGACTTGTGGTCACTTTTTCTTCTTCTTTCTTCTCACCCACCTTATTATCAATTATCTTCCCACTTCTCAAAGTGGTAATGGCTTGGACTTGCTCATGGTGTGGGTTGTTTGCGGAAGCTTGCATCCCTCTTGGATTAGCAATTGGTTGACTAGGGAGCTTCCCTTCTTCTCTTCTACTCAATGAAGTAGCAAGCTGTCCAAACTGAGATTCCAGTTTGGCAATGGATTGAGAATGCGAGTGCACTAGCTGAACTGTAGATTATACTGTTGCTGCAGTAGCTTGCACTGTCTCTATGATAGAATCAAGCTTGTCAAATTTGGACAAGATGAGAGTCAGCTTGTCTTCAATAGTAGAAATTCTTTGGGCCATAGGACTTTGTGTTTGATACTGCTGTTGAGGCACAAAAGTCCTAGGTTGATATGATGGTTGCATTGCTGCCCCTTGGTTACTGTAAGAAAAACCAGGATGATTCCTCCATGTAGAATTGTAAGTATTACCTCGTGGAGGATTCATTGGTCCAGTGAATGTAGCTTGGACTTGCTCATGTTGAACATCAGAAAATTGCCCCATTGAAGGACAATTGCTCACATTATGCATAGGACTAGAGCAAAATTCATAAGGGCCTAGCAATGTAGAATTTGAAGTAGAAGGAGTTTGATTGGCAGCCATAATTGCTGTTACCTTCTGTGCAATTAAATCAATTTCAGTTGGCATAGCTTCTAAAGCACCAACCTCAAAAATCCCATCAGTTTTCCTTGTAGTGGCATGTCTGCCAGAACGAGTAGAGGACACATGTTGTAGAGAGTTGTCATTAAGATTTTCAAATAAGGTCCATGCCTCTTCTTCACTCTTCAACATAACAGTACCTCCACACGACGCATCAACCATCTGTCTGTTGGCTTCTGTCAGCCCTTCATGAAAACTCTGCACTAGTTGCCACTTAGGAACTTGATGATGGGGACACTTCCTAAGAAGGTCCTTGAATCTTTCCCATGTCTCATAAAATTGTTCCCCCTTATATTTGGAGAAACCGGTGATAGCACGTCTGAACTGATTGGTCTTCCCTATCGGAAAATACTTCTTTAGAAACTCATGTTGCATCTGAGTCCAAGTCGTGATAGAACCTATCGGTAGAGAGTTAAACCAATACTTTGCTTTGTCTTTCAAGGAGAATGGAAAAAGTCTCATTCTGAAAGCATCTTCAGAGAAGTTGTGAATTTTTGTAGTTGAGCACACTTCAATGAATTCATTTAGATGCTTGTAAGGATCTTCTTGAGTCAGCCCAAAATAGGATGGTAGCATCTGAATAATGCTGGACTTGATCTCATAATTTTGTGCTGTGACATTAGGCAGTTGAAAACCCGCTGGTGAGGTATATGTCTCAGGAACATAGTAGTCCCTCAACAGTCTAGCTCTTTCTCCATCAGCATTAGGAACAAGGTTGTTATTCCTCTCTTCTGCCATATCTTCAATTATTTCTTCCTCTTGCACAATGGTATCTACAGGGATGTTCCTCTGTTGTCTAAGAGTACGTTCAGGCTTAAGATCCAGAGGTATCAAAGGATCAGCTACAGAACGACGACCTTGAATATATTAGCCAAAAGCACTTGAAAATAAAACAAAAACAAAATCAAAAACAAAATATAAAAATTTCCTAAACTAAAAATCCAATTAAAATTAATTCTGTAAAATCCAATCAATCAAATAGATAATCCCCGGCAACGGCGCCAAAAATTGATTCGTGTGTGAGTGTGACTCAAAAAGTATATCAATTAAAAATTTTCACACTTCGCAATAGAACGAATTCCTTGCAGAATAGGGCTATCGAAAGGGGTATCGTACCTCAGAGATTATGGTCTGATGAGTTGGAATACGGAATTAATTCTAATTAAATTTATAAAGATAAGAATTCTGATTTTAAACTAATTAAAAAGTAAAATAAAGTAAATCAAAGTAAATAGATAGTGAAGATAATATGAGAGAAATCTAGGTTATTTGACTTCACCACTAACTTCCACAATCAATGGTCAATTGAATCAACTATGGGGAATTATATCATGCATAAGTGGTGTTGGTGGCTACAAGCTCACCTTCATCCGTCAACAAGATAACATATGATTAAGGCTAAGTCATGGACTATCTTAGATTGGCATGGGCCATCTGCCTAACTACTCTAATCTAGGGTGCAGTATGGTTCATCTTCTCTAGGCATAATCCATCAAAGCTCTTAATAATATATTCAGTGATTACCATTGTGTAATAATCGCTCTCATAATCACAGAAAACAAGAGAGATTGAGTTCAATAACAACAACTAAACATCTAAGACAAGATAAGAAATCATTGAGATTGAATTTACAAGACTTTTATTGTTTAATTCTATAATAAGAATCCTCTGAATTACACAATCTATGCATGTATATAAAGGTCCCCAATAATTAAAACAATCAAACCATTGATGTTTTGTTAGGGCTACATCAAAACCCTAGTGAATGAACTAGCCGCTCATGGTAGAAGAAGAAGCTTCAACTGTTGAGGAAGAATGCATCATCTTCATGAATTATGCGTATGACTTCGTTCTCCAATGGCTCTGCAAATATGTTTCTGTTCTTTTCTCAGCCCTCTCCAATCTCTCTCTGTAATCTCCCAAACTCAGCCTCTTATTCTTCACTTTCTTCCCCAAGAGAATACACCAAAGTCTTAATCCAATTAGAAATAAATTAGGGTTTCCCGCAGCACTAATCAGGTGGGTTTTTCCTGCTGACTTCGGCCTAACTTTTGACCCACTAGAAGTCCGATTTATGAAATTTTCGTGAAATTATGTCGATTTGAGGCTCGGAAATAAGACTTCTGGTCCGTTTTCCAAAACAGGATTAAGACTGTATTATGAGTAGATTTGGGCTTCAGGCCCGAAACCTTCTTAAGCAGCTGTAATTCTCTTGGACCTCTTTCTTGGGCTGATTTGAGTTGAAATAAATGGTTGAGTGAATCTCCTTGATGTAGGTTTCATCTCACCATCTTGGATGACTTCTTTAAAAGCCCAAAAGCTTGGTTTTAACTGAAATAATCATTAAGGCCCTGAAAATACAGAAAACACTAAAACGAAGTAAAATCACAAAATAATCTATCACTAAGAGAATAAAATACATAAGTTAAAAGGCTAGAATGCGTAACATTCAACGCCGATCAGTACTAGAAAGGGGGCAGAATGATCAACTGCTTAAACAAAATCTGAATCTCCTGGAAGAAAAGAGGGAGGCAGCTCAGATGAGGCTTGTGTCCTATCAGAGGATGATCAAAAATAGTTATGATAAAAAGATGAGACACCGTGCATTTAGTCTGGGAGATTAGGTACTACAGAAAGTCACAGAGAATACAGAGGAATGTAATGTTGGAAAATTCACAGCAAAATGGGAAGACCTATATGAAGTCACTGAAGTGATTCGGAAAAGTACATACAAGCTTTGCAGAGTTAGTGATGTAGAGAAAATTCACAAGCCTTGGAATGCAACCAATTTAAAAAGGTATTATGTTTGAATTCTAGCATACTAGAATTAGATTATTCCTTTTTCACAGTGTATCTTTTGACTTTCCCAAAAATAGAAAAGTCTTATAATAAAAAGTACATTTTTTAGAAAGTACTTTGCTGTCAAAAGGATAAAGGACATGGTCCCACATCAAGAAAAAAATTTCATACTTTGTAATAAATAAAGAGTGAAATCAAACTCTACAGTCGTGGCAAGACATGGCCGCTATGCAAGAATGCATGCACAACGGCACTGTCTTGCCCTATATTTGCCTTTACCTCAAAGGTACTTAGCCCTCAAGGCGATTGGTTGCAAATTCTGTATAACATTATTTCCCAAATTCATTTAGGAAAATCATGCATTTAAGCTCAATAAATTAAAACTTAGTGTTTAAACTTTGGCAATACAGCCTTTATTCCTCCTAAAAATGAGTAATGTACTTTCTTTGGAATTGACCTTACAAGCAATGAGAGTCATTTTTCAGTTGTTTATTATTAAAGGTGAGTGGACATAGTCCCACACCGGATAAAATTCTTTGTGTTTCGTCCTATATAAAAGAAAATAGGTGGCATTAAAGTCATGGCAAGATAGGGTACCACGCAGAAAAATATACGTGGTACCATTCTCTTGCCAACTTTTGTGATAACAAAAAATGACCAATTTTTTTTAAAAAAGGCCATAGGACCAATTAAGCTAAGGTTTCAAACAACCAATCACTTATTAAAATTAAGGTCATTCCATGACCAATCATTTATTAAAGCTGTTGGCACCCAAATATGGCGCCACTTGGCAGACAATTTTGGGGTTGTTTGGGGTGAATAGTTAAGGCCGATTGAGAGTCCATCACAAAGAGAATTCTGAGGTTTAAAGGACTCCTAACAAGCTATCTTAAGACAAAACTTAGCTGGCATATGGATAGTGTGGGGGTATACTTATATATATATATATATATATATATATATATATATTGTTAGCTCGTACAGGTTTGAAGCAAGGAGTCTATGCAATTTGGGATTCTAATTAAGCTGATACAAAATAGAAGACTAGAGTAGATGCATACGAAGAGTTGTGATGAGGTTAAACTTGGACAGAACTCTTATACTTAAGCTACTACTATGAAGGGGATAGAGTCATTCACACTTTGGACTCGAGATTAAGTGTAATTATTGGTGGACTTTTAATGAATAAGGACTCTAATAATCAAGTTACAACCATCAAGCTGTATAGAATATACGTATACATAGTTTGTGTATACACATGGATAGTTGGCATCAAACAAGGACTCTTATGAGTTTCGTGCATAATAAAAGACTGGACTGAACATACACTCTAGGATGAGTATAGGTACTGGTGGACTCTTCATGAAGGGGGACTCCAACAATTCTGTTATATTAGGAAAGGAAAAAAATGTGGATAACTTTGAGCTAAGTATGGACTTTTGTATGGAGAGGCTGATGAACTATCAACAATATTTTCTTTGTTATTTTTTTTTTCGTAATTATCTTGTACTCTAGAAGGAATACAAGTGATGTACTCAACTTCTTCTATAAATAACTAAACAGAACTTTATATTAAGGGTTCCCAACAACCACCTCAAAATAATTGCATTACATGCAATCTATCTCTCTCACAATATTCTCCCAGAATATTGCTTTGTTTCTTACTTGATCTACATCTCTCTCAATTTTCTTTCTCTCGGCCTCCTCTAATCTATCCGTCAGTCTACTTTCCCCTCTTTCTACCTCCCTCCTTCTATAATTCAGTCTCACAATTCTTTGCACATGGTTAAAAGTCCTTTTAATTGAGGAAAGGAAAGATCTCAATAGGAGTTTCATATTCTCTCTCCCTAGACAATCGCCTGATCCAACAAAACTTCCAAAGGAGATACTTGTGTTCGATCAAGCTATTTACATCGAGCTGACACTAAGGCTCTGGCACACCCATAATCAATCAGCTAACTTGGCTAATTCATTATAACCGAACATATTTTGGGACACCCGGTGGGACAAAAAAAGTGCTAAAAGGATTGCAATTGAAGGATTGCAATGCTGAGGGCTAATGTTCTTCTTAATGTGTTGCGTACATCCTTGCCTCAATCATCAGCCGTCCTTTTCGACAGGCTAATTTTGAATATTAATTATGTTGTTAAGGAACCGTCTTCTTAGCTAATATCTCAATATTCTGTTTAGCAATGTGGTGTCCCGCCACCGATGAAAGAAAAAGCTACATGTTCATTAAAGGATGTGACCAACAGGATAAGTGATCTTCTTGTCATGTGGTGCGATCCATGTCTCGATCAACAACCGTCATTCTTGATAAGATTATTCAAACGATCAATGATGAGTATGAGGAATGGGAATCTCAACTGACATCTCAATATTATATGGTTCAGCCACCATCGCTGAATCAACCACCAATAACAGATCAGCCACAAGGTTAGTCTAATTATAATCAGCCACCTCCGACACTCGGGGGGCAGCCGATGGTTACTTGGCTAGAAGATTGGTCTTAGAATCATCAACCACCAGCGGCTAATCAGCAGCCAATGGTAAATGAAAAAAGATGAATTAATCAGCCAGCCCAAGACAGAGGCCAGTTGGCTGATTCAGATAATCAAGAATGTGATCTGGCCGACAGAAGAGTTGGTCGATCAATTTATTGTTTAGACATTATAAATGAGGATGAGTATTCTAAAGGATACAAAAATTTTACTGGAGAAGATAGCCAATTAGAGGCTGAACAAATCAGCCAATCTAATGTTTAGAACCCTCAAATCGATTAGGCTCTATGACATATAAGGAGGTTTCTCGGCCAGTAGGAGAATTTCTTCAGCAAACTCAAGCCACCTGCTCAGTTGCAAGTGTCTTAGCCAGAACATTCATTAGAAGAAAGTGAGGAAAGTTATTGTCTTCTAATTTTTTCTAAGAAACCATACATTTTACCAAAGGAGTTTCGTGCTAAACATAAATCTTCTGATCCCAAAGGACAACAAAATGGGATGGAGATGAAGCCAATCACGCAGGTGAAAACAAATCGGCTAGAATATCAGAATGCTAGGCCGAGAGTGATATCTAATTCTCAGCTACAACAATCATTGGCTGAAAGATTTCTCTTATCTCATCTTCCTCGATCGAAGTTCAAGAAAAGACGGGGACAAATGAGGAAATGGATGTCAAACATGGTTAGGATAAGAGGAAAAAGGCAAAAAAGGAATAATCAACCACCAGTGGCTAATCAGCTGTAAGTGATAAATGAAAAAAAAAGAACTAATCAGCCAGCCAAGGACAAAGGCAAGTTGGCTGATTCAAAAAATTAGCTAAGTTATTTTCTTTCAATTCTGGAAGAAGACCCAAATAAAGGTTTTGATGGAGAAAGCATGGCTGATCATCTATGTATTTGCTTAAAAAATGAGGAAATTCGTCCTCCACGTAAACCTCCAGACCTTGGGGGGCAACGAGATTCATTAGAGACGAAAGTAGCTTCATGGAAGAAAATAAATCGGCCAGTTAATACACAGTTTTATGTGGCCGATTCTATTCTTCCTAGTGGCAATTGTATGGTAGGAATACCAGCATCAACCAGTACAAAGAAGAGCTTGGCTGATCATAACTTCAAAGACTGGCTGAAAGACATCGACCGACCAATAATCAAGATGAGTCTAAAGGGGTAAAGCATAGCTGATCAGCCATGTATTTGTTTAGATAGTGAAGAACTTTGTCCTCCACGTAAACCTCTAGACCCAGGGGGGCAACGAAATTAGATAGAGGTGAAATTAGACATATGGAAGAAAATAAATCGACCATTCAATACAAAGTTCTCTATGGCCGATTTCATGGTGCATAATGAAAATTGTAAGACTGGAATACCAGCATCGGCCAATGTGAAAAAAAGCTTGGCTGATGTTGACTTGACAAAATTGCCCAAAGATGTATATTAGTCGAGGATTGAACTTCATTGGCCGATAAATGAAGAAATTCAAGTATATAGGGGCAATATTATTCTACAAGTAGGTCTATCGGCCAACATGACATTGCATAATAATTTAATCCTGGCTTATCATAACTATGCTATAATAAATTTGGGTAGATGGTTGGCCGATGGCTGTAAGCCAAATTTTTGGCAGGCTATTCAAGAATTGTTATCAGCCAACCTTAAAGGGTGGAATAATATGATCAGCCAGTGTAGTAGGGCTAACTTAAAATAAAGACCACCTTAATAGTAATCCAGAATAAAGAAAGTGCACATTGTGTTGAGGTCCTATTATTTATCATTCCCTTACAAGTCCTAGCTTGATTAGCCATGGTTATGAAAAGTTCCTTCTAATATAATTTTAAATTTCAAAAATCTTATTGGCTCGATCAACCATAAGACATTTGAAATTGGGGGACAATTGTTGGCACCCAAATATGGCGCCACTTGGCAGCCAATTTTGGGGTTGTTTGGGGTG
Source organism: Cornus controversa (assembly GCA_026545225.1). Lineage (NCBI taxonomy): Eukaryota > Viridiplantae > Streptophyta > Magnoliopsida > Cornales > Cornaceae > Cornus > Cornus controversa. The sequence continues at coordinate 34,114,732 of CM048849.1, forward strand.
AATAGTTAAGGCCTATTGGGAGTCCATCCCAAAGAGAACTATGAGGTTTAAAGGAATCCTAACAAGCTATCTTAAGACAAAAACTTAGCTGACATATGGATAGTGTGGTTACGTATACCTATATATATATATACATATATATATCTATATTGTTAGCTCATATAGGTTTGAAGCAAGGAGTCTATGCACTTTGGGGTTCTAATTAAGCTGATACAAAATAGAAGATTGGAGTAGATGCATACGAAGAGTTGTTATGAGGTTAAGCTTGGACAAAACTCTTATACTTAAGCTACTACTGTGAAGGGGATAGAGTCATTCACACTTTGGACTCTAGATTAAGTGTAAGTATTGGTGGACTTTTAATTAATAAGGACTTTAATAATCAAGTTACAACCATCAAGCTGTACAGAATATAAGTATGCATAGTTTGTGTATACACATGGATAGTTATCATTAAACAAGGACTCTTATGAGTTTCGTGCATAATAAAAGACTGGACTGAACATGGACTCTAGGATGAGTATAGGTATTGGTGGACTCTTTATGCAGGAGGACTCTAACAATTCTACTATATTAAGAAAGGGAAAGACTGTGGATAACTTTGAGTTGAGTATGGACTTTTTTATAGAGAGGTTGATGAACTATCAATAATGTTTTCTTTGTTATTTTGTTTACGTAATTATCTTGTACTCTAGATGGAATACAAGTGATGTACTCAGCTTCTTCTATAAACAAATAAACAGAACTCTGTATTAAGGGTTTCCAACAATCACCACAAAATAATTGCATCATATGCAATCTATCTCTGTCACAATATTCTGCCAGAATATTGCTCTTTTCTTACTCGATCTACATCTCCCTCAATTTTCTTGCTCTCGGCCTCCTCCAATCCGTCTGTTAGTTTACTTCTCCCTCTTTCTACCTCCCTCCTTGCTATCTCCCTCCTTCTACCTCCATCAGTCTACAATTAAGTCTCATAATTCTTTGCACACGGTTAAAAGTCCTCTTAATTGAGGCAAGGAAAGAACTCAATAGGGAGTTTTGTATTCTCTCTCCCTAGCCAATCGCCTAATCCAACAAGACTTCTAAAGGAGATACTTGTGTTTGATCAAGTTGTTTACATCGAGCTGACATTACAACTCTAACACGACCGTAATCAATCGGCATACTTGGCTGACTCATTTATAACCAAACAAAAGCTAAGGTCTTAAACGACTGATCGCTTATAAAAAAGAGGCCATAGACCCAATCAAACTAATGTCTCAAACGACCGATCACTTATTGAACCTAAGGTCATTTCATGACCAATCGCTTATTAAAGCTAAGGTCTTAAATGACCAATCACTTATAAAAAAAAGAGGCTATAGGCCCAATCAAGCTAAGGTCTCAAATGACCGATCACTTATTAAAGCTAAGGTCATTCACGACCAATCACTTATTAAAGCTAAGGTCTTAAACGACCGATTGCTTATAAAAAAGTGGTCATAGACCTAATCAAGCTAAGGTCTCAAACGACCGATCACTTATTAAAGTTAAGGTCTTAAATGATCGATTGCTTATAAATAAATAAATAAAAATAGGTCATAGGCCCAATCAAGCTAAGGTCTTGAACGACCGATCACTTATTAAAGCTAAGGTCTCAAACGATCGATCACTTATTAAAGCTCAGGTCTTAAACGATCAATCGCTTATTAAAGCTAAGATCATTTCACGACCAATCACTTATTAAAGCTAGGGTCTTAAACGACCAATCGCTTATAAAAAAGAGGTCATAGGTCCAATCAAGCTAAGGTCTCAAACGATCGATCGCTTATTAAAGCTAATGTCTTAAATGATCAATCGCTTATTAAAGCTAAGGTCATTTCACAACCAATCGTTTATTAAAGCTAAGGTCTTAAACGACCGATCTTTTATAAAAAAAGAGGCCATAGGCCCAATCGAGATAAAGTCTGAACGATTGATTGCTTACAAAAATAACCATTGAGCCCACTAAAGCTAAGGTATGAATGATCAATCGCTTACAAAAAAAAAGGCCATAGGCCCAATCAAGCTAAGGTTTGAACAACCGATCGCTTACAAAAAAAAGAAGGCATAGGCCCAATAAAGCTAAGGTCTGAACAACCGATCACTTACAAAAATAGGCATTGAGCCCACTAAAGCCAAGGTCTAAACGACCGATCACTTACAAAAATAGACATTAGTCCCACTAAAGCTAAGGTCTAAACGATCGATTGGTTACAAAAAAAGAGGTCATTGGTCCAATCAAGCTAAGGTCTTAAACAACCAATCAGTTATTAAAGCTAAGGTCTCAAAGTGACCGATCACTTATAAAAAAAAGGTCATGCGCCCAATAAAACTAAGGTCTTAAATGATCGATCGCTTAAGAAGAGCTAAGGTCTCAACGACTGAACACATGCAAACAAAAGGCATTGAATCCCCCCAAAATCAAGGTCATGATGATCGATCATTTACAGGAAAAGCAGCCAAACGCCATAAGTCGATCGCTTAAAAAAGTCCCCTGCCAAGCTCCATAATAAAGAAAGATGAAACATCAAGTGTCGAACGCTGATCATTTGTGCAAAATTCTCAATTGATAAACAAAATTGGAAAGGATTTTTCATTCTAAGAAAGGCTAAGGCCTAAGCCTACCCAAGCATTTGTTTGTTCGTGAATTATCAAGAGTAGAAGTACCAAACAGAATCAAGATAAAATGTTTGAAGAAACTGAAGTGTAAAAAAGAGTTATATAACTAATGAAGATGTTAATTACGGAAAGAGGGATAAAATTCAAGTTGTTCCTTCAAAAAAAATAAAAAAGCTCTAACTGAGCATTACAGAAAAAAAAAAGAAAAAAAAAAGAACACTACAAAAACTCAACCCTCGTGAGCTACCCCATCCTATTTGTTGAAATCCTAATTAAAAGAATCAACGATCAGAGTGCCTTTCTTGGCTTGCACTGGCAATTCTAGTGTGATATGATCAGACGGAATAGGAGAAGAGGGGATAGTGACCAAAATAGAGGGGGCCGGAGCTGAGCATAAACTTTTGAGGAAGTTTGCAAACTTTCATTCAGCTTCACCAGCCTCAGGAATGGTGTACTCACTGGATGGTTCAATCCCCTGATCAGCATCAAACTCATCAAGATCTTGATAGTTTTGTTCAACTTCAAGTTTCCCTACTTGTTTGAAGCCATAACGAAAGCCATCAGGAATCTTCAAAAATCGCTGATACATCTCAAGTCCTCCAGATTTATAGACCTATAACATAGCTTGGAGCTCAGCAGCCTTCTGTTCGACTTCCACATCCTTATGCTCAAAGTGAGCAATAGTCTTTTTCTTTTCAGCAAGAGACTTGGTGAGTGACTTCACCTTCCCCTTAAAGCTTTCGGCCTTACATCCGCTTAGTTGTTCGATCTCCAAAGCCTTACAGAAGGAGATAGTCATATAAGCACTCTGTATCACCATAAGTCAAGCGAAGTCAGGAAAAAAATACAAAAAAAGAAAATGAACAAAAAGAGCAAATGAGGTAGCAGGACGAACCTCCATAATATGAAGATGCGCATTGGTAAGGAACTCATCCCTATTAGCTCCTTGTTGGCAGAGCTCATCCCTAGGAAGCCAAATCCCCCTGGCAAGAGCCCCCATTACATTATGGTCAGGGGCAGCACAGTCCCCCACTATAAAAAAATGAGCCATTAGACTTTCTCAAATCTGGAGTCTACCATTCAATAAAGCCCATGAACGGCTCATCAGTAACACTGCTGGCAAGATCGATCAACATCAGAGTAGAAGAGAATAGGCTCTGACCCTTTATAGCATCCGCTAGTAGTTTCTGGCACTTGGGCCCAGAAGAAGCCATTTTCTGAGGGGAAGAGGGCAACAGACTTGTTCTTGTTCTGTTTAGCCTTAAACCTCCCCTTAGCATTCTTAGCATTGAGATAGCCAGAAGTGGAAGATCCTCTCCTTGTCTTGGGCTTAGGCATCTCCATCTTAGAGTCTGAATCTAAAGCATCGTACAAGGAAGAAGAGTCAACCAAAGCGTTGCAAACTATAGCTTAAAGGTGGCGTGGCGACAGGAACTTCTTCACAGAATGACGAATATTCTAGAACTTTTCTTTCAAGAATTGAATCCAATCAGCTGCAAAAACAAAAGAGAAACAAAACAAAATTATGAGAAGAAAAGTAAAGAAAGTTGTTTAAGATCTCCTAGGGTATCTATAAAGAGACTTGCTAGATAGAGTGAAGGAAGAAATTATAGCATAACCAAAGGCATTGGGATAAGGAAGCATTGAGCAGCCCTAATGTTCCAAGCCCCTGTTCACCAAAATGAGTCTCTCCTTCCATAATTTATTAGATGTGGGAGTATCAAAACAAATTTTTATGTCCTTATTGAGGAATAGATGGTATCAGTTATCCTTCGATCTAACTCGGTGGAGAGAATAGTAGAATAGAAGGTTGTTCAGATTCAAGTTCAGTTTATATACACGATTCAAAGAAAGTAAACATGAAACAATGCGAAAGAAGTTAGGGTTTAACTAAAGCGGGGCAAGCTTCAATTTGAAAAGAACGAAACTATAGAAAGAATGAAGATAAAATCTAAAAGTCTTTAAATGAGAAGCCAAAAAAATACTTCGCATTTTTCAACTCCTTCCCCAACATTGTAATCAAAATCTAAAGGCTAACCCTCAATTATTACATCGCTGGAGATGCAACATTCCTCCCTAATCCTCTCAATGTCAACCCACTACCTAGTCACCGGAGTAACAACCACACCCTAATCAGATGTGACTACTTCCCCAACAATAGCAGTAGGTTAGACAATTTCTACGATTTGAAGGGAGAAACTGGACATAGTGACTTTGTGATTATCAGAAAGAGTACGATCACTATCACTAGAAGAGATCATAAAAAAGAAAAAGACATGGGTAAAAAGATAAAGACTGACCTGCGAAGACAAACCGGAACCAAGAAGTTCAAGAGAAAATAATAAGTTGCAAAAGATTTGTGGCTGAAAATAACGAAGTGTCAAGACAAAATGAAAAAGGTAATGTGAAGAAATCACTTACGTGCTCAGCGCCATCGTTATACCCCAACATTAATGAGGACCCTCAATGCAAACAATGGGATCATGAAATTGCCTATAGAAATTCCCTCTAGCTTGGCCAAAGCTCATATTGAAGAGAATTGGGGGCAAAGTGAGGGGAATAATCCCCCAACCATTCACATAGGCCAACTGATATGCGAACAGACCAAACCCAAGAGGATGTGAGCCAAAGTATCAGTAGAAGTCCCAAATAATTAATTTAAAAGAAAGAATGGGCCTAGTCGCCCCTCTATGAGGCCAAAAAGGCCCAACTTAGACATAAGTCCAAACTCTATTAGGAATTGGAATCCTTGAGAGAAAAGATAGTTGCAAATAAGAGATTTTGAATCCAAATAGGATTCAAATTTCAACTCATATAAATATCCAAAGAAGATTAATAAAAAAGGCTCCTTGAATCTGGATCTCAATTGACCTCTGAAAAATATTATGTTTTGGATTTTATTGGGTGTGTGCATTGAATTAATTAGTAGAAATTAGATAAGCAATTTTCTATACCAATAGGGATCCACCACTCCATTATAGGGCTCACATCTCTCAACTCCAAGGGGTTGACTTAAGTAGACAAAGAACTTAGTCCTAGTTCCTAGCAAGCATTAGGTCTAAGGATTAGGTCCTCTTGGATACAAACAATTCTTTAGAGTTGGGTGTGTGTACTAACTAGGAAAAAAAAAGGCTCGTATCTCTTTCACCGGGTGGTGGGTGGTAAAACATGTATGGAGATAGAGGTGTTAGTGTAGTGTATCTAGATTGCAAGGAAGAAGAATAAAGATGGTAATTAATGTAAACATTAGTTTAAGACCACCATACATGCCATACATGCTTTATATGTCAATACATGTCATATATATTTTTTATATGGTATATGCATTAAGAACCTTTTTTACTTTAATATATTGAGTCTTATATTAGAATATTGATTTTTATATATAAAAGATATACTTTTGCATAAGAAGTAAGAAAATATGTTTTCATATGACAAATGTATATATGATAAGTTTCTAAAGCTTTCTTATATATGTTTACGTATATATTATTTTCTTATGTCTTATGATGAGATACTAGATATACATATAATGCTATATATGTCGATTTTCTAAGTATTTATAAAAATTCTTTTTATGACTTTAAGGAACTAGGTGTATATGTTTATATATTTGAATATGATGTATCTAAATCATATTTACACATATATTGTTTTTATTAATCAAAAGTCAACTTTGGAAGAGTTTTTATACATGTTTTTGAGTATAATTTGATAGTTTACTAAAACTTGTTTTGGATATTATAGATATGCATATATGTGACTTATAAGTCTTTAAATTTGTCAAATATTTCAAATTCTTCAAAAACTAAGGTTGAAAATGTTGAATGTTTTGAATATGATTCAGATAATGATGTTGCACTCCTATCTAGGAAATTTACAAATATTCTTAAATATGAAAATGATAGAAATCTCTGGAAAGGAAATTCTTCTAAATTAAATAGTCAAGGCTCATCATCTAAAGGTAAGGATAGGAAGAAAAAGGAAGTTGATGACTCTAAGGATTTTGAAATTACTTGTTGGACATTTGGTGGTAAACGTCACACATCTACTCAATGTCCAAGTCCTAAGAAGAATAGCTTTATTACAAAGAAAATTTTGAAAGATAAAAGAAACCATGAAGTTATTTTATCTGAATCTGATTTTTCTAGTTCTGATAGTGATTCTTCTGTTGAGATTGATACTCTTCCTTTTGTTGCTCATATTGCTTCTAATGTAGGTGAAGCAAAGAAGTATACAAATCTAAGTTAAGTTGGGTCTGATGATTCTGAAGATGAATAAAAAGAAGAACTAACCAAGGAAGAATTGTCCAAAGATTTTAAGGAGTTGTTTACTGAGACTGTCAAAATTAAAAGAGCCTATAAAAAGCAAGCTAAGCAATTGGAGATGGTGAAAATTAGAAGAGAATCTCTGATATAAAAAAGTGAGAAGATCCAGAAGAAGATTGATGAGAATAAATCTGAAATTCTGAATCTTCAAAGTAAAGTCAGGTTTCTCGAAAGCAAGATAAGTCAAGCTATTTCTGCTAGAGATATTCTTGTTGCTAGAATTGATTTTCTTGAGCCTGAATTGAAAAAATCATAAGATAAATTGATTGCATTTACTTCTGGACAGATTAAGCTTGATAGCATGATTAGTGTTGGTAAGTCTGTAGAAGATAAGACTGGACTAGGTTTTGTTGGGTCATCATTTAATGGTAAAACTGTTTTTGTTAAACCCAAGAACTTGAATTTGTCTACACCCAAACCTAAGCTTCAAGTTGAGTCTTTGCATGCTAATGTTGTGTCCAATGTGCTTCATTGTACTTTTTGGGGTAAGAATGAACATAGTCAACACTATTGTTATAGAAAGAGAAAATACTCTAATGCTGATTTTCATGTGCATAATTTTTTTGCTAAGAATAGGGTTCATGCTAGAAAGAAATATAATTGGAACAAACCTAAAAATTCTCAAGCTAAAAATAATTAAAATAAGAAGAAGAATGTTTCTGTTTCTCTACAAAATTTTCCTAATAGGTTGCATGTCAAAACAACTTGGATGAAAAAGGAGGATTTGGAGAAGTTTGTACCTATTGATACTATAGGATTTATTCCTAATAGATCTTTGGGTGTAAAACCCCCTAACTAAGGTCATTAGGACTTTATGGTCATAGACTGAGCTTATGTTCATTATATGATTTCCATTGGACCATATCTTTTAAATTAGGTTATGATTTGTTTATTTTTATGATAATTTGTGAATATTGAAGTCATATTTTTTTATGAAATAATGAGAATTCTCCATATTTCTGTTTAAGTTCACTTTGATTTGTGATTGTATGATTGAGATACTTAGTTTATCAATAGATGAAGTACTTGAGTTTATGATCTAAGCATTGATGACTAATGTGCTGTGTTTATTTCTTTTTAGAGGTGAATCTTTTAAGTCCATACAATTTGTGCACTAGTCTAACTCTGAGAGAATTAATTGAAAACTAATATGAAGTTGACTAGAGTATTTGTATAAGTAGCATTGAAGGCTTAAATGATCAATGAAAAAAATGAAAAGAAAAGATTCTATTTTTATTCAGCAGAAAAATAAAAAGAAAAAAATGAAAAATTGATGAATATCTAAGAAAAAATGAACAAAAGGCTACCTTCGGGATTTAATAGAAGCTATCACTACGACACAAGTCTCCAATGAGATATCTTTTAAAGAAGTTATTTTGAGAAAATAGCTAGCCCGTAAGAGTGAAAGTTATCGTCTTAGAAATAAAGAAAAAAATGAAATTCAATGAAAAATATTTCATTATGTATAGTTTTATTTGCTTATCATCCAATGTGTTTTAGAAGATGGATCAAAGGAATTTGATTAATTTTTGATGATGTTGGATTGCACACAAACACATGGATTTGTTAGATGAATTTCTAATTTTTTATAAATATTTGTGTATTGAAAATTGTTTCATGATCATGAAATTAAGTATGAATTTTGTTGGAAAATTTATGGGTTTTAAAATTGTGCAATTATGAATTTTCATGAATTTTTCAGAAATTTTAGAACTCACTGTTATTTTATGTGAAAAATTGGTTTTAATGATTATATGATTATTCTTTTTTCACATAATAAAAATCCAAAAAGATTTTTCTATTTTTCAAATTTTTAGGATTTTTTTGTGTATTTTAAGGCATTGTTTTTAAAGAAAATTGCAAAAAGGCATCAAGGAGGTCAAAATTGGTCAAATAGCCACATGGACCACCTTGGACCGGTCCAAGGGACAAGCTGGACCGGTCCAGCAAGGCTTGGCCAAGGCATTTTAATTGTATGTGTGCAGTATGTTTTCATTAGTTGTTTACCTCTCTCAAGCATGCATTTTTCCTTTCTTTTCCCTTATTTTGCCTAAACTCTTAACACACTTTGTGCTACCTAATCTACATCATTTTGGTTGATATTTGTGTTTAACTTTGAGCTGAATTGCTGGAAGGGATTGATCTTTGAAGCATTTGGTTTGGTTTTGGGAAATTTAGCTAACAAAGTTTCATTCAAGCTTGTGTTTTCAAATGTTGCACTCCATGTGTTTGAGAACATCCCACAATGGCTTTCACGTTACTATTTTGCATTCCTCTCATTATGGCAATGGCCTATGGATCAAGGAGACAAAAGGTTGCTGTTTCTCTCATGCCGAAATGTAATATAATATTATCTTTGAATCATTTTGATGAAGGAATCTTTGAGAATTTTAGAAGAGTGATTGGTTGTAGGATAATGAGATGTGAAAGAAGCTTTGATTTAGAAAGCATATGGCAAGGTTATCATTTTGGAGTTTGTGCACTACTTCAGAAATAATAGTTAGGGTTCCTTAGCTAATCTAGGCAAAGATTGTGTTCCCAACATAGTTCGCTACTTCTATGGCAATGTGCTTGCTTATAGTGAGAATGAATTGTGAGTGACGGTGAAATGTTTTAGGAATGAGGTTAAGGTGACACTCAATTAATTTCTAAGGATATTGGTGTTCCAGAGGCAAAAGATCGTATAATTTTTCCGTACGTAGGTACTGAGAAGAACATGCCAAGCATGGAAGAAATCATTAGGATGTTGTGTGAATCGAATGCTCCATTGCTTAAGAATAAATTTCTAGTGCCTACATCACTGATAATGTCTCTGCATTGAACTTGTCTTATACTCTTGATCCTCATGATTATAAGGATATTTTGCCAAGGCATAGAGGTGAGATTTTATATCACATTATGAATGGTGATAGGATTAATGTGTTAGCTACAATTTTGAGGACAATGATTCAAGAGTCTATTGACTTTAGGCCTACCAATGCTTTACATTTTCTCTTGATTGTGATGAAGATTCTTAAGGCAAAGAAAGTGTATATTCCTTCAAATGCTCTAGTTGTGAAGCCCAAAGGAAAGTTCATGGCTTCTAATGTTAAGTCTTCGATTATAAACAAGATGAAAGAAAGAGCACAAAAAGAGGGTGTAAGGCAACAAGCTGATGAGACTGTGGATGGAAGTGACGATAATGCTCCAATTCTTGGACTTTATGTTCTAGATCCTAATCGTGCTTTGACTGCAAGACAGTACAATCAATCTATGAAGGGTTTGGAGAGGTACTTGAAAAGGAAGTTTTCAAAGCTTGAAGCATTGATTAGGAGAGCTATACCTGGAAGCTCTGGAGCTAATGATGACGAGGAGGAGGATAAGGATTAGGTCTTGGTGGTTTAGATCTGGTTTGTTTATTTTGTTATACTTGAGTATTTGGTTATGTTCTATGTTTCTTACTCAAACATGTTATGTCTAATCTTTTATTTGGTTAGACATGTTATATTTATGTTTTTTTTGTTGTTGTTATGATTATGTGTTTCAATCCATTATTTTTGCGACTTATGTGATATATTTGAATGGAGTTTAAGTTATATCTCACTTAATTATGTGTGATTGATTCTCTCTTCTTCTAATTATTTTTACTTTGTCAATTTATTCCAAAAAGGGGGAGACTTATATAGGTTCTTTGACAAAGGGGCAGACATCTGTTTGTTTCTTTGAGTTATGGGGGAGATAGTATATTTTATTAAGGGGGAGTTTGAAGTTGATTTTATGATACTTGATATCATTATATTTTTCTTGATTAATCTTTCACAAGTAGTGTTGTTTGCATGATGTGCAGATTTTACAGATTTTTGGCAAATGGAAGCTTGCACATGGTGCTCTGAGCTCTTCAAGTTATATTTCCTTGTCATTTTGGGGAGTTTGAGACATATTGTAATCTGATTTTTTCAGTTGTTAGGTTATAATTGTCTAGGTTGGTTTTGTCACGAAATTGCCAAAGGGGAGATTGTGACGTATATTTTTTCAATTGGCGGTCTTCAATGTTAAAACTAAACATGATAGAGTTGTTATTTTTTACTTATATTCTTGTAATTGATCATGTAATTGAAGTCTCAGAGTGAGCATGAAATTCCACACCAACCATACAAATGTTCTTCAAAGGGATGAAACTTGAATCTTCTGAAGAAGTCATCAATGGTCTGAACAAAGATTTGATCGATTGAGTTTTTTGGATGGTTTCAATTACATGAGGATATTGTTGATCAAGTATAAGAGTCACGTAGTCTATGTAAAGTGGTGAGAACACATATATTTTAAACCGGGAGGTTCTGACCTTGAAAGGAGGGGTTTTTAAGCAATTTTTGAAAACTTTCAAGGTTGGACCGGTCTAGCTCAAACCTACATCGGTCCATGAAGTCTGGACACTTCATGGCTCTGCAGGGCAAGCCCTGGACTGGTCCAAGAAAGGGCTGGACCAGTCCAAGGCTTCTGGTGGTAAAATTTTGCCTTCCAGTGTCCTGTTTTGACCTTGATTTGACTCTGAAATTTCCTTAAACTTTGGGACTTGTTTGCTATTGATTTTTAACTTTTTTTCAAGGAAAAATAGAATTTTTAACATCTATAAAAATATCATATGATTTCTCTCTCATTATGCTTTCACAGAGCTTTCAATACGCATCAAACATATATTTTTATAGAGAGAGAAAACATTGGGATATTTTCTAGCAAAGAAATTTTTTTCTCAATTCTTTGTTTATATTTTTGAGAGGACACACATATTCATTGAGTGATTTAGGGTGTCTCTCTTTGCTTGATCAATTGTTTGAAGACTGCTTTAGAGATTTCTTCTTAACTAAGTTACTGGATTGATTTCTTCTACAACTATTTGTTGGTAAGGAATGAGAAGAAGATCATGCTACAAAGGGGACATAATATTTTCTGAGTGTTCATGTTCTTTCAATTACCATTCTGCAAGGATTTTGACGTTAGCCAGAAATCTGCAGCAATTGGACAAAGGCAGTCGCAATAGTAAGTCTGGGGTGTTCTACATCAAGTTCTTGTCAGAGTGAAGTGGGTGTGAGTCTGGGACAGAGTTTATTGTACTTTATTTCAATGATAGTGGATTTGGTTTTCCGAAGCTACAAGCCTCACCCATTATTTTTTTTTTTTTGATCTGGGTTTTTCATGTATATCTGGTACACTCGTTTACTTTACTGCACTTTATTTTATTTAATTGCTTTATGGAATTACTTAGATTTTAATTAGACTTAAAATTTGATAATCTGAAATATTAAGCAAAGAGCGAGTAAACCTATTCACCCCCTCTAGGTTTTAAATCTAACTTTTGCAGCCGCTTCAGCACCGCGCAACTCACATTAAATTCCTAAAAATTTTCTCTGTCACATTTATACAACACCACCATTAATATTGTGAAAAAGAAGTCAGCAAAGATGAAAGCCCAAGAACAAAGGCTTTGGTGGATAACTAAAATCAGCTTGTGTGTGTGTGTGTGTGTGTGTGTGTATATAAATATATATATATATATATATATATTTTACTCGGCTTCCCCAATCCAACAATTAGCTAGTTTATGAATATTATACAGAGCAGAGAGCAACCAGTAACCAATGTATATATATTATATATATAAATTGCTAGCAAAACTGAGGACAAACCAACAAAATAAATGCTAGAAAAAAAAATAAAATAAAATAAACTCCAAAACTGAAACCCACACCCGACTACATAAACACATATATTCAAAATCCATGAATAATCGTAAAGATGACTGAAAATTAGGTTTTTGAAAACAAAAATTAGAGTTTAAAAATCTAAAAAGGATGAAAAGAAAAAAAATATCAATTTTGACTTACCAATTTTGATGAACTTGAGTGAGACCACGATCGTGAAGAACTTGAGTGAGACCATGATCGTGAAGAAATCAACTACACAATATAACCCAGAACTCGAGTTGGTAAATGAAACGATAAAATCCTACAAATCGAACTAGTATATCACAAACCCTAGATCTGTGATGGCAAACTGAGATGTGCGCTCTCCTCAACATGATATGAAATTTTCTTGTTGTATCCCGAAATGATTCAAGTCCCAAAATGGTTAAATGTTAGGGTAATGTGTATAAGGGTATATTTGGCATTCTGCATATAAGATATTTTGTTAAGTTATTTGATTATTTAATAATAAGGTTAAAATTGTAAATGTCCTAGGCTGATAATCGGTATGTGGCCTTTGATTGGGTCTGAGGGAGTAATTTTCTTACTTTTGCAAATATGAAGGTGTGATATGGTCCAAAATATAGCATAGGGGGTTTATTGCACATTTTTAAAACCACAGGGGAGTTTTGGGCCCTTTTGCCTTATAAAAAATAAAGAACACTAGAGAGACGAGAGGTTTTCTTTTTTATTAAATTTTTTTTACCTTAATAAAAACAAAAGGAGTTTCTTTTTTGGGAAAAAAATTTCCGAAAAAAAAAACTAAAAATTCACAATTACATAATAAAAAAATTCAAATTTTTCTTTTGTTTTCCGAAAATTTTTCCATTAGAAAGAGAGTGGTTTTTTTATATTAATTTTTTTTACCTTAATAAAAAGGAGTAGAGTTTTTTTCAAGGGAAAAAGACTAAATATGCACAATTACTTAATAAAAAATTTCAAAATTTTTTTTGTTTTCCGGAAATTGTTTCTGGAACGTTTTTATTAGAAAGAGAGAGAATTTATGAAAATTATACAACTTTTGAAAAAAAAAAAATCAAAAATTTTTATTATTGTGCACATTAGTTTTTTTCCCCAGAAATTTTTTCCCGAAAAAAAATCTTCTCTTTTTCTAATGGAAAATTTTCCGGAAACAATTTTCAAAAAAAAAAATCCAAAATTTTTTATTATGTAATTGTGCATTTTTAGTATTTTTTTTCGGAAATTATTTTCCATAAGGGAAGACCACCGGAGAGAACCGACTAGAAAAAAAAACTCCTTTTTTTTATTAAGGTCAAACAAAACTTAATATAAAAAAACCTCTCTTCTCTCTATTTTTTATAATAATGAAAAGGATAAAATGGTCCTAAAAAATGAGAATATGTGGAAAAGGGGATACTTTGCTCACTTTTGCAAATGTGATGGTGTGATATGGTCCAAAATATAGTATATGAGGATTTATTGCACATTTTTAAAACCATACGATTGTTTTGGACCCTTTTGCCATTCTTTTCTATTGACACACACGCGCGCACACACACACACACACACACACACATATATATATATATATATATATATATATATGATTATGATATTTCTATTTCACTATTTGATAAATACAGTTCACTTTAAAGTAAATTTATATTATTGTTTCTAAAATCATATGGCGTTAGATGTGAGAATTGTGATATCTTACTATGAGAAATTATATTGTTGCTTCCAAAATAATAAATAAGAGAAAATATGTATTATGGTTAGCTTTTTCATTTATTTTAACAAAAAGCAAAAAATGGACTCTGTATATTCCCTCCATATACCAAAAGACTTGTTGAAATACTTTTAACATGACAGTAGATAATGGTGAACTTTAACAATAACATATATGTATGTTGTGTTGCAAGTGGGTTCACTTATAACCCACGTGGGAGTTGCAAATTTTATCCAAAGGTGATATTTTTCACCTCCTTCAGTTGCCTATATAAGGCATTAACCACATATAATGAGAGTCAGTTGTTGAAGAAAAGAAAGTTTTCTCTCTCTCTATCGTGTATTGCTCTCCTCTCAATCTCTATCTCACAGCCCCTCTCTCTCTCTCCTATTCTCTTGACGTTTCATATATATATATATATATATATATATATATATATATACACACACATATATCACCATATATGTTCTCTCTCTTCCCATATATAACAGTTTTATTATACAATTATATCTACTATTACATATATCTATATATACAACTTTTACAACACGTTATCAGCACGAGGCTCTGACCACTTGAGAAGACAAGTTAAAGCACGAGATTCTGACGAACGGAGAAGACAATTTCATTTTTCACTTCCAAGCAAAAGGAACGAAAATTATATTTTATGTCATTTCAATAGATAAATATATCTATACATATATCTATATATATATAGATAAATATATAATATATCTGTTGGTATATATGTATATATATATACCCATACATATAATCTATATATTTATATAGATATATCTATATATACATATAAATATATAATATATATGTTTATATAAAGTCCTTCCCGATTGCGAAGTGACATGTTCATATTTATATTACTTTATTCTGTCAATATACCTACATATATATGTATTTATAAAGTCCTTCCCGATTGCGAAGTGACATGTTCATATTTATATTATTTTATTCTGTCAATATACTTATATATATATATATATGTATATATAAAGTCCTTCCCGATTGCGAAGTGACATGTTCATATTTATACTATTCTGTCAATATAGTATACATATAAAATTTCGAGTATCTTACAATATAAGACTCGTCCACACTATGGAAAATTTGAAGGATAGGTTCGAATTAAAGAACTGTTTATCTGCCAAGAGCTTGAGACAACTAGTCAAAATTGAAGTTGTCTGATTATAAATCGGTAATAGAATATATTTCAGCTCTATTCCGAATTAGCTCTCACATGAATTTATGTGGAGAGCCTAAAAATGATGTGGATATGTTAGAAAAAACATTTACCACATTTCATTCCTCGAACTAGCTCCTCTAGCAGCAGTATCGAGAGAGATATTTTACAAGATATTCTGAGTTGATATCTTGCTTATTAGTAGCTGAACAAAATAATGAGCTCTTATTAGAAAACCACATATCCCGTCCGACCGGATCAGCTTCATTAAGCATCATTTAATGGTCGTGGACGTGGAAGTGGTTGTGGACGTGGCCACGACAGAAATAATAATTATGGTGGTTATCCTTCATTTGAGTTTCCTAGTAGGAACTACACACCATATTATCATGAAGGAAGTGCAAGTGGGGCAAAGCAAGAAAAATTGAAAGGTATGCCGATGCAACCTCCAAACAATATGAAAATGCTTGCTTTCGCTGTGGTATGAAAGGGCATTGGTCACAGACCTGCCGAAATGCCCAAACACTTCATTGAGCTATATCAAGCTTCAAATCAAAGGAACAGGGAAAAAAAAAAAGAGATTGAAACAAATGCTATCAAAATTATGAATCGATAGCCATCAATCATCTTGATATTTCAGATATCTATAAAGACCTCCCTGAAATAAATAAATCAGTTGACTGATGATGAAAATGTTCACATCAATTTGATATCATTTCCTTTGGTTTTTATTAGTATATTATTACAAGTTTTGTTTGTAATTATACTTTTATTAATGTAATGAATTTTGTTTCTTTTTAGAAAATGGATTTTATCGATGCATTGCCCACATCCAAGATAAATGATGAAGATATATGTTTGGTAGACAGTGCCACGACACATACTATCCTGAGAGATAGAAAATATTTTTCTCATATAACATTAGCTGAAGCTAATGTTAATACCATATCAGGTTCCATAGACCTGATTGATGGTTCTGGAAGGGCTAATATTGTGTTACCATGTGGAACACAATTGTATATTGATGATGCTCTCTACTCAGCCAGATCCAAGAGAAATCTGGTGAGTTTTAAAGATATACGTCATAACGGATATCATATTGAGACAATAAATCAAGGGAGTATGGAATATCTATGCATTACATCAACTATTTCATGCCGGAAGCATGTTTTAGAAAAACTCCCTGCTTTCTCTTCTGGGTTATATTTTATGAAAATAAGAGCAATTGAATCACATGTAGTGATGCACCAGAAGTGCTATGACCCAAAGAATTTTATATTATGGCATAATCGCCTTGGTCATCTTGGGTCAACAATGATGCGCCGAATTATTAAAAATTCAAATGGGCATCCATTAAAGAATCAAAAAATTCTTTTAACAAGTGATTATACATGCACTGCATGCTCACAAGGAAAGTTGATTGTGAGGCCATCTCCTTCAAAAGTTGTTGTTGAATCTCCTGATTTCTTACAAAGGATCCACGGAGATATATGTGGACCTATTCACCCATCATGTGGACCTTTTCGTTATTTTATGGTTTTAATTGATGCCTGAACTAGATGGTCCCATGTCTGTTTACTTTCTACTCGAAATGTAGCATTTGCTAGACTTTTGGCCCAAACAATTCGTTTAAGAGCACAATTCCTGGATTATCCAATCAAGGCAATTCGTCTTGATAATGCCGGAGAATTTACATCTAAAACGTTCAATGATTATTGCATGTCTATTGGCACTGATGTTGAACACCCTGTTGCACACACTCATACTCAAAATGGTCTAGCAGAGTCTTTTATAAAATGTCTTCAATTGATTGCCAGACCATTACTTATGAAAACAAAACTCCCTGTGTCAGCCTGGGGACATGCCATATTGCATGCAGCATCATTAGTTCGTATTAGACCAACTGCTTACCATAGTTTTTCACCTCTACAACTTATGGTTGGTCAACAACCAAATATCTCTCACTTACGAGTTTTTGGTTGTTCTGTCTTTGTGCCTATTGCACCACCACAACGAACAAAAATGGGCCCTCAACGTAGACTTGGAATTTATGTAGGTTTTGACTCTCCATCTATCATTAGATATCTTGAACCTATGACAGGAGATTTGTTTAAAGCAAGATTTGCTGATTGTCATTTTGATGAGGTGGTATTCCCACCATTAGGGGGAGAAATGACACAGCCTGAACAACAACATGAGATCACTTGGAATGCTATGGCATTATCACATTTTGATCCCCCTACAAGTCAAAGAGAACTTGAAGTTAAAAGAATCATTCATTTGCAAAGTATTGCAAATCAATTGCCAGATGCATTTACTGATACAAGTAAAGTGATACAATCTCATATCCCTGCTGCCAATTTCCCAGCACGAATAGATGTCCCTGTTGGACAGTCTATAAGTATTGCAGCAGATGCATCTAAAACACGCCTGAAGCGTGGGAGACCCATTGGTGCAAAAGATACTGTTCCTCGAAAAAGGAAAGTACAAGAGAAAGTAGATAAAGAAGATGGCACTCCTGAGGAGGCCATACTTACAAAGGGAGCAATAATAGCCCCTGAAGAAATGATAGCCCTTGATGAGGCACAAAATGAGGTAGTTGTACCTGAAAATGATGAGATCTCAATAAATTATGCAAAGAGATGGAACAGAAATGATGTTCTTGTCGACAACATATTCTCTTTTGCAGTTGCTCTTGATATTGCAAGAGATGATGAGGATCCAGAACCTCAATACGTTGACGAATGTCGACGCAGAAGTGATTGGCCAAAATGGAAAGAGGCAATACAGGCAGAATTAACTTCACTGGCAAAACGTGAAGTATTTGGATCAATAATCCAGACACCTGAAGGTGTTAAGCCTGTAGGGTACAAATGGGTATTTGTACGGAAAAGAAATGAGAAAAATGAAATTATGAGATACAAAGCCCGCTTAGTGGCACAAGGTTTCTCACAAAGGCCTGGTATTGATTATGAGGAGACATATTCTCCGGTAATGGATGCAATTACATTCCGATTCCTGATTAATTTGGCAGTCACAGAAAGGCTGAATATGCATCTAATGGACGTGGTTACAGCATATTTATATGGATCACTTGATAGTGATATTTATATGAAAATCCCTGAAGGATTTCAAATGCCTGAAGCAATCGCTTCAAAACCACGGTCGATGTATTCAATCAAGTTACAACGATCGTTGTACGGATTAAAGCAGTCTGGACGCATGTGGTACAATCGCCTTAGCGAGTACTTAATCAAAGAAGGATATGTAAATAATCCTATCTGTCCATGCGTTTTCATTAAAAAATCAGGATCTGGATTTGCAATTATAGTAGTATATGTTGATGATTTAAACCTTGTGGGAACTCCTGATGAGCTCACCGCGACTGCTGATTATTTAAAGAAAGAATTCGAAATGAAAGAGTTTGGAAAAATGAGATTTTGCCTCGGATTACAAATTGAGCATTTACCAAGCGGAATTCTTATCCATCAGTCAACATATACAGAAAAGGTTCTCAAGCGATTTTATATGGATAAAGCTCATCCATTAAGTTCTCCAATGGTCGTCCGATCGCTTGATGTGAAGAAAGATCCATTTCGTCCTCGAGAAGATAATGAAGAATTGCTTGGTCCGAAAATTCCATATTTGAATGCTATTGGTGCACTGATGTACCTTACAAATTGTACAAGACCGGACATAGCTTTTCCAGTCAACTTACTGGCACGGTACAGTTCTGCACCAACCCGCAGACATTGGAATGGAGTCAAGCATATAATGAGATATCTTCGTGGGACCACTGATATGGGATTGTTTTATTCAAATAAATCAAAATCCCAGTTAGTTGGATATGCAGATGCAGGTTATCTCTCTGATCCACATAAAGCTCGATCACAAACAGGATATGTATTTACTTGTGGTGACACTGCTATATCATGGAGATCCATGAAACAGACAATGACAGCAACCTCTTCAAATCATTCTAAAATACTCGCAATTCATGAAGCGAGCCGAGAGTGTGTCTGGCTAAGATCTATGATACAGCATATTCGAGAAAACTGTGGACTCTCCTCAATAAATAATATTCCAACGATATTATACGAAGATAATGCTGCATGTTTTGCTCAAATCAAAGGAGGATATATCAAAGGAGACAGAACCAAGCACATCTCACCAAAATTCTTTTATACTCACGAGCTTCAGAAAAATGGTGATATTGATGTCCAGCAAATTCGTTCGTGTGATAATTTGGCAGATCTGTTCACTAAAGCTCTGCCTACCACGACATTCAAGAAATTGGTTCACAATATTGGGATGCGGCAGCTCAAAGATTTTCCATGCTGATGAGGGGGAGAATTTGTTTGAAAAGGTATTAGCACACTGCACTCTTTTTCCTTCGATCAGGTTTTATCCCACTGGATTTTCCTGACAAGGTTTTAATGAGGCAGTTCTTGTATATGCAATACCATTTGTGTCATGAACCCAAGGGGGAGTGTTGCAAGTGGGTTCACTTATAACCCACGTGGGAGTTGCAAATTTTATCCAAAGGTGATATTTTTCACCTCCTTCAGTTGCCTATATAAGGCATTAACCACATATAATGAGAGTCAGTTGTTGAAGAAAAGAAAGTTTTCTCTCTCTCTATCGTGTATTGCTCTTCTCTCAATCTCTATCTCACAGCCCCTCTCTCTCTCTCCTATTCTCTTGACGTTTCATATATATATATATATATATATATATACACACACATATATCACCATATATGTTCTCTCTCTTCCCATATATAACAGTTTTATTATACAATTATATTTACTATTACATATATCTATATATACAACTTTTACAACATGTTGGGAATTATATATATATTCTAGTTGGAGATTCACACATATTTTTTGTCCACACTGTAGTTTGGATCCCTTCTCTCCTCTTCGAGGATGGGATGTTTTACCATTGTACTATTATATATATTTCCACCATACATATATGTAATTATTAAAGTTGACCATTATCTACTGTCATGTTAAAAGTATTTCTTTCAATACATTTTTCTTCAAATATTGTTTGATCTACTTTTCCAGTTCTAGCATTTAAAATGGCACTCCACAATAATTGTTCATATATGATATCAGAACATTTTAGGATAACATGCAATTAATGCATTGTTTCCTTATAAAATTATCAATTTTTCTTTGCATGTGTTAATTATGTATATTATTAAGTTGAGAGATTTTTATAAAATTAAAGGATAATAATGGAATTATGAGATTTATTTTACTTTGACATTTTAAATGGACAAATATTTTGGGATAACTCGAAACGAAAAGATAGACAACTAATATGAGACTGAGAAAATATCTAACAATGTCATTAGTTGTAAGAATTGGAAAAATTATTACATGGTCCCTGAACCATTGGTCTTCACCAATCACAAATTGACACGTAACTTGTGATTGGCCCGAGTCAATAATTTCGAAACCACCTAATAATTTTTCATGGGAATTGTTATACCTTACTACAAGAAATTATTAAATGGATGTGAACCATATGGTCCAATCCAATCAAAATTCTTCAACTAAAAAAAGGTGGATTGAACCACCAAGTGGTATAAATAGTTCAAAATCATTTAGGCTACATTTGGTTGGAGGGAACTAGCAAGAAAGGAAAAGAAAAGGAAAAAAAAGTAAAATTTTTACAAGTTTGTTTAGCCGGAAACAACATGAAAGAGAAAATTTTTAGGAAACTAAGTTTCCCGCATGTAGTCAATTTTTTTCAAAACAACTCCAGCAAAAAATACCTGAAAAATTTTGGTTTCTCGCGAAACTCGTGCGGTTATATTTTAAATTACTATTATACTCATGTTTCTTATTATGTTGTGTTAGTTGTTTCTTTTCACTCTTTTTTCTTATTGAGTATAGCTTTCCTAGTATAACACATTTTATCTCACTTAAAAATTATAGTAATATATTATAACGTGAAAATCAATAATATGTTTTGAAACTCTCTTTTTTTGTTTCTACTTTATTTTTATTTAATTATTGTATATATATATTTAGTCTTTTTTCCTTTTTTTTTCATTTTTCACTATCTATCTATGGTACCCAACCAGTCTATCATTGAGTTATATATATCTATAGTTTTCATGACATGAACTTGAAATTCTTTTACTTAACTACATCTAACAAAAAAAAAGTTTAAGTCAGCAATGAATTCCACCTAAGAAAAATACTATGAACCTTTATTTTAAAAATAAAAAAAAATTAAAAATAAATACAAAATTATATTTATTATTTTTAATAAATCATCATTTTACTATTTCTTTGCTAAAAATGAATATAAATAATTGTGCATAAAGAGGATTATCTAATAGAAATTCATTTATTTTTTTACTATTTGAAATCATAAGGGTAGTTTTGGTAGGTAAAATAATTTTCCTTTCACTTTCATGCTATCCAAACCAATAAAATAATATTTTTCAACAACTTTATTGTAAAATTTCCATACTAACCAAATACAAGTAGAAAAATTAAATTTCTTTTTATTCACTTCACTTTTCTTTTCATTTTTCATTTACTTTCTTTTCTACTTTGATTCTCTCACCTTACTAACAATTCATTCTCTAAGGCTATCTTTGGTAGAACGGAAAAGAAAAGAAAGGATAACATTACTAATGAGAGAAAAAAAAGGAAAAGAAAGGAAAGGAAATAATAGTGTTACACTTTTATCGTGTTTGGTTGATTAGTAAAGGAAAAGAAAAAAAAAAGATAGTAAGGGGAAATAAAGGAAATGAAATAATTTAAAATTTTTGCCATTATACCCTTTTTATATTTAAAAGAATAAATTTTAACTTTTATCAAAATAAGGACAAAGTTAGTATTAATAAAATTTTATTAAAAAATATAGTCTTTTCTTCTATTTCTTTCCATTTTTGAAATAATAACAAAAATTACTACTCATCTTTAATTTATCCCTCCAAATTCTTTCATTTTCTTTTCTTTTCATTAAAAATTGTATACCAAACACAAAATTATATTCCTCGATCACCTTTCTTTTTTTTTCCCTTCTATTCTTTTCCTGCCAAACTGACGTAACACTCCAGCATACCACATTCCGAAGTCATGAGGTGGCCCTCAAAGGCCGCCACTTGTCCTAAATGGACAATCTGTTAGCATTCTAACAAACATTTGATTGATACTAGTGCGTGATGGCCACCACTTGTGCCAAATAGATAATGTGTTAGCTTTCTAACAAACATTTGATTGATACTGGTCCGTGATGGGCACCACTTGTCCTAAACGGATAATGCGTTAGCTTTCTAACGAGAAAAATGATACAACGATATCTTCTCTTCCAGACTTAAAATTAATTTACGTAAAAAATTTATATAGTTGAACACGTAATCTCAATTGCTCATTCTTTTTCTCAATCTTCAATTTTATTGTACAAAATTTAAAATCCTAATCGCTCGCTCTCACTTCATCCCTATTAATGTCTCTTGCTCGTTTTTTTTCTCTTCCCATTAATTAAGTCATGAGTAAAAGTAAAAACCAAATAACACAATGCATTTACATAGGTAAATCACTTCGAATGGCATTATATATGCTATGATTCATGTATTTTTGAGAAAAAAACTAAAGGAAAGGAAAATAATAAGAAAGAACATAGAGAAACCAAAGAACACAGTACATTCAAAAAAGTATAAAATATATTACATAAATTTAAAATTATATATGAAATTTCAGTTCCTTCGTTTGAGATTTTTTTCTTGAAGCATTGGTTCTCCAAAACATGAGGCAAAGGAACTGAGAGAGTGGAGGTCAAAAGTTTTATTTTTTGAAAAGTCGGAATATTTAGAAATATGTTTGTTTTAAAAATGAGTTCTACTTTATTTGACACGTGGCCAACCACTTAAGCATGTCGGTAGTAATCGATTTTTTTTAGTCGGGTGTTGAAGCACTAATCTTCTAACAAACATTTGATTGATACTAGTTGGTGCCCATTTAGTGGGTAAGATAATTTTTTATATGATAAATTACTCTCACATTGTCTAAAATTTGACTTAATTACCTTCAAATTAAAATTTTTACAAAATTACTCTCACACCCCATTTAGACTAACGATCCGTTAAATAAAATCACATCTAATATACAATTACAAAAGTACCCCCAAATTATAATACTTTTGTGTAAAAATAATCTTAATTTCTAATTCTTTAACTGACATTAACATGTTTTATATGCATATTTTCTTTATTACTGTCATACCAGCACTACCGCCACTAAGAATAATTTTAGTATTTTGATTTTTTTATGCTAATTGACTGTAATGGAGCTACCTGTCAATTAACGACAGATGTACACGAAGTTAAGTCAAACAAATCTCGGGAGATGTTGACTACCATATTTTAAAAACTATAATTCAAGAGTAATTAAGCAAAACTTCAGAGGAGGTTTGAGTAATATACCCTTTTTTAAATATATATATATATATAGTAGTGGTCAAATGTTTCTTCGTGAGCACAAATTAGTCGTACATATTTTTAATTATAATCTTAAGATCTAATCCAACGAATATTAATTATGCTGTCTTTGTTTTTACTATTATAGAAAACTTACTAATTTTTTCAATTAGCATTAAATACCATTGAGGTGAAATGACAAAAGTGGGCAATTATATTATAGGAAAAAAATCAATTAATTTTTGTGTACATACATTCATATTTTTTCTTTTTGTGAGCTAAAAATATTAAATTATTTTGAGTGTGAAGTGACAGGTCACCAATGGGTATTAGGTTCCAAATCAATTTGGCTTAATAATTGGTGTAATAAAGTTGCAATTAGGGCCATGTTTGGAATGATATTCTACTTAAAAATTCCTTGACTGTAAATAATAATTGTTGTACCTTGGTCTTCAATAATATGCTCAAGTCGAGTCAAAACTCTAAAAAAAAAAACATAAAAATGGACCATAAGAGTTCGAGGAACATCCAATAATTTATCCTCCTCTACCGTACTAACAATTCATGCTCTTAAGACTCGTGATTAACGCCGTCCTTGTCATAAGCTGGTCCTCACAAGATATTATTAATATCTCTAACAATCAATATCTCTAACAAAACAAAATGAATTTGTAAACTATAATTTAGTTGAACCACCAAGTAATATATATAGTTCAGGAGCATTTAATAATTTCTATCCGACAAGTCATGCTCTAACGGTTGTTAATAATTTCTCTCGGACAAGTCATGCTCTAACGGTTGTTGTGAAGAACACATCTCAAGAATATAGTCATGAGTTGATACTCAAAGGCCGCGGCCACTTATTCTAAGTACCGTTTGATTGATACGAGTTTAAAAAGTATGAATATAAATACGTGATACGAGTACGACACGATACGATAAATTTAAAAAAAAATAAAAATAGGTATAGACAGAATACGATAATAGAAAAATAAAATTATATTTTTATATATGCAAAAAATGAGTTATTAATATTTCTTTATAAAATACTATCATTAACAAACAAAATAAGAGTTAAGAGTCACTATATAATTAGCATGGATGAATTTTGTATTAAATCATGATATGTATCTCAACACTTTTTTTTAAAATGAATTTTAAAATTTTCTTAACAATTATAATATGATATTATTGTTGAAAAAACTACATTTTCATCTTAAAAACTTGTTAAAAATGTGTTTTGAAGTATTCGAAAAGTATCGAATACGTGGTCAAAGTATTTGAGAAGTATCATATGTGTTAGAAATAAAAAAAATATTTTAAAATTATGAATATGTTTAGAAAGTATCAAACACGTATTCGGGAGTATCCGAAGAGTATCGGTATCGGATACAAACATAATCGATATAGATACGTTACCCTTGTAAAACTATCCGTACTTCCTAAATATTAGTCAATTTCTATTTAAGTGGTAATCTTTTATATTGACATTTTTATATTTACTAGCATATTGCCCGTATGTACGTCACTATAAAAAAAATTATTGGATTGAATTATTTTAAGGATGTGAGAGTAGGTGGATGTGTATTTGAATTTAAGTGGTAAACTATAATTTAGTTGAACCACCAAATAAAATATAATTCAGAACCATCTAATTCTCTAAAACCATAGTGCTCTAACGGTTGTTGTGAAGAACACATTCTTAGAATCCTAGTCATGAGTTGGTACTCGAAGGCCACCGCCACTTGTTCTAACTACCGTTTGATTGATGCTAGTCAATTCCTATTTAAGTGGTGATCTTTTATATTGACCTTTATATATTTAATAATGTATTGACTATATGTATGGCACTATAAAAAAAGGGTAAATTACTCTGACCTCCCCTGAGGTTTGGCCTAATTACACCCAGCATCAAACTATTGAATTTTGTTACAATAATCTCCCCTGAGGTTTGCTCCGTTATTACACAGACCCCCTCCGTCCAAAATTTCGTTAATTTTGTCAAAATTTTTAGTTGAAAAGACCAAAATGCCCATCAACTTATATATATATATATATATATATATATATGCACATATATATATTTCAGATTATAATATATATACACATATATGCACTATTCCGGTCATCTTCTCCGGCGATGTGCACGATTCCGATCATCTTCTTCGGCGAATTTTCGGCGACCTGTACGATTCTGGTCATCTTCTCCGGCGACTTGCACTGTTCCGGTAATCTTTTCCGGCGAATTTCCGGCGATCTGTACTGTTCCAGTCATTTTCTCCGGTGACTTTTCGGCGACCTGCATTTTTCCGGTGAACTTCCTGGGAAGTCAATTTTGACCATTTTTTTACCAACTCAAACTGATTCCTAGCTAAATGGACCACTCCGGATGCAACTGTGAAGTCTGTTTTTTTAGAATTCAGCTTCGATTTGTCAAATTTAGCATCCAAGGTGCTGTGATATTAGTAAAATATATCAATATAATATTAATAAGGATATAATAGACATTTCACCCAAAATTTAACATCTGTTAGTCCTGTTAGAGGGGAGGTCACTGTAACAAATTTTTTTAGTTTAATGCTGGCTGTAATTAGGGCAAACTTCAGGGGAGGTCAGTGTAATTTACCCTAAAAAAAATGTTGGATTAAATTATTTTAGAAGTATGAGAGTGGGTAGATGTATATGTTAATTTAGGCGTTAAACTATAATTTAGTTGAACCACCAAATAATATATAATTAAACATTGACATGTAGTGTTATTACTGAATAGATGCATTCTTAGTTATGTGACAAGATATAATTAGTTGATAACACCAATGAGTTGGTCCTCACATACTACTATCACTCGTCCTTAATAAACGATGTGTTCTTTCTAACTACCAGGTTTGATTGGTACTAGTCAATGCCCATTTAAGTGATAAGAATCATAAGATTTTATCCTTTTAAAACATTAAATATGATAAGTGAAATGACATGTATTAAAAAGGATTGGAGACCGAATTTATATGACCTATTTCATTCACTTGGAACTAAGACAAGGATAATGATCATAATATAATTATATATATATATATATATATGTGTGTGTGTGTGTGTGTGTGTGTGTGTGTGATTGTGATATTTCTATTCTATTATTTGATAAAACACACATATTACAGAATGATGAAACTCACTCTGCGCGTTTTATACCCACATAATTCAAATTCATCTGGTATATTTACACAAAATGAATTGTAAATGTTTTCTCCCAATAGATATGTCATAAATATAAAAAATTTCTTTTAACACTTAGTGGACTAAACAATGCCAAACTGCCAATAAGAACTATATTAGTACTGATGATAAAAATATGAATAAAATTAGTATATCCAGGTTTCAAGGACGTTGATATATTGATGAGTATAGTAATAAATATTGTTTGCGATTTGAGAAATCATAGAAATTTCTAGTTTATTCTATTACAAGTCTGTAGTGTGTGACTTACAAAGGTTTAGCGGAATACAAAAAAAAAAAAAAAAAAAAGACAAAACAAAATTGTGAAAAACTTTCAAATGCGAGAATATTGTTTTGAGAAAAATTAACTATCTAAACGTGAATCTACATGAGAACTCAAACTTGATTAAATAAAAATACCAAATTGCGTAAAATATTTGCACTTATGTAAAAGTTATGGTTCATCTTTATGACCAAACTGACCTTGTAACTCTTTAAGGTTGGTACCAAAAGCAATAGTGGGTTTTTTTTTTCTTCAAACGTTTTGTCATACTAAACTAAATAACTGATGTACACGTATGGAAACTCTAAAAATTCAATACATTATAGTAGAGAGGGCACGTACTTTCGGGATCAGCTAGGAGTTTACTAATATGAACACTTATTTTTAATATAACTACATATATTTTAGTTAACTTTGTATTTTTTGTTGGTAAATTTTGAATTTTCTTATAACTGTAATTTGGGGATCCTAAATGCACATTTTGATTATTTTTGCTATTTTATTCCATTGGGTAAGAACTTTTGGCACTTGTTTTTCGGATGGTAACCTATATGGCACTCTCCATCCTGCCACACGACGCTTCTAATATGATAGTTGTCACATTGCCCCACTTGTATACTGGTCCAGCCAGAATTTTACTTTAGTGGCACAATCTTTAATAATAGAGTTTTGTTATTTGGGATGATTTGCTTGACCAGAAAACATATATGATGGGGAGAAATTTTCCTTAAGAATAATATGATAATTTTTTTTTTAACCAAAAGAATAAATGCAAAAATTAAAGTATAGATACTAATAATAATAATAATATGATAAAAAAAAATGAACCAAAGCAAATAAAAGAAAGGAAATGGTTAAGCTTTAATCATGTTTTATTAATTAATGAAAAAAAAAGATACATATTTGCCGAAATAAAAAATAAAAAAGAAGAAAAAAAGGAAATTCATTAAAGAAAGCAATCAAATATAGACAAATGAAAATAAAGAGTTAATGAAAAGAGAAGCAAACACGACGATATAATGTGGTCCTGCACTCCCGCCTATGTCCACAACTTAAGATACTCTCTCGAGAATTTTCAAATTCACTATCAACTCTCCTTGCACATGGAGAGCAAATGTGAGATAGGATTGTATGCCCTACATAGCATCAAATGGGATGTAAAGATGTTTATTAATAACATAATTTGTAATTTTCAATAATATATATACATTTTCTGAATGCTTTGTATTGGTCAATTCATGGAGATGAATTGAGGTATCTATTGACTACGCAAATGACTTTGTGTGTATATGATAGAGTTATTAAAGATGAAAACACAAGTCATAGTAATTTTGTTAGTTCAAATTCGACAGTAATGGGTGAACTCCATATCGAAATAAGAATTGAACCAGATCAACGATAAGTTGAGAAATTGCGACGACTATTATAACAATATTCTCCTTGCCTATGTTATGGCGATTTAACTCTTAAGTATGAGAGAGTTATGGACCCTTGCCTTGGTTAGTAGTTGCTTTGATATATTTTGGTGTGCTCCAGGGCTTAAAATTCAACTATGTTGTATAACCACTGATCATTGACTTTGGAACATACTCTTAAGATTTGTATCTACGCTAGCTAATTTATTTTTAACTTGATTAGTTTGATCAAGGTTAAACCCAAGCGCTTGGTGGGTTTTTGATTATATTATCAAAGTAATTTTGTGATTATACAGGTATAATCAAGTTAGTAAAAATAAATAATCAATTGTTGAATTGGATTGATAGTATTTCCCATCCAATAACCAATTATGCGTAGAGGGTAATTTTATAAATTAATACGATGTTAAGTTCACACGATGATTTAAGTATTCTTGAATTGGAGTGCAACCACAATTATATAGTGGAGTTAACTTGTGGTTAGTGAGATATTTGAATTGAGGTCATGAGATGGTCATGTCAATTAATAATCTATTAGAGCCAATGACAGAATAAAAACAAATAAGATCCTCACTGCTAGCATGCTAGATGGATGTCATGTCACACCTCAAAATTCGGATCGCCAGTCCAATCCCAACTTTTGGTTGGTGAGCTGTCATGATTGCCCGGTCGTCACTCTATGACCAGGACAGTCTTGACAAGTTATCATTATCACCCTCGATTCTCACCCGGACCACCGAGGTTATTACATACAACGGAAGTTTTTACATTCACCAATAAGTTCAATTTTTTTACCAAATACATCACGATGATCAACCAATCTAAATTATGATCACAAAATCAGCGAAAGCATTCGTTATACCCTCATTATGATGTACAAGTCCATACATAAGCAATTCAAGTTCAATATGCGTGTCCTTTATTGAAAACAAGTATACATAAGTCCTTCTTAAGACACATTGTGAGTACTCATTTCGCATAATTGAAATGCACTTTTTGATTGTGCGAAGTGGATCTCGATCAATCGAAATGATGGTTTCGCATAATCAAAATTTCTCGCATAATAAAGGTTCTATCAAAATGTTATCAAAGATTTTCAACTCTCAGGACTTTTGACAGTCTGTAACTCTGCAATTTTTTGCAAAATCGAAACCTTAGTTTCGACTGATCGAAAATTTCGATCATGCGAAATAGGGGTTTCGCATAATCGAAATCTCCCCTTACCGAAAAATCCTATAGCCTCACACTTTGGTCATTTTTTATCCAATGTCCTTCCTTAACACATCCACGCGTCATATTTCACATATATATCAATACAACCATCCTCATGAGTTCATACATATGAAAATAAATATAAATAAATGATTCATCATTTAAACATCTAGCATTCTACCATGCTCAATACCATGCTTACAATATATGAAATCATAAGTCATGAACAATAAATGCCAAAATCCATATTTAAATGTCTACAACCATAACGCATAATCGATACATGTTTCTGAAACATAAATAGTCATTACATGTTTGTCACATGCGTATAATTCACAATTCGGACGTGCATTCAAATAAAGCAATATAAAGTCTTTAAATGAGATCAATATCGCTCCATAACCAACTTTACCGTTGACGAGACTCCACCACCTCATTTATAATTCCTAAAAAATGTTAATCCTCATGGAATGAGCAACCACGCGCTCAGTAAGAATGTCTAAAATATAATTCTGTAAGTTCCATGAATACCACATAACATACATTTTCATTTAATCATGTTAAGCAAATATCCGTATATCACTACCATATCATAAGTAATGTGTGATGTAATATGCACAACTCCCTCGTCCTTTCCACCTTTCTATTGGGTTCCGATTTTATGAACCGCCCAATCCTACTTAACCGAGACTCCTTACTGAATCACCTTGCGAGGGTTACCTTTACCCGAATACCTTGCTATGGATCACCTCATGAGGGCTACCTTTACTAGAATACCTCACTAAGGACGCCCCACGAGGGTTACCTTTATCGGAATACCTCATCATTCCTCAAATGGGCTTTATCACCCCAATTGAATTCACCACCTTCAACATGCATTTTCCAATGAATAAAGATAGATTCAACATGCTCGTGATAGTGTATACATACAATTCAAAGCAATGTAACATTAATTGTCATGTTTGTACATTTTTCACGTCACACACTCTCACATTGAATATGTTTCACATAATGCACATTTCATATCACTCAAATAAACAATTAATCATGTTTCACATTTGGACATGCTTTCAAGACATTTTATCAAACACATAAGTATCACATTCACATATATACATGAATTCACATAATTACTTCACAACTCAATCTTAACATGCTTATATATTCACATAAGGCAATTATAAATATGCAATAATATCAATTAACATTGATAATTCATTAATGACAAATTTAGCATGCTTTAACATTGAAAGACATTCAATTATCCCACATAACCAATTGGTTGTTATAGACAACTAATATACTCATAAAAGCCCCGAATTCTATAGGTTATGCATCCCCACCTCAATTTAAAAAAGCTTCCAAATGATTTACCCAATTCTCACCAAAAAATTAACTTACTTCGAAATTGATTTCAGATAGATCAAACTCAAGCCCTTAATGTGCAGACCGTTTCTCTCTTCTTCGACACCTTCAAATTCTGTCTCCCAAGCCCTTCTAATTTAATGGAGAAGTGAAAAAGAAGATGTATATATATATATATATATATATATATATATATATATATATATATATAAGCTCCTCACGCCTAATGAGAGAAAAAAGAGAATGAGAATTCTACATTTTCCTCTTTCTATTTTTAGACCTACTCATTTATTTACAAAAAATGTCACTACTTTTTCACTAAATCTTCTCAGACTCTGTTTTTTATTTTCGTAACTCCGATTGACATGAAATTGATTCTGTAGTGCATCAAATATTTTATTTAAGCTACCTACCAAATTTGGTATCATTCTGATACCAAATTTGGTGTCATTCGGACCCGAAAAAGTTAATTTTTTCGAAACACTCCAGAAACTTCCCCAAACCTTAAATAAGTTCCTTAAACATGTATTTTATATTTAAAATACATATATAATCATTTAAAGTATTAATATGATAATAAATGAAAATAATGAAAAATCGACCAAAAATAATCACGGTTCTTACATATCAAATCAATTAGGCTGAAAACATATGAATAACTTTTGTATGCCAAGGGCATTTATAAAATTATTAAGAATTGATATAGGCACTTTTGTGTTAGGTGTTGGGATAGTATGCCCTTTATAGCACCATTTGGAATGTAATGATATTGATTTATTAATTTAATAGAATCTATAATTTGCTAAAACACTATGTATATATTATGAATGTTGTGTATTGATTTGGTTCATGAGATAAATTGAGGTGCCCATTGACTACGTAATTGAACTGGTAAAAGACAGGAGTACAAGTCATGGATATTGCGTTATCATATAGTTTAAACGTTCGATAATAGTGAGTGGACTTCTTATTGAGGAAAGAAATGAACTTGGATTGTCGACGAGTTTTTATCAAAGTAATTGTGAAGGCCATTATAACAATTACTACTTGTCAATGTTATGGTGAATGTTGTCCTCAAGCATTAGGGAGTGATAGACCATTGTCTTGGTTAGTTAATACTTTGATATATGCGGTGGGTCTTATAGCCTAAGATTTAAATATGTTGGGTATTGATTGATCATTGACTTTGAAACATGCTCCCGAAACTTATATCTATGCTAGCTAATTTATTATGGCTTGATTAGTTTAATCAATGGTAAATTCAAGTGCTTGTTACGGATTTAATAAAATGGGAATGCACTTGGCAAGTGTATGAATTTTATTAAAGGATTTTTTATTAATAAAAAAAATCAAGTGGACTTGATAAATAGTTAATTGGTAAATTGGATTGATTGACAATTGTTCATCTATATCCAATTGTGCGTAGAGGGATAATTTCATAAATTAACACAGTGTTAAGTTAACGCATGTTTTCACCATTCTCAAATTGGAGTGCAACCACACTTACCTAATAAAATTAAGTTGTGGTTAATGAGTTATTGAAATTATGGTCATGAGATGACCGAACCAATTTATAAGCCATTGGAAACAATAAGAGTTTGAGTCCTAATTAATAAGATCCCACTGCTAGCTTGATGGGTGGACATTAAACCAATTGGGTTATGTATATGAATAGGTTTATTGTACTAGGGGTATTTCTGTAATTAGAAATACTAAGGGCACTTTTGGTATCCAAATACATATATATATATATATATATATATATATATATATATATATATTATATTATTCTCCATAGGAGAATGGAAGATATGGAAATAAATATTATATTTTATTTTAAAATATAAAAGATATAAGATACATATTTTTTATTTTAGGTAAGTAGATATTGTGATATGAGAGATATGATTTTATTCTCTTATATAAGTATATCTTGATGGATACACATTTTATAAGAAGTCATATACGTATTGTAGCTGATACACTAATTCATATTGACCAAAGAGTTCTCCCACAAAAATTAGGTTTTGGAGAGCCCACTGTTTGGGTCATAGCAGTGATTTTTACGGGCAGGAACACCACCAAAGGAGGGCTTGCCAGAATCATCATCAACTTTGTTGAAGATTCAATGTCACGCCCCGTTTCCCAATTCCCGGGAATCGGAGGTGACGCCCGTCCATTAAGCCCTAATGAACCATATTAACATTTAATTAACTGCGGAAGCTTAATCACATTCTTACACATGCGTATATACAATGCATCATCAACTAATCTCAATAGGCCCCTCAACTAATCCTACACATATATCCCACTATGTGGACTGCAATATTTCGCACAATCGAAAATGTAGTTTCGCATGATTGAAATCATGATTTTGCACAATCGAACTTATGGTTAGAAATTTTGACATTCGGGAATTTTGACACTCTGCAATTTTTCACATAATCGAAGGTATTTTCGCACAATCGAAATACTTCGATCATGCAAAGTAGGGATTTCGCATGATCGAAATGCCCTTCTGCAAAAAATCCTGAAAACTCACACTTGTTCCATTTTATGTCTATTTCCATTCTAACAATTTCAAATATACCTATAAACATCCATGAATCATTCAATATATTTAAAATGGTAAATCTCATACATTTTATGCAATAAATCCTCAATACGTGAACATAAGGTCTATTCATACTTTGAATTAAATTCATACCTCTTATAAATATAGTCCTTTAAGATCATAGTCATTATATGAATTACATGTATATTGTCCAAAAATATTAGCAATTCAACTATGACTACAACTACAATGAAATTAACATGCCACAAGCTGGTAAGGATAACCATAACAAGATATCCAAAATATATTCAAAATGTCAAAAAGGGAACTCCACTTGGACATTCACTTTCCATCTGTCATCGGCACCTTATCTGTAAAAAGGTTTAGGAGAGAGGGGAGAACATACAACTATGCTCAGTAAGAGTGCCCCAACCCACCTAGGCATCGACTCGACACTGACTTACATGATATGCAACCATGATGTCGCTACACTACATGAAATTCATCAATGTTCTCATATTCAACACTTCAATAATGCAATTCAACAATTATACATTTAAACCATATGAGATGCTTAATAGATAAATCACATAAGTATCAAGATATTTACATTTTTTTGGGTCATAATCCGATACATAGATATGATTGGTCAACTCCGATGATCATGTGGTGTTGGGCCACTCCGACGACACTCGTATGATGGGGTAACTCTGACGGTCATACATTTATGGCGTTATATAAGTCTTGTACTAGTGATTGGGCAACTTTGACGATCACTGCACTTGGGGTATGATTGAGCATCTCCGACAATCATTCCATTGTAAGTATTCTCACCACTTAAAATGTATGGTTGGTCATCTCCGAATTCCATGGACATCACACTTGGACAATACTCCGATGCACATGTGTACATACTCATAAGACACATATACTTCACATAACATATACTTTGCATGCTCTTTAAAGCACATTATTGTTATTCGTAACTCTAGCATGCATTCATTTACACAATTCCTATATAGTTACATATATGCCACAATTCATGAAGCATTAATCATATATGCATACACCTCACAACATATCAAATATGCCTTCATTTCATATACATTGCATGTATAAATACATATTTAATCATATATCTCAAATTGAACATTTCTAGCATGCATAATTACAAAATGTAAATGAGAGGAATAACTCACTCAACTCCCACCACTCACCTATACATGCTAGCAGAATTTGTAGGATCCCAAATTCACCCAAACCCTATAATCGATGACTAAGAGTGAAAGAACACCCCTACCTCAAGTTTGGTGTATTTCTCTAGCAAGCCCTAGCCGAAATTTCTTTAAGTAGAATCATAGATCGGGACGAGGAGAACAAACTTTTCTTCTTGGATGAAACCTGAATCCAAACTTCAACTACCCTCATATTTTAGAACTCTCTAATGGGGGACTTTGAACCCACCAATGTGAAGGGGAAGAAGAGGGGAGCAAACTTGTCTTTTGTAGCAAGCTCCAAATCTCACTATAAGGTGTTCAAAACAAAGGAAGAAGAATGGAGAAGAAGAAGAGCTTGAGAGGACAACAATGGTTGATTTCTATATCTCTACAATCTGCCCCAACAACATAAACTTATGTGTATTGACACCTCACCAAGGGCAAAATGATTATTTTGCCCTTAAATCATTTAACATACCTCTTGAGCTCTGTTTTTGATTTCGAAAGTGGCTACAGTTCCGAAATTACTTCCTTAACTTATTAAACATTTCATTTGACCCAAAATTAAAAATAAATTTTTTAAATTTTTTTACAAATTTCCAGCCCACCCGACCCTCTTCTCGGGCCCTACTGACCCAAATTTTCAAATTTACCAAAATGCCCTAAAAAATTCTCAGAACCTTTAAACAAGTCCCCAAACATGTTTCTCACACTTAAAATATGCTAAAAACCATTAAAATGCATTTATGGAAAAAATTATAAATAAAATGGAAATCGACCAAAATTTGTCCCGGCCTCTATAACCTCCCCACCTTCAAGGAATTTCATCCTCGAAATTAGAAACATACCTCAAGTGGTAAATAACTCAGGATACTTTGAGCAGACTTCCTGTTCCCACTCCCACGTAGCCTCATCGACTCCATGATGCCTCCAAAGCACTTTAACCAAAGGGATAATTTTGCCCCGAAACACATGCTCTCTAGTATCTAAAACCTGGATCGGTCTCTCCTCGTAAGACACATCCTCCTCCACCTCAAGATTTGTCCAATCTAGCACATGTGAATGATCTGGCTCATACTTTCTCAACATTAAAATGTGAAAAGTATTGTGTACACTTGACATTTGTGGTGGCAATGCCAAGCGATAAGCAACCTCCCCTACACGATCCAATATCTCGAATAGACCGATAAATCATAGGGCTAACTTCCCGCTAAGCCCGAATGTTGTTAAACTTTGTTATGGCGAGACCTTAAGGAAGGCATGGTCTCCCATCTTGAATTCCAAAAGTCATCGCCTTCTATCGGCATAGCTTTTCTAACGACTCTGAGCTGTAAGCAACCGTTGCCTTATAATATTTATATTTTCTGTACCTCTTAAACTATATCTGGCCCCAAAGTCATTGTTTCCCCGACCTTTGTCCAACATACGGGTAACCTACAAGGTCTACCATATAATGCCTTAAATGGAGCCATCTCAATACTAGTTTGGTAGCTATTATTGTATGCAAACTCCACTAATGGAAGGTGGTCCTCCAAACTATCACGGAGATCAAGTGCACATGCCCTAAGCATATCCTCAAAAATCTGTATAGTACGCTTTGACTGACCATCTGTTTGAGGATGGAAAGTTGTACTGAAATGGAGGTCTGTATTAAGTGCAGCTTGAAAGCTCTGCCAAAACTGTGACGTAAACTTTTAATCTCTATTAGATACTATGGAAACTGACACTCTATGTTGTCTCAGAATCTAATCCATATACAGCAGACTAAGAGTATCCACACATCGGTCACTTGAATCGGAAAGAAATGAGTTATCTTGGTCAATTTGTCCATAATGACCCAAACTGCGTCATGACTCTTCCTTATCCTAGGCAACCCCGTCGTAAAGTCCATAGTGACGTGCTCCCACTTTCACATAGTCACCGGTAATGGCTGTAATAAACTTGCTGGTCTCTGATAGTCGATTTTCACTTGTTGACAAGTGAGGCGCCTTGTCACAAACTGTGCGACGTCCTTTTCCATTCCCTTCCACCAATATTACCTACGCAAATTGTAATATATGTTGGTACCACTGGGATGTACTACAAGTCTAGAGCTATAAAATTCTCTAAGGACCTCATCCCTACAAGCTAATGGTAGAACCATTTTGCCTTTGAACCTCATGCCTCCATCGGAATGTACACTCCAATTTTCCACCACTTCGCCACCGAAATTCGAGTGCGAATGCTTTTTATCTCACTACCATTTCTTTATTCCTTAATTACTCTACTCACTAGTAGGTTGTGCAATGAGCATGAATAAAGTAGCCGATTCACTACCCTCACTAAAGTACAATCGCATTTCTGAGATGTCTTCCATCATTTTTCACTCTCGGATAGCAATTTTTGCCAAGGTACCATGTGCATTTCTACTTAAGGCATCGACAATACATTAGCTTTTCCTGGGTGATACTGAAGATCAAAGTTGTAGTCTTCCATGTACTCCACCCACCTCATTTGCTTATGTTCAAGTCCTTTTGTGTAAAAAGGTACTTTAAGGTCTTGTCATCGGAGAAAATTTTAAACTTTTTTTCGTACAAATAATGCCTCCACATCTTCAATGCAAAAATCACTGCTGCTAACTCCAAGTCATGAGTGGGTAATTTTGCTCATGTGTTTTCAACTGTCGGGAACCATATGTAACAACCCTTTCGCTTTGAATTAGTACACATTCCAAACCGTCCCGTGAAGTGTCACAGTAGATCAGATAACCCAAACTACGTTCGGGGATAATCAATATAGGAGCACTAGTCAATCTACTCTTCAACTCCATAAAAGAATGCTCGCAAGTATCATTCCACACAAAAATCTCATTATTGTAAAACAGTTCTCATTTTGTACACATAGCACATGTTCAATCCACAGATCATATATACATCAATATGAATTACACTAGCATGTATAATCATAAAGAAATAGAGGAAACTAAACACCACAGCCCTTCTCTATGTCCCTCATACATGTTACACTTTTTTGAATCACCCAAAACCTTAGAATCGACAACTAGGAGAGAAAGAACACTCCTACCTTGAATTTGAAGACTTTTAAAAAATTTTAGCGAGTTCCACCTTGGCAAAAATTGAGTTTCTTCGGTTCAAACTAAAGCCCTCACTAGCCTCTACGACTTATCCTTCTTTGGCAACTCCCAAATTCTAGCCCGTGGCCTCTGAAATGAAGAGAGAAGGAATTGGGAAGAAGAGGGAGAGTTAGAGAGAGATCTGAGCATATGATTCTGTGGCTGGAATCCCCAGCCTTATATATTTATAATATCTAGGGCACAAAATGACCAAAACGCCCCTGAACCACTTAACATACCCTCTCGACCTCTGTTTTCAATTTCGAAAGCGCCTACGGCTCCAAAATCTCTTCATTAGCTCTTTAAAATTTTCATTTGGTTTAAAACCAAAAATTATATTTTTTTCAAAAATTTTATGAATTCCTGAACCCACCGAGACTGCGTCTCGGGGCCCTGTTGATCAAAAAAGTCAAACTTCTTCAAACGTTCTGAAAACTTCCAAAAAACTTTAAACAACCTTCCAAACGTATTTCTCACTCTAAAAATATTCGTAACATCATTTAAAAAGCATTTATGATGATAATGATGAAAAATCTGAAACCGATCAAATTTGGTTTCGATCCGTACAGGGTTAATGTATGAACAGATTAATGTTGGTCCAGTCAAGCTTGTTGGGAAGACCTTCCACATCAAATTCTCATCTCCAGAATCCAAAGTCATGTTCTATTGTACATGGAAGATATGCTCATTGGGATCTATGGTTCCGTTAAACGCAGTGAAAATTGTCATGACGAATTTCTTCAGCTTTTTAGATCTTAAAATATCTTCAGTGAATGATGATCAGATCAGCCTTGAGGTCACTTGTACTACAAGATCGACTGGTGAAAGTGCCTTCAGATCTCTCATTTGGTTTCCAACCTCCTTCTGTACTTGGATAATTCTTCTCAGAACCGGCAGGGATCCGCTGATTGGATCTCTAATGATCATTCGTTGGGCCGTGATTATTGGACTCTTCCTGCTCATGCATCGGATCTTCCATATGCTTTCCCATGGCACAAACTAACCTTTCTCTGAGTTGCTCGTTCGCTCATTGTGCCTCTTCCAATTATTGACGTAACTACTGCACGACATATTCTTGGGGTGGATCCATCGTTTCTCTCTAACGGGGTGTGATAAGTGCACAAAACTTGCTATTTTATATCCTAAAATAAGTTTTTAATTCATCTTTTATATTATTTAAAGGTTCTTATCTTTGCATTTTATGTTTTATAGGGGTTGATTTCCAAATAAGAAGAAAAATAGCAAAAGAGGGCTAAAAAGGATATATATAGCCAAAGATGAACATAAGAAGAATTGTAGGAGAGATGGTATTTTGTGCAATCTACTTCACAAGAGGTCTCAAGTTCAAAACTTTTCCAAATATTTTGTACACGGCCACGTCTGCAGTCCATAATTGAAATTAAAGATATGGAAATCAAATTTTAGATATTCAAATTCAAAATTTTGTATTTTGAATTTTTGTTTTTGAATTTTGAATTTGGTATTTTAAATTTTGTATTTAAAATTTTTCCCACCTAAACCATTCCCCTCTAACTCTATAAATATGGGGTCTTAGGGGATGGTGAAGGGAGTTAGAAATTGTAGAGAAATTATAGAAAAAAATAGTGTATTTATTTTATTGATTCAATAATGAGTAATAGTTTCATTTCTATTTGTTTGTTTTCTATTAATATGCAAGCGTAAACATCCTTCTCAAGGGAGTGATGAAGCCACCATGGCTGAAGTATAGGTAAGTTGTTTTATTTTCTTATCTACTTTTTCCTCCCAAGAGCATTCTTCTACTCTTCTATTCTGGATTTTATTTTCTAAAATTAGAGGAAGGATTTTTCGTGTTTGCCAAATAATGGTAATTCGAAGAATGCCTACCTCTGTTTACCTAGCCAATGTGTATCAGATTAAGTAAAGAATGTCTCTCTCATATATAATCAAGTCATTCTTTTTTATTCCATATTTTCCTTCATCTTTCCAAGTTCTAATTGGATTGGTGAAGTGTATTGGTTATTGGAGGAAAAACTAGATAAGAATATAAAAAAAACTTTATTTATATGGATCCATGGTGGTGAATTCTCTTTCCTTGAGATTTGTCCCATCATTTGATCTAAGACATTTAATATTAGTTTTTATTATTAAATAAAAAATTAGAATTTTATTTTTTAAATATTCATTTTTCATCTCAAGAGATTTAGGTTTTGAAGTTTAGACTTGTCATTGATTCTCACTTGAGAGTGGTTCGACCCTGCTTACTACTATACAGTTTTTAGTAAAGTTTTTGCAGGTTTTATTATTTTTTGTACGAAGTGTAGAAAAGCAACGACAAACATCCAATAATCTAAACTCGTTAGGGTGCCTGCTCTCCAACGACTACTCCAAAGCACAGTTGAAGTGACATAAATTTTATCTCGTGAGAATGACGTTGATTCCCACAGACGACGCCAAAGTTAGGTGCAGAAATTTGCTGACCCTGACTGGTCAAACAAATTTTCTCAAGAACACACTCAAATAATATTGAAGCAAAACAATAATTTTGGGCTTGGAATTGAATGAATCTTATTGGGGTCTTGAGCCCCTAATTATACAATAATTTGGACCAATGTCCTCCTTGGATTGCACTCCAAGTTATTTTCTTTTCAATTGGACTCTTTCTCCCATATTTATCTTTCAGACTCCTAATGCTAAAAGGAATTGGACATTATTTTGGACTTCTTGGGCCTTTGTACTTATTAATCAAAACTTCACTGGGCCATGGGTTCACAACTTTCATACGAGGTTACAGACTGGACCAGGTCATTGTAATACCCTATCTTCAACTTCCTCCATGTGGCGGTCCTTTATCAGTGATGCATTTCCACATGTATCAATATGATCTAGCAAAATTGAACATTGAATGAAGCAAATTGACAGCATTGAAAACAATAAAAAACACCAAATAAGAATATCAAAATTTGAAAATGAAAAAATGATTAGTTTTGTAAGAAATAATATACCTTAAAAAAATACGGAGTATTTACTTTCCTGGGTAACAATATGATAAATTGGCAAATTGGAGTTGGAGATCATATCTCT
Organism: Cornus controversa; assembly: GCA_026545225.1. Classification (NCBI taxonomy): domain Eukaryota; kingdom Viridiplantae; phylum Streptophyta; class Magnoliopsida; order Cornales; family Cornaceae; genus Cornus; species Cornus controversa. The sequence continues at coordinate 34,156,200 of CM048849.1, forward strand.
CCACATGATTAGTTTGGGAGAGAATTTTGAAACCACCTCCTTTCGTATAAAAGAGTAAAATAGTCATTTCATTTCGTTTAGAAAAGGTCATTTAATATAATATGAAGTAAATTGCAAAACAAAGGAATTTGGGGATATATATATATATATATATATATTTTTTTTTTTTTTTACATTTTACCCGATATAAAAGAAAACCGGGTGAAATATGATACATTTTACCCAATATAAAAGAAAACTGGGTGAAATATTTCATATAGGTTCTCAGTTTAGGTGTGTGTGTATATATATATATATATATATATATATATATTTACATTTTATCCAATATAGAAGAAAATTGGGTGAAATAATTTTCATATATAGGTTCTTCCCCTCCTTTGTCTCTTTACCGAAAGAAGAGGGGCCGCATCAAGAGCTTTCCTGCTGAAACCACGGGGACAAGTGCGTGCTCATGTAAACCATTAACGAGAGACAGTAAACAAAACTAAAACAAAAGCAGATTGTGTTATTGGGTGATATATATACACACATATTTACGCGTGTGTTTGCCTATACATGCGTGGAGAGAGAGAGAGAATGGAATTTCTCAAACCATCGATTTTTTTCTTATTCTTCATGTTTTCGGATATTTTCATCTCCACAACTGTAGCAGAGGGCGTTACTCCCGAAGAAGCCAAACAACTCAGAGATGAGGTAACCATTTCTTTCTTATAATTTCAATACAGATATATTTCTTATAATTTCAATACAGATATAATGTATCTATATAACCTATAGCTAATAATAAGCTGAATCTTGAATCTTGTATTAGTTTGCCTCATCAATCCCACTGTTTTCAACTGGCGCCATAACTGTTACAGTGTTGATTTGATCTCTGATTGAAGATTGTTATATTAGAACTGGATAGGGGAAATTCAACTTAGTGCGAAACTCAAAAAATCATGCCCCAACTACATTGATGTTTTTCTTAGTCAACATTTGGTGCAAATTCAAAATAATCGTTTTTCTTAGTAGAATAGAAGGGTGTTAAGAAGTTAATAAGTGCAAACTTTTAATCTTTTACTGCTAACACACATCCTGTCACGGGAACCAATAACAAATATGAGAGTGGTATCCAACAACACTCCCCTACATGATGACACTCACGAGAGTCGAACTCGGGACCTCTAGCTTTGATATCACTTGTCAGATCTTAAGCCGCCATCTCAGCTAAAACCAATTGGTATTAAGGAGGGTAAATTTTTAATCTTTTACGGGCTAACATGTATCGTGTTAAGAGTGCCACATGTTAAACAATAGGCATGAGAGTGGTATCCAACAATAGAACCAAAAGCTGTTTCATTTGCATCAATTTCGGTTTATCAAATGTAAGAAGAAACCACTGTAGTGATTCGTGTTAAGCTAGTCACGGATACCCACATCTGTGGATTATTGTTAATAACTTTTGATGCGGTGAGTTTTCATCGTTTGAAGGTAGGAGTGTAATGAAAAGGCATTACTTGTAGTTTCTTGGTCACCAACTAAATATTGTTGTTCTTATAGACTTATTCGGTGATGAGTTTGGGACTACAACCTTTTCGGCATTGGATCCTTTCACTAAGTTTCAAGGTTATGTCTATGACTGCAACACAACCCGGCAGCTATAAGTGCTTAACTGTGCATTTCCTTTACAATTCAAAAATGGACCTTTCAAGATAGTTGTTTTATGAAATTGTCAATTGAAGCTAAATGGATTTCATTTGTTAATGATGTATTACTTGCATAATGCAGGTGCATGAAATGTTTTATCATGCATTTAATGGATATATGGAGCATGCTTTTCCTCTTGATGAACTAAAACCTCTATCATGTGAAGGAGAAGATACTCTTGGTGGTTATGCCCTAACTCTGGTAAGAACAGTTTTTTTTTTTTCCTTTTTCTTTTTTCATATATGAAAAATGCGAGTTATTTATCTTCTTAAACATTACTTTTACTTAATGTTGTGGTCACAGATTGACTCCTTAGACACTTTGGTTTTGTTTGGTGACCGAGAGCGCTTCTCTTCATCTGTTGAATGGATTGGTAAAAACCTTCAGTTTGATATAGTGAGTATTGCACATATATATATATATATATATATATATATATATATTTGGTGTTAATGTTACAAGCTTACCATGCTGGGGACACTGAAAATTCTGAAATCCATCACAACTGTTGGCATCACATTTTATCTTGTAATAGTGGATCAAAAGTCCTAACTTGGTTTAATTGAAACTGTCTGTTTAAAAGCATGATTCTCATTCATTTTAGTTCGACAAAGTAACTCAAACTTTCATTTGCTAGTCCTTTAAGAGAATAAGTTATTTAGATATACAAACAGTTATCCTTTGAGTTTCATTAATGTCAAATACATAACACTTGGTTTACAAAAAATAGGGCAAGTTGTTATTTCCAAGGGTGTTTTGCTAATAAAATATAATTTATCAAAAAATTATTGACTAATTGAACATGTTATTAGTTCCAATTAGCCATCCTAGACTTTTTATTGTCTTCTTGTGGAGAGTGGAGTTCTTCTGCATATCATGTTTCTCAAGCTCATGTGGTTAACATAGAACTATCGGACTGGAATTCACTTTTTACTATGAAGTTGTAAGACATTTCTTCCTATTGACAATTAGCGTGTCAAACACCTTTGACACAATACTCATGTTTGGAACTCCTTTGGGTACCTATAATGTTAAATCAAAATTCACCACAAGAATGTATAGAAGTATACAGATATTGTGCCTTCCTGAAAGAGGATTGATTTTATAAAGGCCTTGGCTTTGCTATCATGGTTGGCGAAATTAACAAAACTAAATGTTTTTATTTGCTTGTGGATTAAAGAAAAAGAAGATGGTTTCCTTAATGCTTTGCTGAACTTCTTAAAGTGTGCCTTCTACTTTTTCTTTGTTTCTTTATGATTTTGATTGTAAGGAAAGTTCTCTAATTCTGTATATTCCTTTGAAAATTTAATAGGCGGTTGTGTTAAAATATTAATTTTTCATCTTCTTATTCGTTAAATTAAAATTTTAACCTTCAGCTTCAAACAACCCTGTGAACCCTAAACTTCTCACTTGTGTGCTTGGTATTTCCTTAACTGATTGAAATAATTCTGATTCATCTCTTTGAGAAGTGTCATGCATCACACTGCTGTATGGATGTTTTAAGTAATTATTTCCAACATTATGTCAGATTTGTCATTCTTATTAAAATATAATGCCTTGCTTTAGTTGTAAATTACTTTTATTTGACTTCTCTTTTTATTTTTTCTTATTGGAATCTAGTTTACTGCCTTGTTAGTGTTCTAAATTTTTGGTTGTTAGTGCGTTGGCCATTTAAATATCTTTTGAGACCAGTTTAAAAAGTGGCTAGACACACTGCTTTAATTCTTGTGAGTAAAATTAGTCAAACTAATTTCTTTCATTCTATGCTTTTCTTTTCTTGGATCACATTTGCAGAACAAGACAGTATCTGTGTTTGAGACTACGATACGAATCCTTGGAGGTTTACTTTCTGCTCATCTTATTGCCAGTGATTATGCTACGGTATTCTTTATATAACTGTAACTTGTAGTATTTTTACTACAATCTTCTCATTTTCAATTTTTTACCCACGAAAAGAATCTCTCATTTTCGATTGTGCATAAGACAACAGCTCTGTTGGCAACCAAAAGAAAAGAAAAAAAGTTTATGTCCGGTAAAACAGCCAACGGGAACTGTGTTGCTTGAACTATTAAATTACAACTATTTAGTTGGTATGTGCAGAAGGTTGTTTTCTTTTTCTTTTTGATTTATTTATTTTTTCCGAGGGCATTTAAAACTTTTGTTTAGTGTTTACCCCTCTGCAAGCCCATATGCACTCACACCCGGCACCCCTTTTCTTGGTGGAAAAATGATCATTTATGTTGCATGGAAGATTTAAAGTGTGTGAAGCACTTCTTTTTGGACCAACTTACTACAGCATTTATAACTGTATACATGTTTGAGCACTCAATTTGGTAGAAGCAAACTTGAACAATTCCTTTGTTACATAGACATTTAAAGATGAGTGAACTATGCTATTGGCATGTGTAACCAAAGAGTGGTGTCCCATTATTTGTTGGTTAGATAGATCATACTCCTATGTATGCACATCCAACCAGATATTGGTCTTTGAATCTGAGTCTAGCTTCTTCACTTACCATATAAAAAATGAGTAAAAAGTTGATATATATATATTTATCTTAATTATTTCAAAGGTACACAATAATATAAAGTCAAATTTTGACTGGAACTTTGTTCTGCTACGTAAAAGGAAATTTGTAGAGATGTTTGTTGTTCCTTCTAACTTTTATTTCAACAATGGTGCAGTGTGATAGTGTTGGCTATATTCTTCAGGTATTCATTGGATTGTTTCTTTTTAAAATTACAGGGCATGAAAGTTCCATCCTATGATGATGAATTACTTCATTTAGCTGAAGATCTGGCCCGCAGACTGTTACCTGCATTTGAAACTCCTACAGGTATCGCTAGTGGACTACTATTTTTTTTCCTAAATGAAAATGGAATATTATACAGATAAAACAAAAATGTAGAAGGCCATAAGTAATGGAATACCCGTGCTGTACAATCTAAGGGATTATTAAACACGAGAGATAATAAAACTCAACACACAAGGCAAATGGAAATAAGAATCCATGACATCTGATACAGTTCTCCCAACTACATCAAGGACCTCGCACAAAATGGATCTGCATAGTTCAGCTAGATCTTTGGAATCCTCCTGCTGCACTCGTTTATATCTTTTAGTCCAAATAGAGTAGAGAGCAGCTGTGAAAACCAGTCTAGAGATTTTAGCCAGCAAGTTAGTACCCTTGAGCTTTTTTGAGAACCAATCAGTCTACTCTGGAATTGAAGAGCAGAAGGGTAAATTCCATTTAAACATATCTGCAAACCAGTGCCATATCTGATTAGCCAAATGACACTGCACAAACAAATGGCGTGTTGAATCTGAGGAATGAAAACAGCTGTGACAAATGGGAACCAGCTCCGGGCCTCTCTTCTGCAGATTAACGAAGCTCAAGACTTTGTCTAGAATGTCCAAGGCTGCCAAACAATACCACCTAAGGCTTTCACCATTCCAGCATAAGTTATGCCAAGAAACCTCAGCTCTAGCACTCATGCATTTAGTCCAAATGGACTTCAATGAGCATGTACCATATTTCCACACAATCTGATCCACCCCAGAACCAAGCTGAATATTTCTGATACATTCAAGAACCTGAAAATTTTCAGAGTTGAAAAAAGAAATGTTCCAATTCCCATTCCTAAACAAAATTTGCACCTTATCATCCTTATTCAAATGGAAGTTTTCACAATTCTGTGACCAAGCCTCTCAACCAAAGACAGCCATCAACCCAAGGATCCAAAAACATCCTAAATGAGGAACCATCACCAACTCTGAAATGCACGCGAGCTTTCATAAACTCCCTCTGACCAATCAGACTCCTCCACACGACTGAATTTGATAGAGTGGCAGTACAGTACCAAAAACTCGACTGTCTATTGTACTTATGTTTTTACCAAGCCACCCAATGTCTCTCTTTACTTTTGATGTAATCCCACACCAATAAACACTTCAAAGCAGAATCAATATCCTTGAGTCTCCTCAAACTAAACCCGACTTCTTTCTTTGGGCTACAGACCCTATTCCAGCTTGAGGCATGCATTTTCCTTCCTTGATCAGAGGAAACCCAAATCTAGTTCCCAATCTTCTGCTCAATCAAATTTATGACAACACTTAGAAGAGGGAGGACTGAGCACCACTAGTACACTAGAGAGGTTAGAACAGTCCTAACCAACTCAATCTTATGAGCCATGGAGAGATTGAAACCTGGCAAGCATTAATTTTACTTGAGATTTTATTCAACAATTTATTGCTATCAGCAGCTCTAATTTCTTTGTTTTTGAGAGGAAGGCCCAGATAGGTCATGGGGGAAAGACTGCACTCTACAACCCAGAACTCTAAGAAGTGCACACCTTCTTCTGATTGATCTAGAGAGGAACACAATATATTTTGCAAAGCTAACAGCCAAGCCAGACATCTTCGCAAAGTGGTCCAGAAGTCTTCTAATTGTATGGGAATTCCCCAAGTCAGCATTAAGCACAACAAAAAGATCATCTGCAAACAATTGATGAGATATTTTCATACATTTTTTCTGCATTATAGAAGACAACTTGACTGAGCCATTCCTTACCTCTTTTATTCATAGAGCTAGAGAAATACTCAGTAATAAGAGTAAACAAGAGTAGGGATAGAGGACAACCCTGCCTCAAACTCCTTTGCGGCTGAAATAACCTTGGGGAGATCCATTTACATGATAGAGAACCAAACAAATTGGGTGCACTCCTTAACCCATTGAAACCAAATATGACCAAAACCATAAAGGCTTAACAACTTCAGCAAAAAATCCCATTCACTTAGTTGTATCCTTTCTTTAGATACTCCTTTAAAGCCATAGTAGGAGCACTATATTTCCACCCAAACCCCCTCAGAGATTCATGGGCTAAGATTAGAGTTGAGATATCCTGCACGGGTGGGTGTTTGGAAATTCATTTTGAAGGAGTGGGATGAATTTTCAACACGTATTCGATTTAGGTTGAAGAGTGGGATGTTTGTTGGCTTCTGAAATGATGTGTGGTGTGGGGATCAAGAGTTAGTGTCCACCTTTCTGAGTTTATATCGGATCGCTTTGTATAAAGAGATTTTGATTGCCGACTACTATCACCTTGATAGAGGGAGGTTGTTGTGGGATGTGCAATTTGGAAGATCCTTTCAGGATTGGGAATTGGGAGACGTTTGTGAGTTTCTACCTTTGTTGTATTGGTAGGATGTGGGGGGGATTGGGTTTTGGTGAATGGTGCTGGATGGAATCTAGTCATGGGACGTTTGTAGTGCGATCCTTCTATTGGAGGTTGGTGGATGCTCGCGGGCCTTCTTTCCCTTGGAAGGCAGTTTGGCGTACTAGGGCACCTCTCAAGGTGGCTTTCTTTCCATGGATAGTGGCACTGGGGAGGATCTTGACGATTGATAATCCGAGGGGGAGACGTCAGATTATCGTCAATTGGTGCTGCACATGTAAGGATGGAGAGGAGTCGGTTAGTCAGCTTTTCTTGCACTCTCTAGTGGCTAGGGATAGCGGAGTCCCCAAAGAGCATGCTTGAGGCTTGAAGAGGTTGTATAGTGTGGAGGCGTGCCTATGATGTTTGGAGGGTGGTGCTCCTTTGTTTATGGCAGGACTTGTGGCGGGAGCGGAACAGGCGGTCCTTTGATGGGGAGGAGGTTCCGATTTGGGTGCTGAAATTTTCTATTCTTAGTTCTTTATTCTTTATTCTTTTGGGTACCAGGGTTGAATTGTAAATCTGTGGGGGATATAGTGGATTTGTTGGATACGGTGTCAGAATAGTGATCTTTTTAGGCCCTTGTATAGTTTTTTGGAATGAGCCTTTAATGAAATTTTATTACATTACTCACAAAAATAAAAATAAAAATTTATCTTGAATCCTTTTTTCTTTACAAAGGCTGATTGTTCTACCTCTATCAAGTTATGCAACACTTTGCTAAGTCTATTAGCTATAAGCTTGGTAATAACTCTGTGAACAACATTGCAAAGTGAAATTGAATTCAGAAACTTTTGAAGCATTGTTTTTCCTTGGGATAAAAGAATTGAGGTGCTGTTTGTACCTTTGGGCAGATTAGAGGTGGCAAAGAAATGAAGGACAGCTTCAACAACATCCTCCCAAACAATGTTTGATTAGGCTTCAAAAAATCTGGAAGGATATTGATGCAGGACGAGTTATGATTTATGTGGATGAGCCGAGTGTGTTACGTCTCTACTTTTGGAGAAGGGGTAGAGACAAATGAAATTAGAGATTTAATTTAATTTAGGGTTAATTTTATTATTGTCATTATTTTAGTCTAAGAAGCACGGAAACGGATACGGGACACGGATACGACACGACACGGATACGGCGACACGGCAAATCCTAAAAAATTAGGACACGGACACGGCGGGGACACGGCAAATAATAAATATTTATTTCTATATAATATTTGATGTCGTACTTTAAATAATTAAGAGTAATATTATTTTTCATCAACCTAACAAAGAAAAAATTCACAAATCATCAATCACAAGTACACAATTGAATCTACTCCACAACAACAATAATTATAAGAGAACGATGTCACAAAGTCATAAAACCAAATCAAAACGAGATATTAGAATAAAAACTAGTCTTATCATTTAAACATCATCATTCTAGCTTACTCTAAATACAAATGCATCATGAGAAAGTCACATGTAAAAGATAACAGTTGTATAGTAAGAGAAAGAAGAGTAAAAAAGAACAAAGATGAAGAGATGAGATGGGCTATAGTTGAATTGTTAAAACAACATTTCTAGACTTGTGTTTTGCTAGGAAAAAGAAAGAAAGAGGCTAAAAAAGGAGAAAAAAGCAAAAACAATTATGGTTTTGTTAGAAAAATAATTAGGGATTAGTGAAAAATAAAGTAAGAATCCATGAAGGAGAGAAGATTCATGAAAACAAGAGGAAAAAGAGGAAAAAAAAAATTTGGCGTGTCCAACATGTGTCCGCGCCGTTTCTGAAAATTCAAGCCGTATCGAACGCGTGTCCGTGCCGTGTCTGAAAATTCAAAAAAATAAAAAAAAATCAGACACGTTTTTTGGCGTGTCCGACACGTGTCGGGGCGTGTCCGACGCGTATCTGTGTCCGACACGTGTTCGACACGGATTCTTTGCCTTCTTAGGCGTGTCCGTGCTTCCTAGGTTTTAGTTTTAAGGGGTATTTTAGTATTTTAATATTTTAGAGTTTCTTAAGATTTATTTATGTTTTGCCTATATAAAGGCTTCTGTGTAACTAAACAATTAGCTTTGATTACTGAAATAATATTTTGAGTTTGCAAACTCCTCTTTGTATCTTCCTTCTCCTTTATTGTTCTTGCTTTTCTCAATCCCTCAGTCTCTCTAGCCTATCTCCTTCAATTTGTCTTCTCATCTCGTTCGTCTGTTTTCTCACCCCCATCTTCTAGTCTCATCTCATCTTCTAACTTCTTATCCTCTTTCTTTCTCTTTGGTTCCTTATCACTGGTATCTAAGTATTATTAGCCCTTTGTGTGTTGCATCAGATATCCATCTGGCCCTGGGGCTTATCAGCAGCAAAGGGGAACACAACCTTAAATTCCTCTACTATCACTGGGGCTTCAAGATCAGCAGCCTCTTCACTGGACAAACACTTCCTTGGAGCAGTAATATGACCCAACCCATTTACTTCATCATTCTGAGCAAACAATTCCTGATATTAATAATTCATAATCCAATCCCTCAGTGGCGTGATCAGTGACCCATACCCCCTCATCATTCTGAAGAGTAGCAATGCTATTATTATTTCTACGCTGTTTAATTTTATGATAGAACAATTTAGAGTTTGTATCCATATTCTTCAGCCATCTTTTTCTACAGACTGCAACACTTCCTCATTTGAAATGGCTATCTCAAGCCCCAATCTTCCACATTCTCTTCAGCAATAACTACTCTGTCAAAAGAATTGATTGCAACTGGGACTGAACTTCAAGTAAGTTATTCCTTGCAGAAAAAACCCTTGCGAAAACAGAACCAAGCCTAGTTTTATTCCAATTCTTCACAGCTTTTTTCCCCGGCTTTAGCTTCAACATTAATCTTTGCAGAAAAAACCCTTGCGAAAACAGAACCAAACCTAGTTTTATTCCAATTCTTCACAGCTTTTTTCCCTGGCTTTAGCTTCAACATTAATCTTTGTGTGGGGTTGCCCCTCACTTGATTCATCCAAGACTGAGAAGTCACCTCAGTAATTGCTTCCTGCAAATTCCAATCCTTTGGCTACTGATCCATAGGTTTTGGATCAGTAGCCAAAGGTTCAGGACAGCTAACCACTAAGGCATAGTGATCAGAAAGAGAAGCTGGATGCAACATGATATGAGAATTAGGGTACATCTGAAGCCACTCATCATTCACCAAACCTCTATTTAATTTGGCATAAATCCTGCTATTCAATTGCTTATTACACCACGCCCAGTTACCATTACAATAGCAAGGTCAGAAAGCATCAAGTCATCAACCACACCATCAAGACTGAGAAGTCACCTCCGCAATTGCTTCCTGCAAATTCCAATCCTTTGGCTACTGATGCAAAGGTTTTGGATCAGTAGCCAAAGGTTCAGGACAGCTAACTACTAAGGCATAGTGATCAGAAAGAGAAGCTGGATGCAACATGATATGAGAATCGGGGTACATCTGAAGCCACTCATCATTCAGCAAACCTCTATTTAATTTGGCATAAATCCTGCTATTCAATTGCTTATTACACCACGCCCAGTTACCATTACAATAGCAAGGTCAGAAAGCATCAAGTCATCAACCACACCATTAAATTGATCTAACCTCTGTGGGATTCTAAGTCCTCCATGCTTCTCATTTTGAAACCTAATATTGTTCCAATCCCCCAACAAAATCCAAGCACCTTGACTCAAAGTTTGGTGGATGGTCAAGGATTCCCAAAGCTTTAGCCTTTGGTTCACATCATTGGCAGCATAGACAGCTGACACAAATAAGACTTTCTGATTTAACTTTCTCATCAACAAAGCTTTGTCAGTCATATGAAGAACCTGTATGGAAAACACACTTCCATCCCAGCCCACCCAAATTCTGCTTTACAATGGGCCACCAGCTCCAGTCAGCATTAATTCCAGAAGAAATTGAGCTAAATTTGGTCTCCTTAAGTGGACTACTATTTTATTTATGCAGATATAATAGTAAGTTGTTTTAGGCTACAAATTTCTGCTTGCCTTGTGTTCTATACAGAGAGGTAATTTATTGAAAGAAACAGAAGGCGTTGAAAGTTATTTTACTTGGACAAATCAATGTGTTTCTACCTGGTCTATTTTTCTTTTCTTGGTTGCATCAGTTATAAACTTATTACTAACCTTTGCAATATATATATATATGCACACACATATATAATATGAATACTTCTGTACGGGGGATATGGCTGTATTTGTCCATATTGGATACTAACACTACTCGGATACTCACAGATATGTGTCCGATACTCTTAAATGTATCCGTAATTTGAATATATATATATATACTTATTTTTGAAAACATATCTGATTCTTCTTTCCAAAAAAAAAACATATCTGATACTTCTCAGATGTTTTAGCCACATTTCCAACGTACTTTTATAATGCTTTAGGACACATGTTTAAGAAGTCTTGAACATTATAATGTAACTTGTCCAATTATAATATCGTAATATTATCATTAGAAGAATCTTAGAAGTTCTCAAAAAGACATTGAGATATATTGAGAATATATCACAGCTAATTCGATCCAAGATTAATGTGCTTGCAATATAACTCCCAACTTATTTGTCAGAAATTTGTTTACAAGGATTTAATAGTATATACATTAATACATATATATTTTAATATTTATATGTATATTGATATAATAGATTTATATATATTGACATGTCCTTGCCATATATTCAAGAATTTGTTGTAATTCTGTATCATGTTGTGTCCGTATTCTGTATCCATGTCCGTGCATTATAACTTAACAAGGTAGAATGCTCCTAATTATTGATATGAGTATATTGCGTAGTATATATTTTTTAGATGCCTATATATCTGCAGTATAGGAAGGACACCTAAGTTTATTAGAAGTGGGAGTTGGCCCTGGATTGAATTGTACAGCCATTGATTTTCTTTCAAATTTATTGTTTGAGGGATTTATATTCTATCAGGTGGCAGAGAGGTATTACACAAGTAATTCTGATGAAGCTCGAGCTTTAAAGCTTCGATGTGTTCTATACTTGCTTCTTACTATGGTCACTGGTTTTGTCTAGAGGAGTATGGTTGGACTGCCGACTGTTGTTTTCTAATGGCTTATGATTACATATTTATTTCATTCACTTTAAAGTCAAGTTTAATGGTTTTTTCTAATACTAAATTTAACTGTTCTCCATTAAATCCTACATCAATCATATTATGACACTTCTACGCTATCTGTGCTGCAGGAATTCCATTTGGATCTGTCAATCTACAGCACGGGGTTGATGAAAATGAAAGCAAGGCAAAGACTCTTTGTATTTTCTTGCCCGCTTTAAGTTAAAGTCTATTTTGTTTTAAAATTCTTAAACAATCAATTGACCGTAAGCTATTAAGGAATGAACCAAGTGTGTATATATACACATATATCAAGCTCTCACACCTTGTGAAACTGCCTATCAACGAAGTAGATATAGACAGAAAGAGCGGGGTAACAGATGCAAACTGAGGCAAAACCTGAACCTGCTAGATCCTAAGTTCTGATATCACGTTAGACAATTGATTGCCCAAAATCTTGACCTATTAAGAAATGGCCCATGCATGCCCCTTGGAAAATGTTTTGTGAAGCACAGGTTTTTTATATGATATTCAAGCTCTGATTTCGCATGCACCCATCGCAATATCTTTTTCTCTATAATATAGTCGATATTGTAATTTGACATCCACATGATGTCATGCTCCATATTGACCCTTAACTAATGATATTCCATAGCTAGTCAACACATATGACTATATAAGCTTTCTTTCGTGGACATTTTAAAATGTTGAGGTACTCGGCGGACACGATGTGACATGGTTATAGACTTACAGATATGAGATATTTGTCCACCTTGTCTACTGTTAAAAAGGATTAGCAAGTTCTAATCAATTAGAAAGTCCACAAAGATTTTTTATATATATGTATATAAGAAGAAGATACACTCCCCACTACTCAAACTATAAAAGCGCCTCCTCTTGCTAAAATCTGAAGTGAGGCCAACTTTTGTTATTTTACATTCTACTTTCTTTTTCCCTCCTCTCCATCTTCGTGACTTGAGACACCATTTCTCTCCCTCTTTCACGGGAGTGTGGAACCCTCTCTTCTCTATCCACTCTCTGAATTTAAGTACCACATCATTAAATATTATTCTCTAAAATTAATTCTAAACTGTAATGAAAACCATTCAAAATTCGTTACACAACTGAAAACCTAATTCATTTCATCTTGATGAATCATAAGGACCGGAACCCTAAGCTCTGACGTGTCAGAGTGTGAGCGATGACTTAGAGCTAGAGGGGGTGCATAGGTCTTATGGATATTCTTTCTCAACTAACTAACTAACCAGCGTTTTAAATTACCATTAATTCTTGTTTAAAATTCAGTTAATTAGTTTGATTGTGTCCCAATTGCAATTACGTAAACATATAAAATAATAAATCATATACAACAAAGACAATATTTTTATGTGGAAATCCCTAAACAGGGAAAAACCATGGAATCTAGTCCAGGAAAATTAAAATCTACTATATGAGAAAGAGGTTAGAGACTGTGTTGCCAGACTCTGCTACTCAGATTAGAACACACTAGGGGAAATAGAAGCACAACCAGGAGATGGCTTCCCACTGGTGTTATTAGCTGTGAATTTGAACTTTTTGGTATTTTCCGTTTCTTCAGATGATATGATGGGTCAATCATTTGCTTCATTGGTTCCAACAACCCAAGAACCACCTAGTCCCTCCTGACTCAGACTTGTGCAAGATCTCCCTAGATCCTCCACTCTTGGATCCATCGACAAACTTACTCTTGCAATTTGCTTCACTGTGGACTTTTGATCTCCACAACTAGTGACGTCCAATCACCTTGTTCTTTGTAACCGTTCGGTTAATGGTTTGATGGATAATTTCAATGTTGCTCCTTGCTTTGATTCTCTCAATTACATATAGTATGGTAATCTATGAAGAATCCCTAATTGATTCTCAAATCTCTCTCTCTCTCTAAAAATATAAATTCTCTCAATAATATGTAAAGATTTCAAGGCTTCTTTAAGAGATGCCCTAGACTAGCTATAATCCGATATTTGTAGCTAATATTGGAGACCCATGTAGTATGCTAATTAAAATCTTTTTAGAATTCTGTTTTGAGAGAATTTCTATATAAGTATCTCCGTGGGGTTTGATCGATTGACCCTTTGATCGACATACTCATGACAAGTTTTGATCAATCGACCATTCGATCAATGCTCTCAGTATTTGAACTCATGCAAAATCAGGCAGTTACTTGATTGATCAACCTTGCATTCTGTTGTTCAGTTTAAAGTACAGTTTTGAAAAATGTTTAAAATCTTAAGTTTGAGTCTCACCAAGATCAATCTAGGTCAATTTAAGAGTTTTTAAGGTTATTTTACCTGTGTCCTAGATATGTGATTAAGGATGCGGATTTATCACCGTGTTCTTCCCAATCCAGTGTCTGCCTTGTGTTCAACAATTGTACTCGAAGGACTTAAGACACTTTGACACATTACGACACAAATTTTGAGTAGGAAATTGCCAATGCATAACTCATATACTTTAACGACCTGCTCTATGAGGTATGATATTGTCCGCTTTGGGCCTGAGCCCGCACAGTTTCGTTCTTGGGTTTTACCCCAAAAGGCCTCATTCCATTTGGAGATAGAACCAGGCATATAAGCACTTCACCCTTTCCACACCCAGGCGATGTGGGATTGAGCACCCTGTAGCATACCAGTGTGGTAGCTTGACCAGTGTCTCTTGCATCAGCCCACATCACACCCGCCCACAAAGGTTACCATAATCCACCCTCCTAGGAGGCCCGACGTCCCCGTCGGCACACTTTCGGCTGGTCAGGCTCTGATACCATTTGAAATGACCCGCTCCACGAGATATGATATTGTCCGCTTTGGGTTTGAGCCTGCACGGTTTTATTTTTGGGGTTTACCCCAAAAGGCCTCGTGAACAACCATATAATTTATCTATCATAATCAGGTAATTTTAGGCCTACATAATCACATAAAACACAAGGAGAATGCAACTCACAAACTAAGGCTTAAAAGAGTTATATCACCCCTACCTCAATCTTAAAGGACAAACCCCATTAATCTGTTGAAATCTCCAAATTTTAAATCAAATAGCATAAGCTTGTAGACCTCGGCGAGCTCTTCAACTTCCTCTCTTTGGTCTTCAATTGAAACCTATCTTTACGCCTCCAATTTCTAAAGAGAAGTTCTAGATCTAGGTTTAGTGAAAGAAAGAAGGACAGAGAGAGATGCGGTTGATTGAAGAGGGGAAATTCTCTCTTTTTTTTTTCTCTCTCTCTCTTGTCTATTACATAAATAAATGTTGCCCTAAAATAGACAACTTTCACAATTTATCCCTTTGCCCTCTTAATTTCTCTAGAATCACTAATATGTCCTAATTGACTCTAGTTTACCCAAATTAGAAAGGAACAACAAACATGTCATATGATATGATATGCACACACTTATCATCTTTAATAAATTTATATATATATAGATATATAAGAAAAGAATAATTAAATAAATGAACAAAGAAATAAATAACTAATTTTCCGGGTCTCTACATCACACAGTTTTGGCAGTCTTTAGGCAACCATTGATACTGGTTGCTCTTTAGTACGTCCTTTCATCCTCAAACTGATGGACAATCAGAGAGGACCATTCAAATTTTGGAAGACATGCTTTGTGCCTGCATTCTAGATTTTTGAGGCAGTTGGGAGGACCATTTGTCATTGGTACACTTTTCCTACAACAATAGCTACCAATCCAGTATTGGGACGGCACCATTCGTGGCATTATATGACAGACTGTGTAGGTCACCAGTTTGTTGGACTGAGGTTGGAGATGCAGCTACCTTAGGGTCTGATTTAATGCGGGAGACCACTGAGATGATTAAGTTGATACGCCAATGGTTGATCACAGCCCAGAGTCGACAAAAGAGCTACGCCAACTGGAAGTGGCGACCTTTATGATTTGACGTTGGGGATCATGCCTTCCTCAAGGTTGCTCTATGCAAAGGGTTAATGCGATTTGGTCATAGTGAAAAATTATCATCACGGTTTATTGGGCCTTTTAAGATTTTGGAGAGGGTTTGAGAGGTAGCTTATCGTTTGGCACTACCACCACGGTTGCCTGACATACACAACGTTTTCCATGTGTCCATGTTGAGGAAGTATGGACCGGACCTGTCACATATACTAAATTGGCAGGATCTTGAGATTGAGGAAGACGTGTTATATGAGGAGCGACCGGTAGAGATTCTAGACTTGAGAGAGCAAGTACTTCGTGGCAAGACCATTCATTTGGTCAAGGTATTGTGGAGACACCACAGAACGGAGGAGGCCACGTGAATAAGAAGTCCGTTCGAAGCATCCCGACTTGTTCTCTGATAGATGTTTTAAATTTCGAGGACGGAATTTCTTTTAAGGAGGGTAGGATGTAGAGACCTGGAAAATTATTTATTTATTTATTTAATTATTCCTTTCTTATATATCTATGTATGTGTAATTTTATTAAAGATGATAAGTGTGTGCATATCATATCACGTGACATGTTTATTTTTCCTTTCTAGTATGGGTAAACTAGAGTCAATTAGGGCATATTAGTGGTTATAGAGAAACTAAGATCGCAAAGGGGTAAATTGTGGAAGTTGTCCATTTTAGGGCAACATTTGTGGATGTAATAGACGAGAGAAAAAATTGAGAATTTCCCCTCCGCTTCCATCAGCTGCATCTCTCTCTCTCACCTTCTTTCTCTCAATAAATCTAGATCTAGAACTTCTCTCTAGAAATTGGAGGCTTAGAGATAGGTTTCGATAGAAGACCAAGGAGAAGAAGTTGAAGAGCTCGCCGAGGTCTACAAACTCATGCTATTTGATTTCAAATTTGGAGATTTTTCAGAAAATTTCTAGGGTTTGTCCTTCAAGATTGAGGTGGGGGTGTTCTAACTCTTTTAAACCTTAGTTTGTGAGTTGCATTCTCCTTGTGTTTTATGTGATTATGTATGCTCCATTTGGTAGGAAGGAAGAAAATTGGATGGAAGGGAGAAAAGGAGGGACGGATGAGACATCCCTATGGAAGAGATTATGTTCTTCCCTCTTTTGTTTGGTTAGATGAAAGAGAAGAGAGTGAGATAAAACCTCACTTTTCTTGTTAGAAGAGAAGGAAAGAGAGAGTTTTATTTTATTTTTACCATTATACCCATCACTGTTTATAGTAGTCTGGGTTTATCAAATAATTATAAGGATAATTTTGTAATTTAAAACTTTTTTAATAGTCTTGC
The DNA here is from genome assembly GCA_026545225.1 of Cornus controversa. NCBI lineage: Eukaryota > Viridiplantae > Streptophyta > Magnoliopsida > Cornales > Cornaceae > Cornus > Cornus controversa. The sequence goes on from CM048849.1 coordinate 34,173,447, forward strand.
CTTTTTTCCTTCTTGTCCATATTTGAAGGGATGAAAATTTGTGAAAGAGGAGGGATGGCTCATCCATCCTCTTTTCTCTTTCTTCCTTGCCTCCTCTTTACCAAATGAAAGAAATTTGTTCCTTCCTTCCTATCTTCCTTCCACCCCTCTTCCTTCGTTCCTACCAAACGAAGCAGTAGGCCTCCAAATTTCATTATCCAGGATAATGATAGATAAAATATATGTTTGTTCATGAGGCCTTTTGGGGTAAAACCCAAGAACAAAACCGTGCGGGTTCAGGCCCAAAGCGGACAATATCACACCTCGTGGAGCGAGTCGTTTCATATACCTAACACATCTAAATCATAAGTATTTTGTTTAGTTTCTATTAATTTCCAAATTTCAATAAAGCATTGTCAAATCACCTAGTAGGCCTTTACTAAATCAACGTTTAATGTGAGGAGTGATTGATGGAGTAACTATCATGGAGGAATCCCTGAAATGCAAGAGAAATTTATCACTGACTAGCGCTCCATCAACTCCTAATTTCACTAACATTAATTTTTCTTATTATTTTAATTTTCAAGTTAAGGAGTTTAAATTAGAGAGGAGAGAGGATAGGAAAATAACAATATTCCTCCATGATAGTTAATCCATCAATCACTCCTCACATTAAACGTTGATTTAGTTAAGGCCTACCGGGTGATTTCATGATGCTTTATTGAAATTTGGAAATTAATAGAAACTAAACAATATACTCATGATTTAGATGTGCTAGGTATATGAGTTATGTGTTGGCAATTTCCTACTCAAATTACGTGAAAACTAAAATAATAAGAAAAATTACTGATAGTGAAATTAGGAGTCGATGGAGCGCTAGGCAATAAGTTTCTCTTGCATTTGAGGGACAAGCTTATCCTCCACCTAATGGTTCTCATAGATGGAAGGGGACCTCCCCCAAATTGGGTGAATCTGTGTCTTTTCTTGTGGTTTCTTTAATACATTAAAGAAGAAAGAAACAACAATGAACTTGTGGTAGCTTCTTGCAAGCGAGTTTTCGAGAGAATAATCTCCAGTGAAGAAGACCCATGTTACCAGGAAAGGGGAAGAGAGATGCCTTCCCAACTCCCAAGACGTGAGGGTGGAGATGAGGAAAAAATAGAAAGTAAAAGTTCAAATGTAGTCCTCACTTTCAATGCTAAGCAGCAAGAGAAAGGGGCTTTTATTGTCAAGTTAACATGGGGACAAGCTTATCGTCCCATTAAGGTGGGGAGATTAGCTTTTCACACATGCATGCACATATATATATTATTCAACTTCTTGTATTGCAGATGCCATGTTAAGTAAATACATCATTTTTCATTAGGGTATAGAAGAAAATAAAATTTAAATTTCAAGGTTCAACCTTGCCCCAAGTCCTTGCGTTTAGGAATATACTCATAAGCACCTAGACAAAGGCCCAAGCAAAACATGTACACGTAACCACATTTAATAATCATATAAGTTATGAAGAATCAACAAGTGAAGATGCAAAACTGTAACCATGACATGGTACTTCTAATGCATATCTGTTTCGCTCAACACTAGTGTTTTTTTTAGTTCCCATTTTCTATTTGTCTTTGTCTTATTTATATAAATTGTAAAGTTACCATGTTTGTTTTGCTTAGATAACATCAACAGCTGGTGGTGGGACTTTGACATTAGAATTTGGAGTACTTAGCCGTTTGACAAATGATCCTAGTAAGTGTTACTACTGTTTTCATGCCAGTACATTGACTTTTCCAATTAGCTTCTGATAGGACTGCAACTCATTCTTTTTCTCTGGGAAAATATGCTGTTCATTCTTGTTAATAAAAAACATAGTCTTGTGCCTGTTATGGACACAGTTCATCTGCAGGATGTTGGTATATTATACTTGGATACAGTTTCGTAATGATCTCAATCTCAGGAATAGTTAAACAATCAGTTATACTTGCAATCCGACAAGACATGGCTGTTTTGGTTTGCACTATTATTTCTCCAAACTTCATAGTTTGTGCTTTTAGAAAAAGTTATCCTTTTGGTTCAATTCATTATTTTTATTTCCTAAAGTGTATCAGTTGTGTTCTGGTCAGTTGGATTTTGTACAATTTTTTTTATTTTTACCTAAAGGAGTCACTGGGTGTGGCTACTGGTATGGCGGGCTTTCTGGTTTGCTTCTTAGCACCTAGACTTGACCAGCAACTCTTGACCTGCTGTCTGGGCCTTAATCTTCATTTTAAGCAGTGTTGTGCTTGGGTTAATCTTCATTTTAAGCAGTGTTGTGCTTGGGTTAATCCCACTCTTTATGTTGACTATACTAGCAATTGCGAAAGGTTTAATCTAGTTATTGTTTGCTAACTGGCTGGATATCAACCTCAGAAACTAGTTTGTTCAATTGCATTTAGGATACAGCTTCCTTGGTTAAAATTTTCTGTAAGTACTGGACTAGGGTTGAAAATTTCCTGAATATGACCTGTTACTTTAATAGCTTGTCATATGGAATTAGATTATGCTATTTCATGGATTGATATGGTTATGAAAAGGTTTTGAGGCTTGATCGAGAAAACTGAGAAAGTTCAATTATTATTTACCCAATACAATTTCATTTTGCATTGGAATTTCAATTATTATGTGATTGTCCGCGTTAACCTTGTGATTAGATTCTCAAAGTTGTTAAGAGACCATCACAGATACCACTTATACACCCCCCTCAACAAAAAAAAATGTTGATACTGAAAAAAATAAAAGAAATAGAAATTTTTTTTTCTTTCTTTACATTATTTTTCATCTTTATTGATTTATTTTTTGAGGAGGGTGGTGGTGGTGAGGTTGGGACCTTTGTACTCATTGTAGAAATGAATATTTCCTTTTCTGTATACTATTTTATCCATCGTCATGGAAATGCAGTTTTTGAGCAAGTTGCAAAGAATGCAGTGCGTGGAATATGGGCCCGGCGTTCAAAGATTAACCTAGTTGGTGCTCATATTGATGTTTTTACAGGCGAATGGACACAAAAGGTAACACTCTCTAACCTAGTAATATTATCAGAGGACATGCGAGATGAAGTTACTTGTATCTAAGAATCTAAGTTTGGAACATGTTTAGTAATAACATTATAATGTTTAAGATATTTAATGATCATAAAATAATGAAAAGTAAATATTGACATTAAAGAAAATCTTATTTTTTATTCTAATTATAGGAAACATGTTGATTCTGTTTTGATATCACTTCCATTTATAAATATTCTGATCTTTTTGTTCCCTTCAAATTTTAAATTTTGTAGAATTTCCAAATATTCACTTCTCTTTGAACTGCGTGTTCACAAAATTTGGAGTAAATAATTTGTCAATAAAGCTCTAGTGGTGCCTTCAATTTAGATTTAAATATTTAGGTGAAGCCAATTTATTGGAGGCTATGTTTATAAGAAAAAAATGTGGTGTTTTGTGGTGATCGACAATACTTTAAGGTTTGTGGGAATCTTGTAGTTGCTTATATTTGAAGGGTGCTTTCATATGTTTCTATCTATTAGCTAAACGGGATATGGTTATCAGATACCTTAAACTTTTTTAAAGATTGGTCCATGCTGCTGTCTAGTCTGGAGTTTTTCAATCTCTTATAATATTTATACTTGTTATTCAAATGATTTTTTTCTTTGTAATAAATACAATTTTTTGCATGTTGTTTGACATATTCTTGCTCATATGCTGATAATAACCATAAACATCTTACATGATTTTCTACTTACTGGGACACACTGCTAAGAGGAAATTTATATACTTGATCAAAACAACAGCAGGTAGATTTAGTTGCTGCAAAAAAAAAAAAAATTGTGGGTGGATTTGTCTTTATTTACTGATTCCTGACATTTATGATTAGATTTTTCTATATTTTATTGACGTGCTAATAACTCATATAAATGAACTCTATGTTCTATGGAAGTTTCTAATTTTTTTTATATGAAGTTAGCAACAATTACATTATTTGTTTCTTTGCAGGATGCTGGAATAGGAACCAGTATTGACTCTTTCTATGAGTATCTGTTAAAGGTCAGTTCTTATGAGTTGGAATGGTGAAGCCCTCTATAGCTCTATGATTGTTATTCATAATCATTATCATCCTTGCCTTTATGTTTTGCTATTGAGGTTGAACACATGAAATTTTATCTTCATTTATTCTATTAGAAGCCATATCACCTCTTATATTGAACTTGTTAAAGTCATTTATGATTACTTCATCCAAAGTATGTTTTAGGTAGCCTCTCTGTCTCTTACCTTCAATGCAAACTAATTTTTCCCTTTCTTACTAGTACATTTACGGATCTATGGTGGATGTGTCCAAACCACCTAAGCATGCTCTCTTATTTTTCACTAATTGGTGCTACTCCTAATCTCTCTTTCATATGATGATTTATCAATCTTATCTTTTTTAGTTACTCTTCATCCATCTCAACATTCTCATTTCCACTACATGAATTCATTGTTCTTGTTTCTTTTTTAGGGCTAGCTTTCTGCTCTGTATAAGATCAGTGGCATAATAACTGTCCTATAGAATTTCTCTTCTAATTTATTTGGCATTTTTTATCACATAGAATACCACTTGTTTGTCTCCATTTTGTCCATCTTGCTCCAATTCAGCTGGTTACTTCATCATAAAATCTCTCCATTTTATGTATATATAGATCATAAATATTGAAAATGATAATTTTGAATAATCCATTAGTCTTGAATAGCTATTCTTATGTCGTCCTTTTCTGATACTTTATTAAACTTACATTAGTTATATTCTACTTTTGTCTTACTAATCTGTAAGCCTTTTGCTTCTAATGCTTTTCTCCATATTTTCAAATTTGTTCTTAGGGCTTCATTTAAAGTATCTGTTGAGAAACAAGCCCCCAATCACGAACAACCAAATATTACGATGTGATGATAAGTAAACAAGCACAAATAAATTTGCAAGAACACACCAAGAATTATACGTGGTTCGGCTAAACAAGCCTATGTCGACGGAGAACCCGATTTCACTATAGAGATTGTAACAGTACAAGTTGAAAGATTGTATCAAAAGTACGCTTAATTCTCAACCCTTAACCCTTATACACCCAATCTCACTCAAAAGGAAATCACAAATTCTAAAAAAGAATTATCTCTAGTGTCCTCTCAATAATAATGAGAGTATTACCTCTACGCAAGAGTTGTCCTCTCAAAACAATGAGAGTGACCTCTCAAATACAATGAGAGTATTGCATCGTTTCTCCTCACTTGTCTCAATTTATAACATAGGTAACTATTTATAGAGCCCAAAACCCAATTCCTTGGTGGACAAGGATTACAATTCCTTAAAGCCCAAGACTTGCCAAACAAGTACTTTCCTTCCTTGAGACCAAGACTTGCCTATTAATAAATTACCTAATAAGATACAACTCTATAATAGAAACCTAATCACAATAGGAATTTGAGACACCAACCTAACAGAATCCAATAGTGCGCTTAGCACTATTCCTGGCGTAACCTAACTTTTATAAAAAGAATCATTAGTTTCTCCACATATTGTTAATCGCCATCTACTCCAAAAGCTTAAGCTATCAGAGAGGGTGTAACTTAAATATATAAATCCTTCAACATGCCCCCTCACGTGTGGCCTTCTTTTGGTCTAACACGTATTTCAGTTTTAATTATCATGGTGACGGTGAGGTTTGAACACATGACCTTGCCTACTCTGATACCATGTTAATCACCATCTACTCCAAAAGCTTAAGCTATTAGAGAGGGTGAAACTTAAATATATAAATCCTTCAACACATATGGGATGAACTCTAGTCTTTGTCTCGTTATACATATCTGGAATAATTTTGTAATTTTTTAACTCTAGTCCAAGCTACTTTTTTTTTGGTAAAGGTCAGATTTTGTATATATAAAGAGTGAAGATTTACAATGAATCAGGCTCATAAGAGCAACAATCTCACATGGAGCAAACATAAAACTCTCCTGAGTAACAAACTCACTTGGAGAACAATACAATGACAGTCAAGAAACACTTGTGCAGTAAGTGTATGAAGAAAGGCAGCAGTGGAGCGAGGGTAGCAGTGTGGCATCAGAAGCTGTTAGTTTTGAATCTTGATGGAGGGAATGATTGGGTTTTGAAATAGACTTTGTGGGAGAATTGGTCGCAAGTGTAAAATGCAGAAACTGAGAATAATAATATGAAGAATCTAGGAATCCTCTTAGAATCCTTTAGGCATGACACCTAAGATTGCAGTTGCATCATACTATTCCAAAGAGCCTCAAAACCTCTGAAAATTCTCCAAAATAATATCTACTGAATTTGAAGGCATGCATATATAGGCTGCTGGATCCCCTATACCGATTAGGACTGACTCAAAAACTAGAAACTTAAGATTGACTAATAAAACTCATCGAAACCAACTACAAACCTATAACATGAATTAATAAAATAAGCATATAACATAATCTAAATTAAGAACCATGGAACACAATTGCAGCCCATGTTTAGAAAACTTAAATTTCAAAATACTTTTGTTGCCAAAACTTGCATAACACTCAAACAGCAGCAAATAAAGACAGAAAGCATAAATGCAAGTCTACAAGATTCAAGTGTAATTATGCAAGGTCCCAAGTTGGTCTTGCATCATCTAACATGTGCCAAATCAAAAGCTTGGGCCGTGGAAGCATCTTTTCCCATTCCCTTTACATTAATTGAAAAGGATACTACCACTTATCTCCACTTATATTATTTTTTTGTTTGTTTGGTGTCATATGACTCATATCTCTCTCTCTCTCTGGGCATGAAGTAATGAGTTGCATGCTCCCCCACCTTTGACAATTTATGATTTTGCTTCAGGCTTATTTATTATTTGGAGATGAAGAATACTTATTCATCTTTCAAGAAGCTTATGGGGCCGCAATGCACTATCTTTTCAATGATCCTTGGTAAAAGATTTTGGCCATTATGTGCCACTAAATTCCTCATCCTTGTTATAGTTTTATTTCATTTTATTTTTTGTTTCATATTTTATCTTTGAAGTTTGATATTTGAACCCTGTAATGGATGATGTTGTTTTTAATATTTTAGGTATGTGGAGGTAAATATGAATTCTGCTGCCCTCGTCTGGCCATTATTTAACAGTTTACAGGCATTCTGGCCGGGTCTTCAGGTAATTTAATTATATCTTTTTATCAACTACAAAATTTGTTACAAAAGATGAAGTTGATTCCTAGTCAATTGAAAATTCTATTGTTTTATAGAGCAACTGAAACTGATTCCATTCTATTTCTAAGGTTTTAGCGGGGGACATTGACCCTGCAATTCGAACGCATACAGCCTTCTTTAGTGTCTGGAAAAAATATGGCTTCACTCCAGAGGGTTTTAATCTTGCGACACTAAGTGTTCAGGTATCTAAATGGTTGCTATAGAGTTATCTAAGTTCTGGATGATTTTTCATTCATTTTTCTGTAAATTTACATTTAGGTCATCTATGCGAAGGCATATGGGCCTCCCATGATCTTAAGTATAGTCCATATATTGGTTACTGAAGTTCTAGTAGAGTCTGAACTTGTGGTATTTTGCAACAGATTTAAGACTATTAAAATGTTTTCTTCAATCTTTAAGTTGTGATTGGTAATGATCTGGTAGTTTAGAACAGTGATGGGGCCCTTTCTAACGAGAGACCAATGGAGGGTTGAGAAAACCATCATTAACATGTAAGAAAGCATAGATCTTGTTATCAGACTTCGTACTCTACACGAATCTTCTTCTCGCACCAGTGATTCAGTCTCAACTTCTAGTTGTCCAAATCAATCTCTGATGCATAGATTGAAATTGGTTTTGAAATCTTGAGAATAGCGCCACAGCGATAGATGCCGACACACTTGATTTACATGTAGATGATGAATGTAGAAAGAATATTATCTAGATTGGTAATTCTCTGGTATTTTGTAATCTGCCTAAGAGTAGCGTATATAGGCAAAGTAGAGGTACATAGAGAGTGGGTTTTCAGTGTTTTAATTTGGAAAGAAAACTGGATTTTCGAACAGATCTACGAGGAGGAGCTGGTCCATCCACCCCACCAACTCCAGAGAGCTTCATTAAATAGTTTGATGAAACTTCTTGGTGGTTTTTGTCAATAGCTTAAAATTATAGTCGACCATGGTTGGCTTTTTGTTTTTCTTGGGAGCGCTTCCCTCTTGAGCGCATTTTATTGAAATCCTACTTATCAAAAAAAAAAAAAAAATCAAAAAGGAAGTTTCCAAAACACTTCTGCATGTATATCAAATACGTTTTTCTAAATCAAATCAAATCAAAACATGTATAATTAGAAACCCTAATGAATGAATGCATGAACCCTAATTTAGGCGAGTGCATTGAAGTGTTAAATTGCCTTTTTACCATTGGTTAGAAGATTACTCATTTACACTTGAAAGTAGCTTCAATTCAATCTTCAACTATGAGCAAGAGGTAACAACCAACACTAACTAACTTTTGAAACTTCTATTGAAATCAAAAACAAAAAGCTGCTAACACAACCAACCCCTATATATACAGTCAACTGAATAAAACCCTAATGAAATACTGCAACCAAATAGAACCCTAAAATAAGAAAATACTGAAATAACCGTCAACTGGATAAAACCCCAGTGAAATACTGCAACCAAATAGAACCCTAAAATAAGAAAATACTGAAATAACCGTCAACTGGATAAAACCCCAATGAAATACTGCAACCAAATAGAACTCTAAAATAAGAAAATACTGAAATAACCCTAAATTTAAATATCCCAAAATAAAAATAAAAATAAATATTTAACCCTAATTTTACCAAATATCTAGTTTTGTCTATCCTTGCCCCTTCTTCAAAAAAGAGGCGAATCACTTGCAATCCATGCGTTCAAGTTACATCTCGTTCTCCATCACCTCTCCTACACCTTAAATAATTGTTCTAGTGAATTCTCCACTCTAGAGAGAGAGAGAGAGAGAGAGAGAGAGAGGGGGGGGGGGGGGGAGGGAGGTTTGAGAACTCTATTAATTGTATTAATTTATGGTTAGTTTGTATAGCAAAACTCAAGCTCTCTCTACCCCCCGCCCCCCCACAAAATCCAAATTTAAAAAAAATTCCTATATATGGTTACCTATTTATGGTTATAAGGTGATTTGCAAAAGTAATTACTTGTGGCCTTAACCTTTTTTAAAATTCAAATATGGTAAAAAAAAAAAAAAGAGTTTTAATTACTACTGTCATCCTCTATTCTCATCTATATACATATATATTATTTGTTATGATTAAAGTGAGAAGAAAATGAATGTTGGAACACTTGACAAGCTCAAAAATTGTTACAATTATTTTATTATTTTTAAAATTTAATTTTTATATTACTGGTTTGGCCCCCCAAATAAATATTTCTGGCTCCCCTGACTCTAGGTGGCTTCGCTCTTACAATAGGTAGTTTTTTTTTCTCAGGACAGCTCTCACTCTACTCCATGTAGCTCTGTCTTAGGTAGCCCGTTCTGTGATTCTAACCTGAGACGGGTTGCCTCTCATGTCATATGTTACAAAATTGACTGATATGCTAAAAGGCCCAAGCCCCAGGACTGATGGAATGTGTGAAGTCAAGTATTTTGACCTCATGGGACTGTAACATTATTTTTGACTTATTTCCAGTGCCCCTGATCTGTTATTGTTTGTATTTTCCATTTCTTTCTTTTTATTTTGTTCTGTTTCTGGTTTCCTCCTTTGGTAGATGATGGCTATGTCGTATTATTTGATAAAAGATTTCTTATTTTTTCATATTATTGCATCACCGGAAATATTTTCACTGTTGCAACTACATCTGTATTCAGCATGGTCAAAAGAGCTATCCACTGCGTCCAGAATTAATAGAGAGCACATATTGGCTCTACAAAGCTACCAGGGATCCCAGGTCGGTTCTACTTTTCTTTTTGGCTCTATTTCACTTTTTTCAAATTCTTATTTTATCTTGCTTGTTAGCTTCCTCTTTGTTTGTTTTCTTTACTTGATACATTAGTTACTTGCGGGTAATAAATCTTTAACTGAGATGCAGAGTGCAGTCTGTTTGTTTCATTAGGTGTTTCACATAAATTAAAAGTATTATACTTAAACATAGTTCGCTAAAAGTTTTCAGCAATGGACTCATTTCCAAAGGTTTAGTTCTTTGTTTCTGTTGTGTTATACATAATTCAAAACATTAGAGTTCAAAATACATATAGAACTAGGAAAAACCTTTCAATATAGTAGATTGGCTACATCATTATGTAGTAGTTTCATTTCATATTGCTGGACTTCTGGTTTTTTTTTCCCCTGGGAATAAGAAAGCCTTTTTTATGTGAAGTCATGGGCCCCAAATTAACCATATATGAAAAACTAGAGTACATAAAACAAAAATACCAAGAAAAATATTTACATTTATATGAAAAAGCATCGTTCATTTAGGCATGGGGACCAAACTACCCTTCTAGCCTTTGAACTAAAAACAGAAAAAAGTAATCTCCTATAAGTGCTGCACCCATGTACTGAAAGTGGTGCATGTATGTACTAAAAGTGGTGCATAGGTGACTAACATCGGTGCTTTGCATAATTGAGGGACATGAGGGTTAGTATGAGGACAATGATGGCAGGAGGAATTTGGGCTTCTTTGGCCTCCGCAAGGGTGCGGTGTTGTATGGTGGCAGTGATGGGTAGTCACACAAGTCAACAACACAACAAAAATCATCACTCCGTCGAGGTAGATGTCCACACCCAGATCAGTTCTCTGGCACCGGCTAAGAATTGAACAGAAATCAAGTAGTCAGGCCTAAAGGCACCATTGGCCACAGTGTGATGTTTCTGACAAAGCAAAAACCTCCATGAAGTGAATTATATTATACATTAAATTGTATAAAAGATGATGTGTATATCATATAAATATACATATATATACACAAGACAACTTGATAGTCAATTAAAATCTCAGAGCACAAAAGAGATTGCTAAAACTTGCAATGGGAAGCCAGCCACTGATCACTTGCAATTTCTCAAGGACAAATTTATTACTGACTTGCAAGAAGCACTGGAGTAATTTTCTGAACTTATCCTCCTTCATTTTGAGGAGATCATAAAGGTCTCGCAAGAGAATACAATGGAGTGCACCCTCTTAGCAGAGGAGCAGGAGCGCAAAACTCATGACAAGAAATTTCATTTTGATGCCCATTTCGTGAAGGAAATTTGGTTTCTCTCTGAAACTTGAAAGAAACTCATCAAATCAAAGAAAAGCTGCAGCACAGGTTGTCGACTATGCAAGGCACCATTTTTAGTGGAGTTGTATACCACTTTTAGTATGGCTATGTACCACCTTTAGTATGTGAGTGAAACACTTATAGGAGGGATTTTTTTCTTTATATTTTTAGTTAAAAGGGTAGTTTGGTCCTCATTTTTATACAATAAGTGTTTTTCATGAAGTATAAATGTTTTCTGGCTGAGTTATGATCTCAAAACGAAATGGTTGGAAGAGGTATACAAACCAAGGGATGGCGTAATAATAGCAGGGATCTATTATCCAGGCTTTACTTGTTTTCGTTTCCTGGTATCCCTAAACCATTGGGGCAAGATCCACTCTAAATCAACTCAGCTGGTTTTTGTATTGACTTCTCCATGAAATGAAGAGTTCGTAAAGACTGTGGTGCTGCTGGCGCCGGAGACGAGAGGGATATGTCTCAAAGTGGAAGATGACGGAATATGGAAGAGAAGAGAGATGCTGAGATCATGTCTCATTGGGAAATTTTATAAGGAGGTCGGGACAGTGGAAAAAATAGTAGAATGGGCTACGAAGGTCTGGCGATTCCGTGTGGGGTAAGGGTGGTGCCGATGCCGAATTCACTGTTGTTATTTCAACTGCCGTCACATGCCAAAGCAGTCAGAGTCTTGCTCGAGGGGCGAAGAACATGGGGTGATGCTAGATTGGGAATCGATGTGTGGTATTTTAGGGCTAGAATCTCTGGAGGTTTAAGGGTGAGGAAAGAACGAGGATAATACTGTTTGGACTACCACTACATCTCTGGTGTGAATCATTCTTCATTGCTGTGGGAGAGGCATGTGGAGGATTTGTGGGTGTAGATGCCGACATTTTAAGAAATGCTACGAAGGTTACGATCTCGATAGAAGAAGGTGGTGTGATCCCGAAATTTGTTTGGGTTGAAGATGATCGGTTATGCTACAAGGTGGCTGTCATGGAGGTGATATTGCCGGAGATGGTGCCTACTATTGTCTCTCTTGTAGGGCGAGATGAAAGGAAGCTTATAACAGAGGAGGAATGGTGGAGATTGAGGGATGAGGGTAATCGACGGACTAGTTATGACGGTAACGAGGGGGTTAAACAAAAGAAGGGACGTCGGAGGAGGGAAACGGCGCAAGGACAGGGACGAGTGGGTTTACACGCGCTGGAGACGCGTAGAAAGGAGGGTACAAAATAGTGGACACATGGGTTGATTGAAGGTAATGGGCAGAATGGGTGGGAGATAGTAGTGGGGACACATGGAGATAAAAGAATGGATATGGTTAAAATATCTCGTGATCACAGAAGTTGCGTTTCAAATTGAAATTCTGTTGGGCCTTGTTTGGTGACTTCTAATAGGTTTGGGCCTCTTTCAAGCCCAGTAAATGGTAAGGTAGGGCATGGCGATTTACAGCAGATTGGGTTGGGCCGTAAGGTTGAACGAATAGGCCATTCAAAGGAGCATCAGCATCATTCTCACTATAAGTCCAGGAAAGGCATAGGCATTAGTAATGGGCCTATTTCGTCTGGGCTAATGATAGATGGGCTTGCAGTGAATGGAAAAGATGCTAAGTCTTTTAAGACGAAGAAGATCAAATCCTTCAGAGAATTAAACAAGAACTTGCCTTTCGTTCAGCGTATCGCACAGAGCTTTAATGGTTGCAAATCAGCTGAAGATGCAGCAGTGTTGGTAAGGCGGCATAAGGAGGCCGACGAGAGTGGGGTGATCTGGCGGAGGGTGGGGGCGAAGTCCTTTAAAGATGGAAGTGACAGACTTTCTGAGTTTAAAGGTGATCATTGCTCCTCAGCGAATGCCCATTCTTTTAATAAAAATTCTTCCATGGGCAAGAGATGGTCAAGAAAAGAAAAGCAGAAGTGGGTTATAAAATCGAAACTAGAACAAGGGCAAAAGACTGATGATTCACAGGGTAGATCTATGTGCAGGAGGCTGGACCCTATTTCAACTTCTTCTTCTCCTCCTTTTTCTTCTTTCTTTTCTAAGGGGAAACTGGGAAAGAAATTTTCTGGTGACTGTTCTTGTAATGGAGAAAGGAGTGGAAGGGGTGTGACTTCCAGGGCTTTTTTGGGGCAGTATCTGACAACAGAAAAGGTGGGTGGGGAGCTCAGTCTGAGGGATAATGACTCTCAAGTTGTTTCCATTAAACCGGATAGAATGTATGGTGGAATTGTCCTGTGTGTTGGGAAAGGAATTCAACTGAGACTTCAAAAAGAAGCTGCAGCAAATTTAATGAATGAGTTGAACATGCACAGTGGGGTGGACTTTGGGAACAGTTTTAGAACAACAGATGATATTGAACCTTTTTCAAGAGAAGGGGTTCACGCTGATTGGGGGATTGGGGGGGGGGGGGGGGGATGAGTTTGAGGGAGAATTCCCTTTTGATCTCGTTGAAATTAATCATGCCATTGTGACGCGGAAAGATGAGAAGGAGAAATGTTGGGGATTGACACTCCCTTTGGCAGCTTTGGGCCCTGAAGAAGGGGAATATGAGGGGAATCAAACTGTTAATGAGGAGGTGGAAAATTGGCTGAGAAATAATGTGGAGGGGATGGGGCAGAACCTTGGGTTGACATATGCAGGAGAAGAGGAGAGGAGCATGGGAATTTTCGGTGTTTTGGAAGGGAGACAGAGATTTGCTGGGAGAAAGAAAAGCTCTTCTTGGAAGGGAGAGAGAGAGCTTCGTAATCTTATTTCCTATGTTAATTATGAAGGAAGGCGTGGGTTGGAGAGGGGAAGGAGCCAAGGGGGGAGGAGGGAGGAAGAGAAATCCATCATTTGCCTATGAAGATGCGGTTAATGTCATGGAATGTTCGGGGGCTGAATGACCCAAATAAGAGGAAGGTGGTGAAGTTGGGCCTGCGTAAGTGGGGGGCTCAATTGTTTTTCTTACAAGAAACCAAGTTAAGTAATGCGACTAAGGAAATTGTGAGAAGTGTTTGTGGAGGGAGATTCTTTGAATGGGAGACGCTTGATGCGGTAGGGACGGCAAGAGGTATTTTGGTGATGTGGGATAAGAGATGGATGTCTAGGAAGGAAGTGTGGAAAGGGAGATTTTCTATCTCTTGTTTGTTCAATTTAGAAGAGGATGGAGCCGAGTGAATGTTCTCTGGAGTTTATGGTCCGGTGGAGGATGCGGATAGGGGTGTGTTGTGGGAGGAGCTGTCTGACATTCGCAGGTGATGGGGAGTCCCATGGTGTGTGGGAGGTGACTTTAATGTCGTTCGATCCCCGGATGAGCGGTCTTCGGGGGGGAGATGGAGGGCAGCCATGACTTCCTTCTCGGAATTTATTGATAGTGAGGTTTTGATTGATTTGCCCTTGGAAGGTTCTCGCTTTACATGGTCTAGTGGCAGAGATGATCCGACGTGCTCTCGATTGGATAGGTTTCTGATTTCAAGAGATTGGGAGGAGAAATTTATGGATGTGGCTCAGGTGGTAATGACAAGGCTTACGTCTGACCATGTTCCGCTAATGCTGGATTGTGGGGGATTGAGAAGGGGCAAATCTCCATTTAAATTCGAGAATATGTGGCTTCGGGTGGAAGGCTTCAAGGAGATGGTGCAACGATGGTGGATCAGGTATGAGAATCGGGGTAATCCCAGTTTTGTGCTTGTGGGGAAGCTTTGTAGATTGAAGGAAGACCTGAAGAAGTGGAATAAGGAGACGTTTGGCAACCTTGAACGGAGGAAGAAAAGGATTATGGAAGAGTTATCAGTTATAGATAGGAGGGAGAGTGTAAAGGGCTTGGGGGAGGAGGAAAGATCAAAAAGGGAGGAACTTAAGGCGGAAATTGAGGAGATTGCGGTAATGGAAGAGATCTCGTGGAGACAGAAATCTTGGGCTTTGTGGTTGAAAGAGGGGGATAGAAATACGAGGTTTTTCCATAGAATGGCTAATGCTCACAAGAGAAGCAATCACATTGGGAGGATCAAATGTAATGGAACTGTTCTGAAGAAAAAGGAAGAAGTGGAGAGAGGCGTGACATCTTTTTATCAGCAGCTGTATAGGGAGACTGTGGATTGGAGACCCCTTCTAGGGGGTTTGGAGTTTGATATGATCTCTGCAGAAGGTAGGGACCGGTTGGAGAGACCTTTTGAGGAGGAGGAGGTGACATTTGCTTTACACTGTTGTTAGGGGGATAAAGCTCCGGGCTCAAATGGGTTCTCTATGGCGTTCTTTTATAAGAACTGGGAGGTGGTGAAAGGGATGTCTTGGCGACTATCTATGATTTCCATGCTCATGGTAAGTTCGAAATGTCCATGAATGCTACTTTTATCGCTTTGATTCCAAAGAAAGGAGGAGTGGATGATTTAAGGGATTTTAGGCCTATTAGCCTATTGGGGAGCATCTACAAAATTATTGCTAAAATCCTTGCTTTAAGACTGAAGGAAGTGCTAAATCGAATTATTTCGGAATCACAAAATGCTTTTGTGGGAGGGCGTTAGATCCTGGACTCAGTTATAGTGGCTAGCGAATGTGTGGATGCCTGCTCTTACACTGGTGATCCGGGGGTGGTTTGTAAGCTTGATGTGGAAAAAGCATATGACCATGTGTGCTGGGATTTCCTGATCTACTTCCTCGAGAGGATGGGGTTTGGGGAGAAATGGAGAGGTTGGATTAAATTTTGCATTTCCACAGTGAGATTCTCGATCTTGATCAATGGCGTCCCTTCTGGTTTTTTTGGGAGTTCGAGAGGTCTGAGGCAGGGGGATCCGTTATCACCTACACTCTTCATTATTGTAATGGAGGCCTTCAGTAGACTGATGAAGAGAGCTTGCGCTTTGGGCTACTACAAAGGCTTCAAAGTGGGGAGGGATATTGCCTGCCAAATGGAGGTGTCTCATTTGCTCTTTGCGGACGATACAATTGTGTTCTGTGATGCTGACAGGAGGCAGTTGAGATACTCGAGAGGAACGCTCCTTTGTTTCCAGGCAGTCTCAGGTTTAAAGGTGAACCTTGGGAAGAGTGAGATTGTTCCTGTGGGGGAAGTGGAAGAAATCGATTCTATGGCAAATATTTTGGGATGTAAAGTGGGCTCCTTTTCTTTGACTTACTTGGGTCTCCCGCTGGGGGTAAAGGCGAGGAGAACCTCTATTTGGGATCCTGTCGTGCATCGGTTTGAGAGGAGGTTAGCTGGGTGGAAGAAGCAGTACCTCTCAAAAGGGGGTAGAGTGACGCTGATAAAGTGCACACTTTCGAGTCTCCCTACCTATTTCATGTCTTTATTTCCTTTGCTTGTCTCTGTGTTAAGAAGATTGAATAGCCTATAGGGGAAGTTTCTGTGGGGTGGCATGGGGGAGGAGCCCAAATATCATTTAGTAAGTGGGACCAGAGTTGTCGCCCTATTCAGAGAGGAAGGCTAGGGGTGCGAAAACTGAGATTTTTCAATAAAGCCCTCTTAGGGAAGTGGCTCTGGCGTTTTGGGACGGAGAGGGATAGATATTGGAGGCGGGTTATTTGTCTTAAATACGGAGAGGATAGAGGGGGATGGTGCTCCCTTATGCCTAGGACTCCAGTCGGGGTTGGTTTATGGAGGTATGTTGCGAAGGGATGGAATGAATTCTTCAAACACATTCGCTTTAGGGTGAGGGATGGTCAATTTGTAAGTTTCTGGAATGATCATTGGTGTGGTGATAGACCACTTGGGATGCTTTATCTGAGACTTGCCAGAATTGCACTGGATAGATAGATTACGGTCGCTCAGTGCTATCATCTTGATGGCGGACGACTGGTTTGGGATATTCAGTTTGAGAGACTTTTACAAGATTGGGAGGTGGAGGAGATGACTGAGTTTTTGGCTTTTCTTTACTGATAGGTTTATCCTGGGGTAAGGTGTGATGAGTTGGTATAGACCGGATCGAGCCATGGGAGATTTGAGGTTCGATCTTTGTATCGGTGTTTGGTGAGTTCTCACGGGCCTTTTTTACCTTGGAAAGGAATCTGGCGCTTTAGAGCCCCTTTGAAGGTGGCTTTCTTTGTGTGGACGGCATCCATGGGGAGGATTCTGACCATGGATAATCTAAGAAAGAGAGGACACATTTTGACAAATTGATGTGCAAGCGGGCGGAGGAAACAATTAGTCATCTTCTTCTTCATTGCCCCAGAGCGAGGGAGGGATGGGATTTACTTTGTGCTATTTTTGGAGTTCAGTGGGTCATACCTAAGTCAATGGCGAGCTGCATTACAGCTTGGAATGGTTTCGGGTGCGGCGTGACATTAGACATTTTGTACTTCATTGGAGTCCCTGCTAACTTTTGTAGATAGCTTAAGGCTTTGACTTTGTGTTGTGTTTGGGACGCGTCCCCCGTTTGGGTGCCTTTCTATGACATTTTTACTTATCAAAAAATAAATAAATAAATAAATGTTTTTTTGGAACATAACATTTTTGTATTATTCACTTTCCCTTTTCATATAATGGTAATTGGGAGTCCCTAACTTCACATTTGAATAATTTTCCTTTTTATCTCTCTTTGCAATGCCAATGCTTCTAGAAATCCGGAATGAGCTCCATAACTGAAATATGGCTTTGTGACTCTAGGTTTTAAAAACAATTCAGATTCCATGAGTTATTGAAAAATTTCAAATCAAATATTTTTCTTGTTTTATTATATTACGCTAATATCTAAATTATACTTGTAATCCTATGTTAGTATGTTTTCATTAGAGTTTGCATCAAGAGAGTTGAATGGGTAAGACCAACATTTTGACCTGTGAATTGGCACTTTCTACGTGTTGCTGAACAATTTGGGTTAGACAACCTCATAATATATTTCTATACCTACCTTTTTCTTATCTAATTATGAATTTTCAGTCATAGCATAGAGTGTTGTGACTGAAATTTGATGGCTTGAGTAAAATAGGTGCTCTAGGAAGCAACCTTGAGGAGCAGTAACTTCTTTTTAAACTTCTTACACTATTAATTGCAGCAACCATTAATATTTTTTTTAGGAAGTAGGCATAACTCTTTTTAAAAGTTAAAATATTGAGGTTATGTGAACAAAATGATTGTTTATCTTCATGTTTTATACAAAAAATAAAAATACACAAATATTTCTTTTTTCTTTTTCTTGAACAGGATGATTTCATTAAAAGAAATACTCCCTCCGTCCCTAAATTCTTGTCCCTCTTTGGAAACCGCAACTCACATAACATACATGTGAGTTGCGGTTCCCAAAGAGGGACAAGAATAATGGGACGGAGGGAGTACAAAAGTACGCAATCCCTAAAAACAACTCAAGAGAGAGAAAAAGCCCACTTCCAGTAGAGGCCAAAAAAGAAATAGAAGTTCCAACAATACATCAAAAATACTAAAAAATAACAAGGAGATCCTCAAAGGTTAAACCCATAGAATGTGACACATCCCAAAGGACTTCAATGGCAGAAGGAGAGAGATGACAACCCTGATGCAGAGCTGCATTTCTATGGAGCCAAATTATCCAAATAGCATTGGCTAAAACAGAAGTCAAAATATTAGATTTCATTGAAACAGCTTTAGCCATTCCCAGGAACCAATGTAGCTTTAGTCATACAGAAATATGAAGCCTATCAAAAAAATCTCTCCAAACTGAAGTAGCAAAAGCGTAGCTACAGAAAAGGTGATCATTATCATCTTCAGCTGAATAACAGTTGTGGCATACAGCAGGTAAGATTAGATCTCTTCTCCTAAGATGAACAAGAAGTTCCTGTTGTGCATAATTAGAGATACACTAACAGAAACTCTAGGTCTGCAATATTTCCAACAAAGCTTAGTCCATTCCAATTTCTGACCTTTAACGCTACATGCATTCCAAGCTGATTCAGTGAGAAAGCTCCATGATTCCAGAGGATTGCATCTGAATCATCCCTCATAGGCATACCCAAAAGGAATTCTGTAGCTGCTTGAGGAAAGGCTGCAGGATTTCTCCAGTGCCCATCCTTCATAATTGACTGAAGGAGAACATGTTTATCAAAACTTCTAAAGGCATTAGCACCAAACCTCTGTATCAGAGATCTGCCACCACATCAAGGGTCCTGCAACAAAATAAATGTCACCATTACCAGCTCTAAAAGTGCAGTTTTCTACCATCAAATCCCTCACATCAAGGGTTTGCTTCCATATAGAAGAATCCTTCTGTTAGGGAGCACTGTCCAAAAATTTGCATTCGTCAAATATCTAGTGTTAAACCTTTCCACCCAGAGCTGCTTTTTCTGCTGAAGGAAGTCCCAACAGAGAGATAACTTTGTAGCAAAATCCAAATCCTTAAATTTTCCTAATGTTAAAACCTCCTCTCTAGTTGGTAGAGAAACCTGTTTCCATTTTAGTTAAACCATTCTCTTTATATCAGTCTTCCCGCTCCAAAGAAACTTCTTAAATTTCCTTTCAAGCTGCACTTCACAACCCCAAGGTATCTTGAAACCAAACAACCAGTAGTAAAAGAAGGAATTGAGAACAGATTTAATCAATTCCAATCTGCCAGCAATGGAAAGATTTAAAGTGTTCAATATTCTAATTTAGCATCCCACACCCCCCCAAAATATTTCATTTTGTATCAACAAGAAGCAGAGCTTACAGACTTAAAAAGGAACAAGTCCTCTACAAAATCAAAACTTGCATCAAAGGCTAAAGAAACAAGAAAAATATATAACAGGAATACACCACAACAGTGTACATCAGACCAAATAAAATCCCACATATCCATGAAATAGCCAAAAGACTCAATTCAAACCTGGACCATGGCCATCAGATCTTGAACCTGTAACCCCAAAACATCCAACACATACCATATCACTTGCTTGGCTATCTGATCAACATTAAAAGAAGAGCCATCATGAAAAGATTGGTTTCTGAAGGAGTGATCACTGACCCATTTTACTAGAAGATCAAAATTCTCCACAGCAGGCCAGTTCCACTGGAAAAAATCAAATAGCCATTTCCAAATCCCCTGAGCAAATGCACAACTAAAAAAAATATGCTCCACCAAATCTGCTCCCTCATACAATTATGACATATAGGGACTAAACAAATACCCCTTCTCTGGAGGTTAGGCAAAGTAGGGATTTTGTTTTACAATACCAAACAAGAAGTTACACAAGTTGCTGTCCTGCCAACATTCCAAACCAGTTTAGACCACGATCTTTTAGGAAGTTGGTTCCGACATCTTTTCCCAAAAAGATTTGAAAGATGTCTTAACTTGTTTCCGGCAAATTTGATCCGGGCCTTGAAAAATCTGACTTTGAATGATTAAATCCCAAATAGTCTCAGCAGTTGCAGCCAAAAACTCAGGTTTTTCCAACTTCCAATATCAATAACTTCACTCAACAGAGCAGACTTTGGAAGATCAAACTGTCTATAAATTCTATGACCAAAAGCTTTGATGTAAAGATGTGCCATTCCACGAGGGATCCAAGAATAATCTCAAAGCTTGCCCATCACCAACTCGAAAATTCACATTATCAACCATGATGTCCCTGGCTTCCATCAGATTTTTCCAGAACATAGAGTGGTTGTTACTAACTGTGCAGGCCCAAATGGAAAAGGACTGAATATACATAGCTTTAACCCAATCAACCCATAATCTGTCATTATTCTTGTTAACAACCATCTACTCTAAAAGCTTAAGCTGTTAGAGAAGGTGTAACTTATTTATATAAATTCTTCAACACACCCTCTCATGTGTGATCTTTTTGGTCCACATGTGCTCCACTTTTAATTTTTAGGGTGACGGTGAGGTTTGAACACACGACCTTTTCTACTCTTATACCATGTAGAATTTAGGTTTATTTAATTATGGTTAAGTCAAAGGATTAAGAAGAAGAAGAAAGAGTGAAGAAGAGAGAATTGGAGAATTGGTGTGAGAGTTGTAACTCCCTCTCTCTCACCCTAATATCTCATATATATATATACATAAGAATATACAAACAGGGAAAAAGGCTAAAATACCCCTGTGGGGTAAACCAATTACATATGTGCCCCACTGTGACTATTCTAACAAAAACAAAATAAATAAATAAAAAGAAGACATCTGAGGTAGACCCTAGTAATTGTTCCAGGTTAATAAAATCTCATCTGACCATCATTCAGCCATTTTTCTTTGAAATTGCTTTTTAAATCACCCTTAATAACAAACATGTATATGCACTGCTACATTTCTAACTCTTGTTTCTGCATTGAACTCCCCCTCTTTAACTGAAACATGAAAAGGAGGGATCAATGAAAAGAAATTTTCTGGCCTATAAAATATCATCTGAAACACATTTAATTCTTTGTAACCCAGAAGATGTCTATGCTGGGGGGCTGACTTCCTCATTTTGATCCTTTGTGCAAGTTAATGTGGCTATGTTGTTGCGTCTGCACTTTCTTGACATGCGAATTGAAACCTTGTCTAAAATTTTCAATATAGATATCTTGACGCCGGACGGGACATGGTTTCCAGCTTGCAATATGGAGCCCGATGCACTTGCGGATACTGTCATATTTCAGATGTAGAGTGTCACAAACAGGAAGATCACATGGAGAGCTTTTTTCTAGCAGAGACGGTAAGGACCAATCTTAAATATTAGCTGCAATAATAGCATTTGATCCATCAATTTGGCTCTCTGTTGTGTTTAAAGGAAAGCCTTTACCTAAAATTCTAATAGTAGTAATGATCACAATAACCATGAAGGGCTGTAACCTAGTGTATTTCCTCTACCTCCAAAAGTGGAAGGTGAGGGTTCAAGTCTCCATAGGTTACTAATGTGTGTGCGAGTTTCTTGCCCAGAAAAAAATAGAAAATAAAATAATTACAGTAGAAAGGATTATAGTTGTAAAAAAGAAACATAAATATGCATTCTTTTTATATGGGCGGTACACTGGCCGTGTGATCTGGGGTTGAGTTCAGCTATTAGTCAAAATGTTTAAGTCATGAGAGCACCTTGGCTTAATTATTTCTGATAGATGATATGGACTATCCAATTGTTCTATTATTCTCGATGATTACTAAAAAATGAAATTCGGGGTATATAGCCGCTGAAGAGTAGGGGAAGGTTGTTCCAATGATTAAATTGAATTCATTTTTTGAACCTGATTCTAGTTTCAAAGAAGCTTAAATGAATGAAAGACATTTTTACTTTGTTTGGTATGAAGAATGGCTATGAATTGGGTTTGCCTGAACCAAGCCATTGAAATGTGGCAAACATCTTCTGCTTTAATGTGGTATCCCAAAGTTTCCCTGCAACTCAGGTCTATTAATGTTTTAGCCTAACCAAAGTGAGCCTGAAACTAATGTAGAATCCCGATTAGGAAAAATTTTAGAGGTCAACATGATCATGTTGATTTGACTTCTCAACTTCCTAGAGAATTTTCTTTCTTGGACCCAGCGAGTGGAGGTAGACAACTTCCTCACATATACCATATGGATTTAGCAATGTATGGTTCCCTTGCTACTTTAGAACTCAAGGAGACAGAAGTATCAGCTGATTATACAGAAAATATTTTAAGTAAAGTTGTTCCTTTGTACTAAATGATATTAATTTAGGTTCATGTGTTCCTAGCATATACTGTGGCTAAATGTGTTGTTTGCCTTGTAATGTCGTCCTTTTCTTTGTTACTTCCTATATATATTGCACTACAGTAATAACATATCTACATATTTAGGTTAAATATTTGTGGCTTCTTTTTGATTTGGCTGCGGGTCCAGATAATCTCGTAGAAAATGGGCCATACAAGTAAGTACTGTGAATCCTCATCTATTTGATTTTCAAGTTCCATGTATCTAGCAGTTGAAAAAACTTGGTTTTGATAACACAAGAATTTTTCTCATTTCTACCAATTTCCTTGAAAAAAAAATCTCCATTTACAGGTACATCTTCAGCACTGAAGGGCATCTATTGCCAGCGACTCCACAAATCTCTCTGGTACGCGAACATTGTTCATATTTTGGGGCATACTGCAGAAGCATCAATGTGAAACAGGAACACCATTCTTCAGACATCACAACAGATTCTCAGGAAACTAATGGCAGTAGAGCTTATAGAGGTTTGGGTTTCACCAGTATTTCATCAGGCTCCACTTTTCAGAAGTCCACTTCTGTATCTGGATTGATTAAGGTCAGTCAGTGTAGGGTATGTTAGGTTTGAACCTCTGATATATGCTCTTATATCATAATTGTGCTTTGTGTGCACCAATATATTTTAGTATTTTCTATGTTCCTTATAACCGTAATCCTTATCATATCTAATGGCGAGAGGTTTTAGTTTCTATATATATATAAAGAAATCCAAAACATCAAGGAACTATTCCTTCATCTTCTTGGGATATATATATAAAAAAGTTATTTTATTAGACTTTTCCTTCATTTTATGTTTTCATTGTAAGACTTTTATATTTTATGCAACACAGGGACTTTGCCCGGGACTAAGTCATGGGCAGAAGTTTGGCATATCATATGTTGCTTCAGTCGATACAGTTAATGAGGACGAGCTTTCAAAGCAAAAGGAGACTATCAATGTTCAAGGACATTCAGTGGTGGTGGTTTCTAACCCAGATGCCAAGTATTCGCCTATAAATGTCCGGAATGATCATGGCAGTGATCAAGAACCCAGGGAGGATCCGGGAGTGGCACAGTTCAAAAATGATGGTTGACTCGACTGTTGATCAGACTTCTCGAAGGAAGTTAAATGGTTGCAATGCAACTTAGGATCATCATGGCCTGAGCAGCATACAGCCTACACCTTCTTGAGCCGAAAGACAGTAATGGTGAATGGTGATTTCAGGGTCTATTGTGTTGGGGAGGTTTAGGCTTTCAACCAGAAGCCCGAAACAAATTCGGGTACTCTAGTTGGGGCACTTTGAATTTGTGGTTTGTGTTCAGAGGTTCAAGCAATTTGGCACCTGTGCATACAAAGCTCGAGGGTGGAAATATATACAAGAATAACAAGGTTCCTACAATATTTTGGTCGTTTGTCATCCTGCATTGAAGGTTGATATGACTACTAATATTTAGTTAACTTTCATGTAATTTATCAAGAATTATTTACATGTTATGGGTATTTAAAGGCAAGTTAGGGGAGGTATCATTAGCTGAAAAACAAACTTGTAATTATAAAATGCTTGGACCACAGTCCAAAAGTGAGTATATGTTGTGATTATTTAACAGTCGGATAATGGTTTAAGTGGGCTGAATGTTGAACTCTTGACGTTCTGAAGTTGAGGTTTGATTCAGAAAAGGGATTCATATAATTATACAATAATGTTTCAGTTAAATGTTCATATAGATTTCTTGTATTTGGTTAGAAATTATTACTTATTTTATTATATATATATAGAGTTATAGATATATTTGTGTGTATATCTTTCTGTCTTGAATTCCAAGTTTAAAAAAAAAAAAAAACAAATGTTAAGTTGTGTTCTGAGAAGTGGTTGGAGTTGTAATGTGCATATCTTGTTAGGTCAATAGGACTTGAGTTGGTATATTTTGTGATCAAAACAAAACTCTGCAATTTTTAATTTACCAAAAAAAAAAAAAAACTATATATTTTTATATTATGGAAGAACCAAACTCTGATAATCATGTTATAAATCTCTTTCTACACACAATTGTTTTGAAGCAAATATTTCTTTCTATGAAATTTTGGTTTCCTTCCTGGAATTATACAAACAAGACACTAATATAATAGAACGTCCTAAAACCTCAATGGTCTGCTGCCACGTCTTGATTAAATATTACACTTGGATCTGCTCTGACTTGTTCGTTGCTAAGAGTGGGATTATGAAAGCGGTAAATTTTATGTCATACAGAACAAGAGAATGCAGTCCAGTACAATCAATCATTTCTGCCTTTGTCATCAAATGCCACAACTTGATCCCCTAGTTTCTGATCCTTTCATGATTCTCAGTCTCTTGCAGGATGACGTGAACATACTGAAAGAAATTAAAATATTTATTTCAATGAGTATATATACTCACACACACATAGGTGTGGACCAAATATGTTTATATATATATATATATATAGAGTGATGAAAGAAAAACTTACTCCCATGGAACATCTCCAACCAGCATCCAGTCACCATCTTTGTCCTCATAAGCTGGGGCATATTCTGATCCCATATACCCTTCCATGTCAGAGTACTCACCTGCATGATCAAAAGTAGTACCAACTATATATCAGCATCATTATAGAAAAATCAAGCTATATATGTTCAATGGTATGAAATTGGTGTCTTGAAATTAAAAATAATAATAATTTAAAGTTTGAACAATTTTTTCTCTCATTCCGATTCAAAGACACTAATTTCATGCAACAAAACATAGCTTCAATATTAATTTTTAGAATAATATTTATGTATATGAATTAATAAGTACCTATGGAAAGTTTGAACATGTTCTCTAAACACTTTAGTAGGTCTTGGTAGCCCTTGTAAACCTTGAGATCAATCTTTCTAAGGTAAGGAGCTCCATCTACACTTACTTTCACGTATATTCCATTCTCTGCAGCCGCCAACTCACTCGTCTTCACTCGTGCATGGAAGCTATTCTTTCGATAAGATCGGATTGGTGGCCACCCCACTACTTGTGCTCTACAAGTTACACAAATATACCAAACAATCTATCAGGTTTGTCAACAATTCATTCAAATTTTAATTTTATATATATATATATATATACACACACATATACATATCTAAAGAATACAAAAAAAATATTATTATATGGTATGGTTCAGTTCAAGTAAAATTTTCTAATTAAGAAAAGTCAAGTTTTGTCCGGAATTTTGTAGACTTGAGTCACGTTGTGACCAGTTTTGAACAGAAATCCTTTTTTTTTTTCTTTTTCATGCAGGTCGTCGACACATCTTCAGAATGCTCTTATAACCCAATATATAAATGCGTTTAGGATTTGAATATGTTAGATGATAGCTAACTCGTTAGGGATCGAGAAAAGATTTGAGGGTTAAAACTTGTAATTTTTGAAAATTTTCAAGGGTTGACATAATTTTATGTGAAATTATATTAATCTTCGTATTCTTTGTATGGTGTGTTTAGTCTATGTCACTTGATTGTATTGTTGATCTGCCGTATTTATCGCATCAACTTTTGATTGGACTTAACCATTATAATAAACAAGACTAAGGCATTGACTTACTTGGTCACCAGTGCAGTTTCACGGTGCTTGTTATCGGAAGTGCACTGTGATCCAGAGTCGTCAACTGGCCATGGTCGCTTGTTGTTCCGATAGCCGGACTCGTCTGTCCCCGGCAATCCTAGCTTAAGCTCCGTTGCCTTGAGGTTGAGATCATCCTCATATGCCACACTGCTTATCATTTCTCAAGCGTTATATATTCTTGATCGATATATAGATGAGTGTATATATAATATATAGATATTATATGTCAGCTTCTTCAAGAATAGTTTGGAGAGATTCCGGCCAGATATATTTTCCGGTGATGTTGTTAGTTCACAAGTATTGTGAAGAAGTTACAAATGAGTGCATGTTATATATGGAGGAGTTGGTAATACAAAGTAAAGCATATGTAGATATTTAGATATATGATATTGTGATATTTGTATAAAGTGGGGGAGATTTTGGTTGATATGAATTAATGCATGGATTTCAGACAAATGCAAGGTAAGCTGTCGGTAGCAATAGCAGCACCTTTGAGGCAAGTGCCCCTAAAGTTAAGGGACAAGAGTGGGACAAGCTCAGCTGTACATATGGGACTCAGTGGCCTGTGAGAGAAAAATCAGGAGGGTTGGGGTGGTGGTTCATGTGATTGGTGGGGGACTGGGGTTCCATATGGGTGTTAGGTATGGCCAGAGCATGGGCATGTGGGGGACTAGCTAGGATTTCTGGCTGAATTTGGATCTTTGGTTAACTGATAGGTAGGGTACATGACATCTGTGCCATGTGTACATGCTCAGCCCATAACCCATACATTCTCTTTACATTGTTTCATTTATTATTTCTCTAAATGTATCAACTGATTAGTATATTGCTTTCAGTTTCAGACTTGCTCTAATATGCATGAGATACACCTTGTTACTATATAGATACAATTTTTATTTCTTTATTTATTTATTTTTTTTTTAAAATAGGATTATAGATAGATATGCATATGTTTTAAATGTAAATTACATATGTGGAGGCCCATTATGAGGTCTGGAGAGTTTTCTGAGCCATTTGGCTCAATTGAAAATTTTTGGGTCGGCGAGGCCAGGAACCGAGGTCAGGTGGGTTCAGAAAATCGTATATTTTTATAAAAATTTATTTTTAATTTTAAACCAAATAGAATTTTATAAGGGATGTAGAATTGATTTGGAGACCATAGCCGCTTTCGAATTCAAAAACGGAGGTCGGGAGAGTATGTTAAGTGAACTAGAGGCGTTTTGATCATTTTATGCCCTAGGGCTTATAAATATCAAGACCACAGATATTTCAGCCATTTATCTCTCTCTAAACAACCATGAATTTCTCTTCTCTCTTCCCTTTTTATTTCTCTAGCTTCTCTCTAGAGTTTGAAGGCCTTAGGGCTTGATTCGGAATGTGTCGGTGAAGGAAAGTTTGTTCTACGTAGTGAGGGCGTCATTTTGAATCCAACAAAGCGAGATTTTGAGAGTTTTTGGTTTGGTGGATTTGGAGTTTTGCTAAAGATTTGATTTCTTGAGATAAGGGGTGTGTGTTGTGTCTTTCAATACAAGCTCTATTTCATCTTAATGCATAAAATGTAATGTTTTCATGTAATATATGTATATTTGAGGTTTTAATATGAAGTTTATGGTTTAAATGATGATCTTTATATTTTTCTAGGAATAGAAATAATTGAATTGTGATTTAGAATGTGTTTATTATAATTAGATGTCATATGTGATGTATATTATATTTATGAGATTTTGTGATATGTGTTGAAAACCAAATTTCAATGTTAATTGTGTTGAAATGAGTTGATTTTGGTATGTGTCGATATGGTTCATGGCATGACATATTAGAGACGAACCTAAGACATGAAATGAGTGTTATTGCATCGAAGACTTGTATATGTTTGTGCTAAAACTTGATATGTTTGGTGTGTGTGGGGTGATATCTCGGAAATGACTCATGTACAAAGTAGAGAGGGAACAGATCCTCTGGGGTTGAAAGACGTCAAACTTGCGCAAGAAGGTTGGTTACAGCATGGGTTAGTAGCCCATAATAACCAAGGACTTGAGGTATAAGGCTTCAGCATGTATCTGGTTTGGGTGTGTGAGTGTGATCACAATTCCGAGAGTAATATGATTTTGTGTTGGGCTTAATGTTCAAAATAATTTTCATAATATGTTATAAGTATGATGAACTTGTGCATTGATGCATAGAATAAATTGAGCATTTATGAATTGTCATGCATTGTGACTTGTATGCCATGTGAATGATAGAGATTATGGCGTTTGACTAGAATGCTAGAAAGCATGACACGTAGCTAGGCTATGTATTTTGATTTATTTATGCATTAATTGTTGGCGTGAGCTGTCATATAAGGATCAAATCAGATTATTTATAGAAATTATTTTATTATAAAATCTCTTAAAGGGTCAACCATAATTATAGCCTTAGATCATGTATATCTTAGAATAGCTTCCCATGTATCTACATATACTTGTGTACTCTGCTATTGCAAAATAATTTTTGAAACAAAAACCTTTTACATAGTATTAGAGCAGGATCCTAGGATCTTTGCTCCGTCTACCCACTGATCAGAATCTTTAGCCCTCGGTAACCATGGTAGAGTCCACTCTCGACGACTGGATAACTAAAATAACAGAGGCCTTGACCAAAGTCCAGACCTCCTCTCAAACCCCATTCGATTCCTCGAATGCACCTAATGGCATTAAGTTGGATGGTTCCAACTATACCTTATGGTTCCAAGTTGTTGAGATACATATCTCAGGGAAAGACAAACTGGGATATATTACTGGTGACTCTCCACAACTTCTCAAAATCGATCCATTTTTTTAGAAATGGAGAACTAAAAATGCCATTGTCAGAGGATGGCTGATCAACTCAATGGACCCCTCCTTGATTGGTAACTTTATTCAATTCCCAACTGCTAAACAGGTATGGGACTCAATTACTACAACTTTTTTTGATAGGACTGATATATGCCAAGTATATGACCTTCGGCGTCGTGTAACTCGCATGAGACAGGCGGGTGGATCCATTGAAAAATATTACACTGATCTTCAAGGTTTATGGCACAAAATTGATTTTCGTCATCCTAACCCAATGAAATATGCAGGGGATATTCAGAAATATAACTCCATTCTACAAGCAGATAGAGTCTATGTCTTCCTCGATGGCTTAGATGATCGGTTGGACAAGGTTCGAAGTGATGATTTTCAGTTACAACCCTTCCCTACAGTTGAGCAGGCGTATGCTCATGTCTGACGTGAAGACATTAGGTAAACAGTAATGACATCCGGTAGTGACATTGCTCCAGGTGCGGTTATGGCATCTAAAGGATTCAAACCCGAAAAACCAAAATCAAAACCTCAATCTGATGGAGGGAAATGCACCCATTATGGCAACATGAAACATACCCGTGAAACTTGCTTTAAGTTACATGGGTATCTTGAGTGGTGGAATGATTTTCAGGCATGGAAAAACCGTGAGGGGACTGGCACAAATGAAGGCATGGAGAGAGCAGCTGTTGAAGTGCCGAACCACAACTATCTCTTACTGCTCAACCAGAATCGACAAATCCTTTCACACCCCTCAGTGACCAAGGCAACGGTGGACAAGTGTTAGTTACATGTCATGATCACGATGATAACATGTGGATTATAGACTCCGGGGCTACTAATCACATGACTTTCGATTCTCATGATTTCTCACACATCACTCAGCCTGGGAGAACTCGTATTGCAAATGCTAATAGAGTCCAATATTCGGTCACGGGAGTGGGAACAGTGGCCTTATCCTCCTCACTTTTCCTAAACCATACTTTACTTGTTCCATCTTTATCAAATAAATTGCTTTCTACCAATCAAGTTACAATTGACCTCAAGTGTGTTGTATTAATGTATACTAATTTTTGTTTTCTTCAGAATATTCTCACCAAGGAGATCATTGGGCGTAGTACTAAAAAAGAGAGACTCTACTACATGGATGACTTCAATTCAGGGAAAGGCAATCAGGTCTGACACACAACCAGTGATAAAGAATGGCAAATTTGGCTTCTTCATAATCGCTTGGAACATCCCTCTTTTGGATATTTGCAACATCTCTTTCCAGCTTTGTTTTCTACATTACAACACTTATCATTTAAATGTGAAACATGTATTGTAGCCAAAAGTCATAGAGTTCTTTACCCCATGAGCCACACAAAAAGAGACATGCCTTTTTTTTTAATCCATTTGGATGTGTAGGGACCTTCCCTTATTATTACTCCATCTGAAAATAAATGGTTTGTCATTTTTGTTGATGATTGCACTCGAATGACATGGTTGTATTTACTTAAACGGAAAGATGAAGTGTTTGGCGTGTTTCAATCGTTTTATGTAATGATTCAAACACAATTTTTAGCTAAGATTAAGGCCCTCCGTATTGACAATGGAGGTGAATATGTCAATACAAGATTTCAAGCTTACTTCCAACACCATGGCATCATTCATGAAACCTCATGTTCCCAGACTCCTCAACAAAATGACATTGCTGAGAAAAAAAATCAACATATCTTAGAGATGACACGAGCATTGTTGATTGGAGCATATGTGCCTTCTCAGCATTCGGATGATGCCGTTGCCACATCCGTATATTTACTCAATAGAATGTCTTCTCAAACTCCCTTATAGACTTTCTTAAGTTATACATCTTTACCCACTGTGTTAATGCTTCCTCCCCGGATCCTTGGATGTGTTGCCTTCGTTCATCTCCATAAAAACCAACGAACCAAGTTGGATCCATGTGCAATCCGATGCCTCTTATTGGATATGTTCTGTATCAAAAAGGGTATTAATGCTTCGACCCCATCACTAAACGAACATACATTACCATGAATGTCACTTTTCTCGAAGCAGAGACTTTCTATCCTATAGCCAAATCATCTCTTCAGGGGGAGCTTCAAGATGAAGAGGTGAATTGGCTAGCAACAACATGGCTAGAATCGGAAGGTGACTCAGAACAACATAATAATGAAAATACTAAGATAAGGTCAACTAAGCAATGCTCTCTAGTAGTAGAACCAACACTTGAAGAACCATGCAATATGGAATGTAATGAAACACCTGCATCTGTCAGTGATATGGCTTCAAGTGATACAACAACAAGTGATGGTTCCCCCTTTTTAATACCCGAAGGCCCCTCTCCTGATAATATCACTGAGGTAAGTTCCTGTAACGCCCCGGTCCCCCGACTCCCAGAAGGCCGGAGGTTAACCCATCCATTAGTCCCAATGAACCCTTTTTACCCTCTATAAGGTACCATGCTCTGATACCATTCTGTAACGCCCCGAAAACTTGATCGCCGGGACTCCCCCGGACTGACCCGAATCCTGAGTGTGAACTTGTTCATTTACCCCTAATGAACCATTAATAACCATAGAAGCTTAATCGGGTTCATGCACCTATGTATATATATATATATGTATACATATATATATACACAACTCAACATCAACTAATCCCAGTGGGCTTCCACCATACACGCTTCAAATGATTTCCTCACACAAACACAGGTATGTAACTCCTTGTACGTCCATCATCATAGTCTAAAAATGAAACCATTGGAAAGGGAGTTTCAAAATACTCAATTTCAAAAAAAGAATCACTTGATTTGGGTTTGAAACGAAGAAGTTATGACTCGTTGAAGTTAAGAGGAAAATTTACTGTAAGTGGGACGGGTCCCCAAAAAGTAGGACCGGTGGGACTTTCTATAGGTCCAAAATACTGAGAGAAGTTGGACTGGTGCCCAAAAAGTAGGACCGGTGGGACTTCCCTGATACTTGATTTTTTTTGTGAAGGACTTTGCAACCTAAAATCCCACTTCACCAAGCCTCAATCCACACACACATAAACTTTAAGGCACAAAATCCAAGCCAAATCTATTATTCCAAGTTCTCCAAAACCTAACTAAGATCATCCATAGCATAAACAATTTAAAATCAACTATGCAATCTTATAATCATCCACAAATACAATCTCATCATCCAAATCATGCTTCAAGCATAATTACTCAAAAACACAATTAAAGTCCATCCTTTCAAACCACATATCCATTCCACTTCCTTCCCAACTCATTTACATGAGAAAAGTCCATACATAAAGTTATAATATAAGAAGAAATCATAACTTTACAATCCATAATTAAGTTTGGTCCAAGAATAAACCATAATACATCAAGATTCCAAGTGCATAGTCATTACAAAGATTTCATGCATAAGGTTCAAAGATGCTAAAAAAAATCCAACACTGACTACAATTTCATAATCAACGTGCCACAAGCCGGCACGGATAACTACCATCACATGGTTTAAACATAATCCTTCAAAATTTATCCAAATGAACATCATGCTATAATTAAGTTCCAAAACCTCCACAAGTGATTATGAAGTCCCTTTCATTCGTCCTTGGCGCATAACCTGAAAAATGTTGGGGGGAGCGGGGTGAGCACCACTGCGGCTCAGTAGAAATACCCCAACCCTCCTAAGTGCCGACTCGACACTGACCTACATGGAATGCATGCGAATACACTACATGTCATGTCAATGATCATGCAACCAAATTAACGGATGCAATTAAAAGGATTGCATATTTCACGAATCATGTTTAACATGTTCAACATAAAAGCATTAAGAAAGTAAATGCTCTCTCTCTCAGTCCTCATCCGATACCCCACATGATTGGTCCGCTTCGAAGATCATGTGACCTAGGACGACTCCGATAACCATCCTATGACCTGGACCACTCCGAAAGGTCATTCTACCATGGCAATATATATATGATTACCATTTTGTGAGGGGACAACTCCGAGGCTCATATTTCTTGGACATACTCCGATTCCAGGCATAAAGCCTGAGCATGGCAGGTCCACTTCGAGGGCCATACTTCTTTTGCGTCATTTTCCCGCAACCTCCCACACATGCTGAAATACCCCCCATAAAATTTCGCGCATGAGGTGGCCAGTCTCATACACAAAACCTGAGGAATATTAACCACTGATAGCAACAAGCATAGATGCAAAAGAAAGAAATAGAATAATTACTAAAAGCTGAACAGAAATTCCATTGAACTGAAATAATTGATAAATAAATACATATATTCTGGTAATACAATTTGGAAGTCCCGTAACCCAAGGACCCCTTAACCAGAAAGAACAAAAGTTTTTAAATTCTAAAATTAATACCAACAATCAAAGTCTCAAAAGTTCATAGTATGACTCTTGAAGAAGACAAGTTCCTACCCTGTAACTGATGAGATGAGACGTCTGCTACAACCAAACCCTAAAACTCTATCCTCGCGGTGGAACCTGTCTGAAACCTGAAATATCAACACAGTGGGTTAAACCCACGAGCAAGTTTTATCTACTACATCCCAATCAGAGAACCAATATACATACCCTCAGTATAAGGGACACAAAATAAGTCTATAGATTTAACCTACAAGTTATTCTTTTACCCAATTTCGTGTTTCCAAAATAACAGTCAATATTTATAATATTCCACCCAAACCCTTATTATGCAAACGTGAACACATTCCTTACATTCAGCAGAAATAAACATAATATAAAATAATATCAAGTTTAAGCAATCCTAACATGCCATCATTTAATCTTTTAATACCTTAATAGGCATAGATATATACATACTAGTCATTTCCTATTTAGCTCATGTTTTCAGAAGTAAAATCATCTTATACATTGTTCCAACACACCCTTATCATCCAACAATGAACACATTCTTTAAGTTCAAAATAAAGAAAACATGTGCATACACATATAGATACCTTATTAGATATGGGCGATCCTGACACGCCAGATAAAATGTATAGATACCTTATTAGGTATGGGCGATCCTAACACGCCAAATAAAATGTATAGATACCTTATTAGGTATGAGCGATCCTGACACGCCGGGCAATCCTGACATGCCAAATAAAATGCATAGATACCTTATTAGGTATGGGCGATCCTGACACGCCGGCAATCCTTACATGCCAAATAAAATACATAGATACCTTATTAGGTATAGGCGATCCTGACACGCCGGGTAATCCTTACATGCCAAAATAAAATGCATAAATACATTCCAATATGCAATATAAAATAACAAGGTGCATTATGATTTAAATTTGCACAAACGTTATTTCAAATCATCCAACATGAAATTATCATCATAAGACAAATCGTTCACAAGTAGACTATAATCAAGTATCCCATGTGCATTTATATATATAATAAACACAATCGATTAAATCAAAATAATTTAACATCCATTAGAGGAAACAATTCCCCAAACCAACCTCCAATGCACTCAAATCTTCGAGGGGATCTAAACTTACTCTTATCTAGGTTTCTGGGCCTATTTCACTTCTAAGAACACTAAGAAAATATTCTGGAATTTTCTGTAATTTAAAAACATTTTTAATAAACAAAAGAAGGTGAAAATCCAACTTTTAGGCACTTTAAAAATTAATTTAACACCAAGGGAAGCTCAATTCGAGGTGAAAATTTAAACCCAAGGTCATTTAATCTCTAAACAGTTACAGAAAAATTTTGGGAATTTTTGGAATTTCAGAAGTATTTTCTAAAATTACAGAAAGTGAAAAATCCAACTTTTAGACACTTTAAAAATCAATTGAAAAGCAAGGAAAGATTATTTTGAGTTGAAAATTTAAACCCAAGTGTATTTATCCTCCAGAGAATTACAATAAAATTTTTGGAAATTTTGCAAATTTTTAACTATTTTCTAAAATTAAAGAGGCTGAAAAATCCAGTTTTTAGACACTTTAAAAATTAATTTAAAGACAATGGTAAAACATTTTGCTATGAAATTTAAACTCCAAGCCCCTTAAGCTCCCAGGAAGTTGACATAAAATTTTTGGAATTTTTAGAATTACAAAAGTATTTTTAAAAAATGATTTTTCCAGATTTTCAAGTTTTCCCAAAAGTTTTAAAAATACAAAATAAATATCAAAACAATTCGGAATGGGCCCATATTGGACCCAGAGGTGGGCCCCCGAGAGTGGGCCCCAAAAATAATTTTCCGGCCACCGGCGCCGGCGGCACGCGCCCCCACGCGCCGGCGAACGCGTGGCCCCTTTTCCTTTTTTTTTTTTTTTCCTTTCTTTCTTCTTCCTTCTTCCTCGGCTGAAGCTCCAGCGGCCAACAATGGAGGCCGAGCTTCCCGATCACTTTCCGATCACTTCCGAGCACCGAATCGCGCATATGAATATACCATTGAACTCGTATCGATCTAAGCTACGTATTGGTACCAAAATTATCCCCTCTCGCGGACTAAATCAAAAACACCCAATTTCAAGTTTCGAAAATCTAAAATTTTAAACTCAATTTTCCGTCAATCTACCCAACGGTTCATAACGAAACTTTCAAGGATTGTTCTAGGAAGTAAGATCTACCTTTTAATCGGAACAAAATCCCTCAAAAATGATAAACACAGTAGACCCAAATTTCATGTTCGTATATATATACACCCGCCTATACAATCATATATACATGTATATACATATGCAAAAATATTCTAAAACAGTACCAAAACTCCAAAATCCTAATGTTTAATCCACAGAATTATTCTTAACATGCAAAATCATTAATTTCATAATTAAATGCATACAAATTTCTAGCAACATATCTATACAATTAGCATAATTAATTCTCACAAAATTTATCAACAGAAAAAAAATAATAATATACAAATTTCCAAAATAAACACAATCCTCAAACCTAGACTATGCATACGGATTCAAAGGGGAAGAGAAGAATCAAACTTGCCTCTTTGACGAATTAACTTGTTCACCCGATCCTCACCCCCTTCTCTCTTTCGTTTTCTCTCTTCTGGTTCTGTGCGTAAAACAACGGCAAACCCTAATTTCTTCTTCTTTTCTTTTCCTTTTTGTCTTAATTATTATTCTATTATTGATTTTTCTAAAACTAAATAAAATCCAAATAATAATAATACAAGCAATAATAATATAATTATAACTTTGGCCCAACATTTTAAACATAATCTTAGCCCAATCATTTCAGCCCAAATTCTTCCCTAGCCCAAACCAAAGCATTTAAAAGATTTAAATAAAACAACACATAATAAATAACAATTCACATAAAATGATAACATTCAAACTTATCAATTCACATGAAATGGTAAAAATGCATATAAAGAAAATCAACTCACATAAAACGATAAAATATAGAGACATTGCATTTCACATGAATTAATAATAAATAAAATAAAATAATAATAATAATAATATAAAGCAAATTCAAATTTCCTTAAAATAATTGACATCCAAATTTCTGGGGTATTACATATGCATTATGGATGCATAAACACATGGCATATTATTTTTTATGCTCGACCCATGCTCATTGATACTAGAATGAAGTAAAAAACATGCTCCTAATCACCACATACCACATATAGTACACATGTGTATAACATATACATAAGACTTCTCATATACATACAACTTCAAAATTAGCACACATTACTCATGCAACACTCAATGCATAAATTTTAGCACGTAGAGCTTGACATGTATTCAACCACCATATATCGCACATTTAATCACATAAATGTCATACATTTCACATTTATCACATATATCCCCAAATTGAGCACACAATCATGCATATTCACAATTTCTCCAATCTATATGCAAAGATGGGATTCAAGAGAAGGATAAAATCTAACTTCCCACCCCTCTCACCTTCTTAAAACATGCAATACACAACCTACACCTCTCCTCTTCACCCGACCTCCTAGAATCGACAATTAGAAGAGAAGAAGAACCCCTACCTCAAATCCAAGCTTGGTTGTTGAAGACCCAATTTTCACCAAGTTTCAAACTCCTCCAACGCTAACTTTCCATCGATCAAATCGAAGAGGAGAGTGAGGAGAGCAACTTTAATTCTTGGCTCCACCCTCAAATCTCACTTTAAAGCCCTCAAATTTTAAAGAGAAGGAAAGAAGAGAAACTTTGTAGAGAGAGAAAGTAGGAGCCGGCCAAGAGAGAGAGAGAGAAGTCAAAATCTGATTTTTTCCCTCTTTACACATATATATATCTATATAATACATATATTTGCTCCTTTGCAACTAAATCATCTATCTTTCCCTCATTTGCTCCTTGTTATGGGTCATTTGTACTTATTCGCAAACTAGCATTTCCTCATTTTCCAAAACTTCACTTATACCCTTAAACTTACATCCCTTATGCCACTCTCAAGTGTCCGTAGTTACCTCTCGATTTACCCGGATCCATTCCGATCCCACACCCGTAATCGAAAACATGAAAAGGATTATTTAAATCCACTAAACATGTCATTAAGCGACTAATCAAGCTTAAAAGTCACCGACCTGTAATTATAATTCAAAAAAAAATTCGGGTCGTTACAACCTCCCCACCTTCAAGGAATTTCATCCTCGAAATTAGCATAGTCAAGGCCTTTCCAAGACCAATCCATACCGGTCACTATTCTTGCCGATAATCGTCACTTTCTCTTTCCATATACCCTAGGTGCTACACTTGCAACACCTAACTCATAACACTTAAGTCTGATATAATCAGTGTGTTTCAACTGCCCCAAGGCAATATAACCATGGAATGATCTAGCGAATGTGAGTGGACAACTCCGAGACAGTCACAATTTGCATAGATAATTCTGGATGACCAACCTTAGTGGATAATTAACCACTCCTGTGACATGGTTGGGCAGCTCTGAACCTCATGTATGGTTCACTTCCACAATCCTCCGAAGCACTTGCTTCCTAGAGTCCACAACCTCTACCTGAAGACCTATCCAATCCATCTCTATCTCTAGTCTAAGGCAACACCTTCGACTAATCATACCAATCACTCACAGTGATACATCCCTATAACTTGGGATCATCAACACTCAAAGTCATTCTTTCATTATCAAACATGACTTTCAATCTCTGGCATACCATTCCTGGGCTTAGTCCAATATTCTAGGCATCATCACAACACAAACACATCAATCCAGTGCACATCACAAGCGCACTCACCAGCAAGGCACATGACAGTGTACTCGTCGATACAAACCACATAAGCGGTGTACTTGCTGCAGCAAGCCATATAACTCTGCCCAGTCTCATAGACAATAGCCCACTGGAATCCAATGCCAAGTCCAGGATCTTACATCCCACTGATTTCACAATCTCATTACTCAAGAGAACTATTTCCCATTTCATCATTCACACCAAGGAATCAGTTGACAATTAGAGAGAATTCCTTTCATATTAGCACTTCACTTTAGACAACCCTTACCAATGAAAGTTTGAGGTCACCTACAGTAACCAAACAACAAACATACAGTGGTCGCAGCCCACTGCATCTATACATCCACTGCGTCCACCTCTCCCCTTCACGATAAGAAACTATCCTCACTTCAGATACCATATTTCAGGATCCTCATCCATTATCAACTCATCCTTTTTTTATAATCATATCCACACAATGATATCACTATATTAACCCTATTAAATATAATGCTAATGGATCCATTGATAGGTACAAAGCGAGGCTCGTGGAAAAAGGGTACACACAGACGTATGATATAGATTACTAAGAAACTTTCTCACCAGTAACAAAACTAAACATTGTTAGAGTTTTGTTATCTCTTGCAGCAAATTTATATTGGCCATTACACCAATTTGATGTGAAGAATGCATTCCTCTATGGTAGTTTAGAAGAAGAAGTTTTAATGGACATTTCACCTAGGTACTGGGCAACTTTAGAAGATAAAGTAGTATGCAAGCTACAAAAGGCCTTGTACGGGTTAAAACAATCACCCCATGCATGGTTCGGTCGATTCAGTGCATCTATAAAAAAATGTGGCTTTCAGCAGAGTAACTTAGACCATACCCTTTTCCTAAAGCACCAATTTGAAAAAGTGGCAGCGCTAATTGTTTATGTAGACGACATGATCATTATGGGTGATTACAAAGAAGAAATCGCCAAGCTTCAAGAGCAATTGTTGGCTGAGTTTGAGATGAATAACCTAGGGGGACTCAAGTACTTCCTGGGAATTGA
The DNA here is from genome assembly GCA_026545225.1 of Cornus controversa. Taxonomy (NCBI): domain Eukaryota; kingdom Viridiplantae; phylum Streptophyta; class Magnoliopsida; order Cornales; family Cornaceae; genus Cornus; species Cornus controversa. The sequence continues at coordinate 34,212,963 of CM048849.1, forward strand.
AGTATCCAGATCAAAACAAGGCATATTTATATCTCAAAGAAAATATGTCTTAGACTTGTTATTTGAAGTGGGGTTACTAGAATGTAAACCAGCCGATGCTCATATTGTCCAAAATTATCAACTTGGGGTATATGCTGATCAAGTGCCCACGGACAAAGAGAGATACCAAAGGATAGTTTGTAAGCTTATTTACTGGTCACATACTCATCCAAACATTGCTTGTGCCGAAAGTGTAATAAGCCAATTCATGCACTGCCCTAGTGAAGCTCATATGAATACAGTAACTAGAATCCTTTGGTATTTAAAGTTCTCTCATGGGAAAGGACTAATGTTCACAAAAAATGATCATTTGAACGTTGATGGATACACCAATGCAGATTGGGCAGGAAATATTTTAGATAGGAAGTTGACTTCAGGCTACTTCACCTTTGTAGGAGGTAATCTCGTTACTTGGAGGAGCAACAAACACAAAGTGGTTGCACTATCCAGTGCTGAAGTAGAATTTTGATGTATGGCTAAGGGTGTGTGTGAACTTCTTTGGCTAAAAAGGCTATTAATAAAAATAGGCTTTGCTCCTAACTCAGAAATAAACTTGTTTTACGATAATAAGGCAGCCACTGACATCTCTCATAATCCTATCCAACATGATCGGACTAAGCACGTTGAGGTTGATTGACATTTCATGAAATAGAATCTTGAAGACAAAATCATTCGATTCCCATTTGTTAAGTCAGAAGCCCAACTAGCAGATGTACTCACGAAAGTCGTATCCAATAGAAATTTCTACATCTCACTTGACAAGTTGGGCATTAGAGACATCTATGCACCAACTTGAGAGGGAGTGTTGGTGTGAGTTGTCATACAAGGATCAATTCAGATTATTTATAGAAATTATTTCATTGTAAAATCCCTTACTTAAAGGGTCAACCATAATTATAGCCTTAGATCATATATATCTTAGAATAGCTTCTCGTGTATCTGCATATACTTGTGTACTCTGCTATTGCAAAATAATTTTTGAAACAAAAACTTTTAACATTAATATGAAATGTGAAAACTTAGGTAGATTGCACAATATATGACCTTAAGCCCATTGAACTTTGCTCATCCTCCTACATTAACAATTTCAGGGCATGACAAGGAGGTTGTCGATGGTGATCAACCATGAGTAGGGTATAAGGATAGAAGTTTCCTTTTTGGCTATTTCGGTATTCTGCACATCCTGGATGTGGGCATGGTTCTTTAGGAATATATAAAGAGACTTATATCTTGACATATTGTGTTTAGGCCTTTGTGCCGGGAATGTTAGCTTTTGGATAAGAGAATGATGTATGAATGGTGTTTGTTTAATTGATGGATGTTCCATGATTTAGTTGACGTTTATGCATGTTGTGGTTGCATATAAACTTGTTAGATGTATGTTAGGTTATGGAAGGATTTGATGCAAACTATTTGGTGTTTAAGGTTTCAAAGTTATAGGAATGAGAACACCTATGGATGGAGCTACGATCAATCGAAACTAGGAGTTCGATTAATTGAAAACCCTGATTTTCGATTAATCGAAGACCAAACCACATTTTTGGGTCCAAAACCCATGTGTTCCGATAGAAGTTTCGTAAGAACTGCGATTAATCGAAGTACTTCGATTAATCGAAGCTCCAACTTCTATTAATCGAAGCACTTGAAGTGTTGTTTAAGTTAGGTTGGACTGTTGGCTTATTAGGGTGTTCTGTGAGGGACCCAGTAGTAGGGATACAAGCGTGACAACATAGTATCAGAGTGTAAATAAAGTTAATGAGTGATGTTTAGTGATGACATGTGATAAGGAATGAATTGATCACCTCCATTTCCTATATTGATTTGGGTATCGGGAATTAGGGCGTGACATATATGGTATCAGAGCATGATAAAGGATAAGATGTGTTGATGTTCCGCATTCTCACCCTTGAGTTCTTGTACCATTCTGGGTATGGGAAATTGGGGTGTGACAGAAATGGTATCATGTACTGTTCTGAGTATGGGAATTTGGGGTGTGACAGATATGGTATTAGAGCATGAAAAAGGATAAGATGTGTTAATGTTCTGCATTCTTACCCTTGAGTTTTTGTACCATTCTGAGTATGGGAATTTGGGGCATGACAGTTACTTATTGACTCAAATTATGTCAAATTTTGAGATATAGATGTGATGGTTTGAAGAGAAAAATATCTATTAGGAGTTTACAGTCAAAATTTACCGTCAAAATCCATTTAGAGTAAACTATATTGTAGACATTAAATTTTTTTATGTTTTAATTACAGTTCAATCAGTCAAAAGTTAAAATATCTTGATCAATTAAATTTCATCAATTCGAGTCTCATCAAAGGACATGTGGCAAGATCTCAAGGTTCAAGGTTTTTATGGAATGTTAGATAAATCAAATTTTAAATTTATTTCCAAACAGACAGAGATAAATATCTTCTAACATGATATTTATGAAAATGAAAAACATTAAGCATGTTACACAAGTGTCGTTCTTATTTGAAAATCTTCAACTTACCTTCCAAGATCAAGCTTCCCCAACCCTCGATTAAAATCTATTTAACCATTCTTTAATTCCAAATATTTAAAGAAATTTCGTCATAATCAGTTCAAGATGAAGATTTTGAAGCCCTTGCACCAAACATTTCAAAGAGATTGAATCAATGAGAGATTCTTTTTTGAACAAGAATTGACCACAGGGAATTATACATTTCTTGGAGATTGATAAAATTGAATATTTGTTCATCTTTTTTTGTACTAGATTTTCGGGCAAGAAATTTGTGTTTACAAATTTTTAGCATGTCCAATGGGACATGTTTATCTCTTTAATCACTTCATTAACACCTTCTCTCATTTGCATAAATGACCTTCAAGAAGATTCAACTCGCTTAAGGCTTCAAAAATGCTGGTAAGAATGCCAACATTACAATGACCAACAATGTTGTCACCATGAAGGCCATTGAAAATGTTAACACTCCATCAAGTGGCAATAGCACCTATTCGAGACTAATAAACTGAAGCGTGGCTAAGGTAGTTTCTTCTCTAGCACACAATCGAGATATGGTGAATGTCAATTCAACCAAACCTTCCAATACAAAAACTCGATCGTTTATCACTCTTGAATCTCTAGGGTCAATAACAATTAATAACATAAGTCCCATATAAGTTCCTTCAGTTTTGAAAGGTTTTTCTCCGAGAAGCATGTCATCATGCTTCTCTTACTTTGTTTTAGATGAGAATTCTAGTACGAGATCACATTCAGGGTCCTCCCAATATCTCTAAGTGGTTTGATTTCTCATAAATACTTAGACTCAAACTCCCTCGCACTCACCGATCATGCCAGTTATGCTAAACAGACATTGCGTCAGTGGAGGAGTAGCTTGAAACTATGGCTCATGCCACTGAGAAGCTCACAAAGATTGTTGAAGAAAGAGACATGTACATTGTTTCTCTGATTAACAAGCTTGAAGCTTAGAAATATGGCGAGTTAAGTTAAGGACCCATACACCCTCTTGGTTTTACTCTGTAAGGAACCATTGCAAACAAAGTTTATTATGCATCCACAATTTCTTCAAAATAATTTGCATGTTAAAACCATTTGGATGAAGAAAGAGGATTTACAAAAATTGCGCCTATTGATATTATGGGATTTGCTCCCAATAGGTCCGTGGGTACAAAACCTTCCCCCCTGAGCCCCTAGTATCTCTATGGTTATGAAATGAATTTAGATGTTATCTATATTCTATAACACCATATTTTGTAGTTTAGGTTAGGTTTGTATGAGAATGTGAAATCATATTTTTCTTTGATATAATATGAGTTTTTTTTTATCTATATTTCTTTTAAATTCACTATCTTTTTGTAAATGCATATTGGGACACATAGTTAATCAAGGGATGAAATTCTTGAAATCGTGATCTAAAGATTGATGACTAATTTGCTTTATTTGTTTATTTTTAGCAATGAGGCTTTTAAGTCCATATATTAGTACACAAATCCAACTCTAAGATAATTGATTGAAAACCAATGTGAAGTTGACTATATTATATTGTATGAGTAGCAAATTGAGTATTTACATGACTAAAAAGATTCTTGTATTGTTGAATTCAACAGAAAAAGATACAATATGTGTGTGTGTGTGTGTGTGTGTGAAAATTAAAAAAGAAAATAAAAAAAGAGTGTAATGCTGAAGTCTAATGTAAGTAAAATGCTACATATGGGATGTGTTCGAAGCTACCTATGGGATGATTGAGTATCAACGTATATCAAATAAATAAATTTTTTTTTGGAATTAACTGGCTACCCACTAGAGTGAAAGCTACCTTACTTAGAGCTTAAAAAGTTATTGTCTATATTATTTTTGTTGTTCATGTGTTGCTCTAAATGCTTACATATTTAATGTGCTTTAAAACCAAATGATCAAATGAATTTGATTAGTTATTGATGATGTTTGATTGCGCACACACATGGACTTGTTAGATGAATTTTTAAAACTTTATAAATACTATGAATTGGGATTGTTTTAATGATTATGAAATTGAGAATGGATTTTGTTGGCAAATTTGTGGGTTTACAATTTGTGTTCTTAAAAAGTTTTGAAATTTTGAGAAAATTTAAAATTCATGATTAGTCCTTGAAAAATATTGGTTGAAACATTCTTAGTGTTTATTTTTATGCCAAATAAAAAAATTCAAAATCCCAAAAAAAATTCTTTTTTAATTTTCTAGGATTCTTAGATTCTTTTGTGATATTTTTATATTTTATTTTGGATTGAATAGAAAATTTTAGTTCATGCTAGGCACTTTTGTAATTTTGAGAAGTTTCAGGGGGAGTCCATCTTTTTGTGTACTTCAATGATATCTAATTAAACGAACTTTATGCCTATATATATATATATATGTGTGTGTGTGTGTGTGTGTGTGTGTGTGTGTGTGTGTAATATTTGTCATAATCTCCTCTGTTGACATCTCTCTTATTTAATTATTTTGATTTTTAATCCTTGTCAACTTCTTACAAAAAGAGGGAGAGAGTAGTGATTGACAAAATATTTATTTAGAGGGAGGGGGAGTGATTATTTAACATGTTTGAGGGGCAGTATGTTTGTTATTTTTTTCATTTATTAAGTTATTCACAAGGTGTGTTTTTTAAGTCATGTGTAATCGGTTTATATTTTCAAGACTTGGGCAATGTGTAAAGCTTCTTATGGATTCAACTATATTTATTTTTATTTTTATTTTAAAAAAATTGTAAGTTAATTTTTTCTTATGGGTTATGTTACATTTTTCTAGGTGAATTGTCACAAAATTGCAAAAAAGGGGAGATTGTGATAAACTTAAGGTCTGTTTGATTCAATTTTCTGAGGACAATTTTCTATTTTTTGAGAACTAAAAATCATAAAATTATACAAAAACATGTTTGGTTGATAGTTTCTAAGAACTGTTTTTTTTGAAAACTCAGTTAAAAAAATGTATGTTTTCAAATAACTACCTTTTATAGTTTTTCGAAAATTAATTTTTTATTTTTTGAGCTCTTGAGAACTATTTTCTAAGTGACAACCCAAGCAAACCCTTAATTTTTAATTGACAAATTTTGGTGTCAAAACTTGAATTGATTGAGTTGTAATTTTTACTTTAATTTGGGTCTCGATCATAGGAGTTGAATAGCAAGTCCCTCTACACCATGGATTCAATAATACTATCAATTAATATAGATTTGTGAGTAAGGACATTGTGCACTTTAGTTAGGTTGGAATAGGACTTTGAAAATTATTTCAAAAACTTTTTAAATTTATTTTTATTTTTAAAAATAATTTTTTTAAAACTGGTTTAAATAATTTATTATTTTTTTAGAAGTTCAATCGGTTGGAAATCCACGAACCGGTTGAACCTTTCATGTGGATCATATTTACATAAGCTAATTCTAATTCCAAAGTGACTATTTTGTTACCTGAGTTATCCTAATATATATATACACACAATGCTCCCTTGTGAGCATGGAGCAGTCTACTCACTATTAACTATAGCCTTAAGATGTAATCCTACGACTACAATTAAATAGGAGTTAATTTTTTTATTTTAGGAAACTTAGTGATTCTTTTAATAACTATTAAATACTATTAATTTGAATTGACAAAATTGCCCTCCTCTTATCTTTCTCTATTATCTCCATCCTTTACGCCACACGCACAAAAACACACATGGAAGTATTTTACCTTTATTATTAATTAAGATGAAATTATACTTTTTTCTTTGTTTCATGTCGATACACGATGCAAGAATTAAGAATCTGGCCTAACAATGAATAATATGGTTTACTTGTGCTAGGGCTTTGAACCCAAGTGGAAAGCATCTAACTCGTCGAAGAACATGGTTAGGGTTTTAAGACATGACAGTCATCTTCTGCAAACAATAAAGATGCATTAATACAACTCTTAGTTTGTAGTGACCAAGAAAGTGTGAAAGACATGAAAAAGCTTGATAAGAGGAATGTTGACACAAAAATCTTTATATATCCCCTTTAGTGTTTTGGCATCTTTTGTCCATTAGAAGTGTGCATGAGTTTACTTTTTGATGTTTTCTCTTTCATACAGAATTGGCACAACATAGAGTTGCGTGCAATCCTTAAATATAATCCTAAAATAACAATTGTATAATATTCCAGCAAAATCACTTTGCAACATTGTTGATTTTCCAATTTTAAATACCTTACACACAATTTTCGTCGTTTGTGTATCATGGAGAGAGACGATTGTGGTGGTGAGAGCGATGGCGCAAGAGAAAGAATGAAAGATGGAAAGGATAGAGAAAGAGAAGATGAGGGTAATTTTGTCAATTCCAATTAATAGTATTTAATAGTTATTGAAAGAACCACTAAGTTTCCTAAAATAAGAAAAATAAGTCCTATTTAATTGTAGCCGTAAGATTACATCCTAAGGTTACAATTAATAGCGAGTAGACTGCTCCCTGGTCACCGGGGAGTAGTTGAACACCACTATATATATACATATACAAAAACATAAAGCAATAGAAAAAGTAATAATGACATAATCACCCTTTTTCTTTTTGTTTTTTGTCATCATTGTATCTGTATATATAGATATATATATATATATATATTAAAAGTCGAACAGGTTCAACTTTTCACTGGCGGGTTCAACTACTCTCGGGAGTTGTGCTTTTTTTTTTTTTTTTTTTTGTCTCCTGCAGAATTTAACCAGTCAAAAAATTTACCTGTTATGCCCCGATTTCGGTTAAGAGTGGAGGAAATGGAGTGATCAAGTTACACATCGACACCATTAAACTATGAATATGCTTTGATACCAAGCTGTCATGCCCCAAATTCCAACACCCAATTAGGAGTGTGGGAAACAAAGGTGATTCAATGATACTTTAACCCAACTAATGATCAATCCATAACTCTCGTAAACATGGAAGCATATCCATACATATGAGTGCATAAGTATACAACAACTTACACTAGTGGGCCCCTCAATAGGATGCTTACGTGCTTTAGACTCATACTCTAAAATATAATTCAAATAGTCAGTACAATCTATCAGATCATAGGATCCAATCTATCGTAATGGGATAATACGATCCATCATATGTTAAGATCTATCGGTGATCTACCATACCATCTATCAAGACACTGGATTGCTCGTGTCAAGCCCCGATTTCTGACACCTAGTTAAGAGCGAGGGAAATGAGGGTGATTGAATTGAAACGAACCTCAACTAAAAGCCAACCCGTAAATCTTACAATACGAAAGCGTACTCATGTATATATACGTGTGTGTGTGTGTGTGTATATATGTATATATATATATATATATGTACAATAACTAATACTGGTGGGTCCCTCATTGGGCTACATATTCACCTCAAATCTCCTTAAACTAGCCCAACCAGTCATTACGATCCATCGTATTTCTAATTATGATCCATCATGGATGTATCGTAGGCCTTAAGCTTTTGACCAATTCCATTCTTCAATTTGCCATGGGGTACCATCAATCGTAATGGGGATTACAATATGACATACTTTGTCATGCTTATGAACCAAACTTGAATAATTTCATGAACAACTATGAAAGACATATAAATCAATTACATAAGAACAACTCAAATTTAAATCTCATTCACAACCAAAACTCAATGCCATGTATACATCAAAATTAACCAAGTTTGGGGAGTATTCGATAATTGAAAACTGTAGTAAGTGTTTCGAAGGCCAATTGTATACTCTTCTTACACTTTACGGGTTACTAACTTGACGGCAGTAACATCCTCTTGACCAAGTGTTAAACATTTCACCCTAGGTCAGGCCCTTCTTATTTCTTACGACTTTCTCTCCAAAATCAACAATCACCACACAAGTGTACAAATACACACAAATCTTAGAAACTTTCAAAACTCACATCAAATGCATTACAACTTCATTTAGTTAATGCACATCAAACTCAAATCATGCATTTCACAATGCAATGCCATTCAACCCATAAAACCTCAATGAGAATGCATTTTTGAGAAAAAAAAAACTTCTTTTAGACGTTTTATTAAACATATAGAGTCCAAAATCTTCGTATGATTACAACTGAACGAAATTAACTCCAATGAAGTCTATATACTTCATAATAAATACCAACATCAACTTCTTTAATAAATCAAAATGTAAACATCGGGTCTTTTTGGACCAATTTTTTTTTCTATATTATCAATTTAAGGCATGTAAATGATTTTTCAAGGGTTTTAGTGATGAAATAGAAGTATGGAGACTTGTTTGAGGTTCGAGGGATTTTTGGATTCATTTGGCTCAGTTTGGGATTTTCAGGTTGGTGGGGCCTAAGACACAGGTCGGGTGGGCCCGGGAAACTGAATTTTTTTTAAAAAAGTTTATTTTTGGTTTTAGGTCATTTGAAATATTAAACGAAGAAATGAATTGATTTCGAAATTAAAAATGGATGCCAGGAAGGTACGTTAAGTTATTGGGGGCATTTTAGTCATTTTGCATCCTAGAGCATATAAATATCAAGAGAGCTGCCTTTTCTCTCATTTTTCTCTCTCTAGCCAGCTACTCTGTCTCTCTTCTCATTTCATCTCCCTCTCTTCTCTTTTAGATTTGAGGGACTTAGAGTGGGAGTTAGAAGTTGGCTAAGAAGGAAATGTTGTTCTTCTCGACGAAGGTTTCGATATAATCAGAAGAAAGTTGATTTTGGGCGAGTTTGGATTCGGTGTAATTTGGAGAAATTGTTTGGAAACTTTTTTTAAACCAAGGTAGGGTTGTCTAACTAGTTATATATGTGTTTGTATGGTTTAATTTGAATTCAAGCATGCATATATGCGTTATAAGCATAATTTGGCATGATGAAATGTATAGCTTTGTGCTTATATGCCTTCTATGAGATTTATGTGGGCATGACTTAGGGGAATGTGGGGTTTTAAGGTGATTTGATTCACATTATGGGTTTTGTGGATTATGTGTTTAATAAATTGCCTAAATGGACATGTGAGCATGATTAAGTGTTGTAACATGTTTTCTTACGTGCAATGGAGTTTTAGAAGCATGCTAGTTGCATTTTGGTCATAAATATGTATTGTAACATGAAATATGACATTGTGCATTACACATATCTAGATTGTAGACGTGTGGTGGTAAGAGAGGGAAACGTAAGGTTTAGCAAGGGAAAAAGGTTTGGCATCGCTAAGTTTTGGTTAAGGAAGATTGGATGGTCTTTATTAGGACTCCAAGTCATGAAAAGGTTTGGCACAGAAAAGTTTTGGCCAAGGAAAGTAAGATGGTCCACAGTTGGAATCTGAGGAATGATAAGGTTTTGTATTGACATGTTTCAATTGGAAAAGAGGTCAGATGGTCTATTTTGGAATTCGAGTTATTGATTGTGTACGTATGAGAGGCACGGTAGAATTGTATGACATATGCATAGGGCATACATGATAAGTTTCGTGGTATGTTAAATTGCATTAAACATGTAATTATTTGTTTTTGAAATAATGTATATCTTACGTGATATTCACGGGATTTATAGGAAATGTGTTTTAGGCAATTATATTGAGCATGCAGGAGCCCGTCCCCTATATATTAATCTTTTTTAGGTTTCAGAAAGAAGGTAGCAGAAACTCACCAATCATGAGTTGGTTTGGGCATAGAAGAGCTTTTGGGTGTTTTGGAGTTTTCTTTTGGAATGCATGTCCGGGATATGGATCAAATGCATTTTTAATATGTATGTAAAGTTTTACATTTTTAAAACAAATTCATGTATATAAATAATTGTGTAATATGAATGGATGCAAGGATTGAATGTATGTATATATGAGTATATGTAAGGATTTTAGCTTATATTCACGTATGGAATTTATGGAATGATGATTTGAGCTTTAAATCATGATTTTGTGTAGTATGTGTATGAGTATATAATGGAAAAATAATAGGTTTTGGAAGTTCCATTGAGTAGGAAATGTTTGGTGCCTAAGGATAGCTTTGAAATGTGAGAAGTAACATGTTCTGAAGTGTTTCAGCCGGCTGGTTAGCTTATCAGCTAATCGGTACCCTTGAGATCCTGAGAGATGGAAATTGCAGGTTTTGCACGAACAGATTTCAACCGGCTAAAAATGTTCTTCAGCCGACCGAAAGAAGCCTTGAGCCGACTGATGAATTAATCAGTCGACCAAAGAGGTGCCTAATTTTTAGTTGACTGATGAGGAGTCCATCAGTTTAACGAAACTGATAAGGTGACAAAGATGATTTTTTAAGGTCTGGCTGAGCAAGGATATGGTATGTACAGGTTAGGGATGAGTCTGTAGTGTGAATGGGGAACTCATGCCTTTATAGTGTGCATGAGATTAAACTTCCGCTGAGTTATGAGAATGAAAAGTGAGATTAGAACCCAAGTGTTCTATATAAGAAACTTAGGGTGAGCTAGTTAAGCTTCCGCAATAGATGGTCTCGATGGTCCAGATCGGAGCCGAGGGTGCCAGAATAATGTTTGTCGCGCTCACTCCAGGTCATGTGGTTAGTGATCAGGTAAGCATAACACCTCACGAACCCAGAGTTCGGGATCAGACTGGAGAAATTCCGGTGGCTCGGATTTTGGGGCGTGACACTAAGTATGCAACATACTAGCATACAACACTTATATGCATTCCAAGTATAAAGAACTCATACAATGCACTTTATACACGCATACATCATCAAGCTAATATATTAATGCACAAAAACTCATTTAAACATGTAAGAACACTTAAATCTCAAAGACAAGTATATTCTTACATAGATACACCATGCTTTAACACCAACATGACAACTATGAGACCTACAGAATCAAGGCTAAGGAGGAATTCACACCCCTACCTCAATTCCATGCTTAAGGACTCAAACCCTAGAAATTCCAAGCTTCAAAGTTGTCCAAATAAATCTTCCTTTCGATCAAAATGTAGAGGGGGTGAAGAGAAATATTTTTCTTTCTTATTCCAAGATCCAAATCAAGCCCTAAACCTTCCAAAATGATAAGAGAGAGAGCTAGAACAAGTCAAGAGAGAGGGAGAGAGGAGAAAAATCAGATTTTCCATCTAACTAAGCCTATAAATATCATATATATCTATATATTAGATATTTAAGCAAGACTTTACAAGTTAGTCCCTCATCTCTTAAGTTTTGTTCCTCTACCCTTTTGTACTTTCATTTATTCATAAAATAACACTCCCTCTTTTCACTAAACTTCATTTAAGTCCCTCTAAGTTCACTTATACCCTTACGTCACTTACAAAACCAGTGAACGTCTCCCATATTACTTGGACCCTTCCCAGTCCCACACCCGAACACAAAAACTTTAAAGAATTTTTAAAAATTCTTAAAAATGCAAATAATTAATTAAATCATACGTAAACTCAATTTAAATCTAAATTAAAATTTAGTAAATTTCTGAGGCTACAGCTCGACCAATTCATCAATTTAATTTCATTACTAAAATAACAGCAGCAACAACCAAGTATTTTCCCAATTACTTGGGTCAGCTACATGAATCCTATATTTCTATTCCGCTCTATTTAAGGTAATTTCCTCAGTCAATCCACATGTTATCATATATTTCTTTACTAACTCTACCCATGTTAGCTTTGGTCTTCCTCTCCCCCTAACATTACCCCCAATTTGGATTATGTCACTTTTCTTGACCGCAGTAATTAAAGGTCTTATTTTCACATGTCCAAACTATCTTAATTGATTTTCTCTCATTTTATCTCCAATTGGTGTTACTCTGACCATCTCCCGAATCTGTTCATTTATTAATTCTATCCTTTTTAGTTTTACTGTATATTCATCTCAACATTCGCATTTCTGCAATACTCACTTTATGCAAATGTTGTTGCCTAGTTGCCCAACATTTGGTACCATAAAGTATGGATGGTCTAATCACTGTTCGATAAAACTCGCATTTAGTCCAAAAATATGATATATCAGATTTAGGATTATGATCCATCGTAATCATCCGATCTATCGTGTTTGGGAATACGATCTATCGTATTTCCCTGGCAATTGAACCTCAAGTTCTGTGCTTGTCCTTTTTAAAGTCCGATTTTCCATCCTTTGCATACATGCATTCTTAATAATCCAATGCATATCCAAAAGTATCCATGGCATGTGCAAAAAGCATCAAATTCATAAGTACATCATTATAACAGGTGACATGCCTGAAAGTATACATTGAGTTCAAAAGAAAGGAGATTAATGGAGAATAATATACAAAATAAGGAATACATGCCCTTAGTCCTAACATTAATTATTCCACAACATTAATCTAAATTCTCCATAGGTGCCCAAACATGGTATACAAAGGTGTAAATACACAAAAATCTCCAAAAATGTTTGAGTGCTTCAACCTTAGCACTTCTAAGCTTTCTTATGGGCGATGCCTTATCTAGAAAAAAATATTTGTGAGGAGGGGGTCAGCGACAACATGCCCACTAGAGATACCCAAACCAACCTATACACTGACTCGATGTAACATACATGAAATGCAATCATGGCATTCCTATCCATTATATAACATATTATCAATGCTCATATTTCAATGAACTACAATGCAAAAAGTGCATAACCACAAGTTCAACAATGTTTAATCAATGGAAATGTCACATTAAAATATTAACAATGAATATCACAATTCAACCAAGACTTAAACACAACGTCAAATAAGTTCTGAAATTAAACCAGGCGTATGTCTGCCGGGTACATGCTAACCGAGCCAATACCCTCTGTTCAACTTTATGGACTATTAACCCGAGGGTCTAGATATAACCTTCTTGGCCAAGCTTTAAGGCCTTTCATTCCAGGGCTTTGGGCCTTTCTTGCTCAACTTGGCATCCTCCCAAAATCATCAACTAAACACATAGGTTTCAAATTTGACGACACATACAATCTCAAAAACATATCAAGTTCTATTCAAGTGTATCATAAGTCACTTAATTTTATGCTAAAACATATTATCTTATGCATATATCAATGTAATGTCATTCTATTTCCAATAATCCAATACAAATGCAATTTCAAAGAAAATCCTATTTCATGCATTTTATCAAACATGTGGTCTTCAACACGCACAAACACACCATCTCAATGACACATACATGATCGTAATGGACTTCATGCATTCTCAAGCTATCATATACAACATATGTGCTAAATATACATGTATAACTCATGCTTACACATACTTTAACAACCGAAATAATCTATACGCATATACAATGCATATACACCTCAATATCATCATATATAACATATAAAAAACATGTTTAGCATACAATCAATTAAGAAGAGAAGTAATACTCAAAGATATAAGTCTTCTAACTCTCCTAAATATGCTAAAACAACCTAATAATCACATGAGATCCTAGGGGATTTATGATAGAAAGGAGAGAACACCCTTACCTCAATTCTAAGCCAAAACCCTAGAATCACCCAAGCTCCAAATTTGTTCAAACCGAGCTTTTTTTTTATTAATTCATAGAGGAAGTGAAGAGGAACACTTTTCCTTCTTGTACCAAGAGCCAAATCTCACTCTAAAGTCTTCAAATTCAAGGAAGAAGCAAGAAAAATGAAAAATGAGAGAGGGAGAGAGATGGTCGGACACTAGGGTAGAGGGGAGTGTTGGTGTGTGTTATGTGGTTCTCCCTTACCTATACACATATACAAATATCTATCTTTACAAGACATATTAAGTTGGCCACTTAAATCTCCTCTAATGCTTCCTTGTTACTAAATATATTCAAGTAATTATTAACTGACACTCCCTAAATTCCCAAAACTTCATTGAAGTCATTCAAAGTTCATTAATGTCCCTACATCACTTATAAAAGTCCATAGTCACTTTTCGGGTTACCTCAGCCCGTACTGGTCCCACATTCGAACCCGAAATTCTAATCACCTTAGAAATCACTAAGCATTCAATTGATAAAATAATCATGCTTAAAATTAATTGATCACGTAATTAAAACAAAAAAAAAATTCTGAGGCTTTACATTACCAATTTGCACAAGTCCTAACAAGTACGGGATTTCACTTTTTGGATAAACTTTGATTCCTTTCCCAACTAAACTTTTTGAGATGTCTAATAAAATTTTGACAACACTTTTTCTACATTTTCTTAGACTCTCTTCTTTATTAAAACCTCTCTTTGTTCATGCTTTACACAAGAGATTTATTATTTTTCACAAGCAGAGCTTTTGTAGAAGGTTTTTGTGAGAAAAATCACCTTATTTTTCTTCATTTGAGAGCACACATTATTACACGTGAATTATTTTAGGCGATGTTCTCAATCTGATCGGCAATATAGAGCTTTTCTATGGATCATTTTTCTTCGGTCAGAACAGTAGGATTTTGTTTTACTTTCATCTTTGTGATTGCAAGAAAGGCAATTTGATCAGGAGACAAAATGTTCGTGGAACATTCATGTTATTCCAGCAACCTGCAAGAATTGAGGAGTCAGCCTAGATTCCACGGCAACTAGACGAGGAGTCGTAAGAGTCATTATGGGATGTTCAGTAACTACTTCTTGGTAGAGTGGAGTAGATGAGAGATTGAGACTAAGTTGGTGTAACTTTGCTTTGAAATTGTAGATTATTTTGCCTGAGACGGCTAGTCTCTATGGTTTTTTCCTTCGGATTTTCACGTAAAAACTTTCTGGTGTCATCGTTTACTTTACTTTACTTTACTGTATTATTTAGTGTTTTGTGTGATTGGTTTAAGTTCTAATTAGACAAAATTAAAATAATTTTAAAGTGAATCAAAAGAGCAAGCTTGGCTTATTCACCTCCCTCTAGGTTTTTTATTTGAGAGCAAACTTTCACACCACTTGCACACTGCGTAAATTACAAAAATAGCCAAATAAAAAAAAAAAAAAATGTTTATTCAAATGGATGCAACCGAGTTAGAGCAAATGAAACAGAGTAGGATTCATGTTAAGCCATTTCGAGAAAATGGCAGACCCAATTTTTTGGATAATATCATCTTTAATTGTACAAGTATCACCTTTATGAATGAAATGTTAATGCAACGATAATAACAACATAACACAAAATTAGAATGCTAGTACAACTAATTTTTTTGAAATTTATATAAAGTTTAACATATTAGATGAAGCTTATGAGGCCAAGTTACCATTTAAGCAATGAAAAACCAATTAGGATGATTGTTACCTCAATAACAAAATTATAACAAAAACTCAATCAACACTGATATCGGAAGTTTAGACTCACAAGAAGTCTAGAGGACAAAGGAGTCGAAAGGACTCTGATGGGAGTGCGAACGATATGGAAAACTCAAAAGGCAGGATAAGCCCAAAAAAGTAATTATTTATTAGAGAAAGTAAGGGTTACGTGTAGGAGAAGGTTAGGGTTACCTAGGAATTTCTATAAAATAAGAGGCCAATAAACCTAGAAAGGTATGCAAAAAATTACATACAATAGTTTGCTCCTTCCTTTATCGATCCAAGTTCTAACTTGATTGTCGAAGTGTACCTAACCAGTACCACACCGGTGCCTTTTTGGTTACTACTCATTGATTCTTGTAAGGAAATTCTCTCTTCCAGGTCGTGACGAAATCATACATTAACAGTTAGCGCCGTCAGTGGGAACTGCTAGTTAGTTTTTTAAGGAAGATATGACTATGTTACGATCTGTTGTGTATGTTAGGGGTACCAAGTCGGTACATGCTTCCAATCACGGGGGTTCATCCAAGGAACACCCCATCATCCCAAACGATCGTGAGCAAGTTGCAGCGTCGGAACAACTGGTTCAAATTTTAACTCAAGGAGTGAACTAGTTGATCAAACAAAATGTGACCATTATGTAGTGCTTGGCTATACCAGGCTCTCCACTAGTACAGGATCCACAAGATGGATAAGGTCCTCCTATCAAACATGATAAAAGAGAAAACATTAGATTACAAGATAATAATCCCAACCAAAATGAGCATGCTGAAGTGTATAGCCAGCTCAGAGGTCAGCACATGGAGTAACATCATCAATCTCCCGAATAGAATATCCAACCCTATGGAGATGTGTCTTTCCACGTTGGTGGAAAAATTGAGGATGCTATCTACTTTAACTTGCAAATACAAGATCTGAAAGTGAAGGTTGAAGATATGGCACAAACTTTGAAAAGGAAGGGTCTTTCTATGGTGCATGATTTAGTACATAAAACAAACCTACCATTTAACCCAGCTGTTATGAATTGCCCCTTGCCTACCAAGTTCAAAATGCCAACACTCGAAAGTTTTGATGGGACTTGGGACCCTCTCAATCACTTGGAGACATTCAAAGCACTCATGTTCCTGCAAGATTTACCTAATAACAAGATGTGCAGAGCCTTGCCCACAACATTGAAGGGATCGACTCGCATATAGTTCAATAAGCTGAAGTCAGACTCCATCGAAAACTTTGATAAATTGAGCAAACAATTCATACGGCACTTCATCACCAGAGAAAGGTTTAAAAGGCCAACAACTTACTTGTTGAATGTGAAGCAATATAAAGGAAAGTCACTGAGAGATTATATAATTATCTCAATATCAAGATGTTGAAGATTGACGAGGTGGATGACAATGTGGCCCTAACTGCCTTCATGGGAGGATTGCAGACCTCACAAATCTTATTTTTCTTGTCGAAAGAACCTCCTACTAATATGGCTGAATTATTGATCAGAGCACAAAAACACATGAATGTGAAAGATGCCATGAATGAATTAAAGAACAAGGGGGTGATGATAAGAGGATAGATAAGAAAAGGCCAAGCTCTAGCAATAGGGATAAAGAAGATGCCAACTATAGCAAGTCTATGACAAACCAAAGTGACAGACTACCCCGGTGATCGAGGAGTTCGGATAGCCATACCAATTATACTTCTTTGAACACACCAGTAAATCAAATCTTGTTACAAATTCAAGATAAACGAATCCAGCAAAGTGGACCTGGGATAAATATTGAAGGTTTCATCGGGACCACGGGCACACCACATAAGAGTGTATTGATCTCAAGAATCAAATTAAGAGTATGATTTGTAGGGGGCATCTGCGTAAGTCCATAATTGGGAATGATGGAGGTGCTACGAACCCCGCTCAAAGGGATCGAGATAATTGCCCTCCAGCACAGCAACCAATCGGTGAGAATAAGTGATGTCAGGAGTGGCCATACAGAGTCACTCATAATCAAAGGTTGGGGACATGCTGGCTAGAGAGCCTAAAGGGCGAGCGACTCCTACATGTGTGGAATGCCAAACACTTGAGGAAGTATTACTAGTAAGAAGGTTTAGATAGTAGTTTTTATTTCTGTCATAGCCTTAATTTTGATGATAACTTTAGATTCGGTGGTAGTTTTTTTGTCGTTGCATAAGTTTGGTCTTCAAAAATGGCTTTGATCCCAATGAATGATTCTATTTTTAATAAAGTTCCTTTTTTCTTTAAATGACTCATCTGAAATGATTTATCATTGCGTACTACGAACCTCCTTATTAAAGGAGCGAGACTAGGAATTCTTATAAAATAAGAGGTCAGTCAATCTAGAAAAGTACGCAGAAAATTACATACAATAGTTTTTCTCCTTAATTTATTGATCCAAGTTCTAACTTAATAGTCAGAGTGTACCCGACCGGTACCACACCGGTGTCTTTCCAGTTACCAGTTTTTGATTCTGCAGGAAAAGTCTCTCTTCTAGGTCATGACGAAATTGTGCATCAACAAATATCAACAGTCTCATATTGTTAATAAAAAAAAAATATATCATAATATGCTATGCACATTTTTATTTAATAGGATTAGAAAATGATCTTAAATTATCTGGACTTGAAGAAAAAAGTAGAATAAAATTATTGTTTTACAACAAAACATGATATTAAAAATAATATCTGCCACATATAATTGAAATTTGAAGACAATAATTATTTGTCTTTAAGTATTTCTTTTAAACTCTAAAAGAATAGGAGCAAGTGTTAGTCAAGTAGGAAAACTCCTAAATTAGCTTAGTAGCTACATATAAATTAATATTATTTTTTAAATATAAAGATATATGTGCTAATAAATACTAAATTCTTATACTCAAATGATTTTTATTTATTAAAATTTTTACTGCAACCTAGACAAGAAGTATGATAAAAAAAAATAATAATAAATAAGTTACATGTATAAGTTATTAATTTTTGATAAGTAAATATTTATTAGATAATATCAATTTATTACCCAGTGGACATTCAATTAAGGATTGATACAAGTCTGGTTTTTGGTGTTTCCTTGAAGTTGAGGATGTTGAGTGCGTAGAAAAAGGTCTCATTGTTAGTGTCAGATGAGCCAGGAACAAAATAGTGGTCGTTCATTTCTAGTTCTTGTTGCATTGTAAAAGCAATGGTTATGTACTTATGTTTAAGATATGACTTGAAAAAAAAAAGTTTAAGATATGATATAGGATAGATACTATTAATTATGTTTTCTTTAAAAACAATTGTTATGTTAAAGATACGAATTCAGATAGATAATGGAGAGTATTGTATGAAAGGAATATCAAGTGACAAAATATCTCTGAAATATTGTAAAATTTCTCTAAATATATGTAATAAAAATTAGTCCAAGTTGAGTAGAATATTAAATTAGCATAGTTTAAAATAGTTACAAATAACTCTTAGAATTATTTAGTTTGTAACTCTATAATGGATAATTTTTTTAAAATTTATTGTTAATAAAAAAGTATAGACATTGTATGTAAATATATATATACACACAAGCGAACGCACACACACATATATATAATGGTGGTCCTAGAAGGATGCCTTGTTCCTCCTTCCATCCTCTTCTTCGATTGTTCCTCTTCTCTCCCATCAAACATCAAAAACTTGTTTCATACCTCCTCTATGCTCTCCCTCCTCCTTCCTTTTGTTCTATCAAACGTACTTCAACTTTTTATCTAGAAAAATAATTATTTATGTTCATACGTGAATATATATATATATATATATCACTATTTTCATTTACAATCTAAAAGGAATTTTTTTTTGATTGAATTAGATTATTTGGAGAAAACTTCTGAATTCATCCAATTTATGTATCTCATTAAAGTCCCGAGAAAAATCAGTGTAAGTTATCATGATATAAAATTTTAAGTCTTTGTTGAACACAAATTAAGTATTTCTACATAAATATAATTTTTTAAAAGTATTTATTTATAAAATAAACACCTATATAATGCATTTTATTGTTGTGTATTTGAAGTTGTACTGCGACGAGAAGTCTAAAAGACAAAGAAAGAATAAATAAAATGTATATGAAAAGTAAAACATTTATATTATGGATACAAACCTAGTAAAAATGAATGTGTAATATACTTCATTAGTTTATGTATTTAAAATTATAGCATGGAGAGAAGTTTAAAAGGCAAAGCAATAATAAATTAATATTAAAGAATGATTTATGTAAGCTGCTTTTCATATAAAACCAAAAAGTCTCAAAGACAAATAATAAATCAATAATTCAACATTTAAAAAGTGTTTTATGTAAGAAATTATTAATTAAAAATGTACTCCATATAAATGTATATAAAAAATCTACACTTCTAATAGTAAATATATAGATTGTTTATTACCCCTGTAGTATCAAACTATCCCATGTATTATACAAAATAGTATGAATTTGTATTTACATAGTTTATCAAAATTTCATAAACTATTGTTTATTTTTAATATAATAAATTATATAGTTTGCAATATTATATATTATTTATAAAATTATATTATACATATTAGCTAATAGTAACAAATTTAATTATATATACACCTTATTGTAACCGTCAATATTCGACTATTTTTTCATATTATATAGATTATGTTATATATATATTGTATAATATATAATGAATATTATTATAATATTCAATTAAAATCTCAAATATCATATTATGTTTTTTATATATGTATATTATTTTATAAAAAAAATTATTATAAAATGAATTTCTTATATAATTACTAATTTATTATATAATGTAATATTATACCTTATTTATGAATTTTTATAGTACATGGAGGTAATCTTTAGTACAGGGGTAAAGTGTTAAAAAAAATGAAAGTATACATTCAATACAGACGTGCAATTGTAAACAAGATCCCGATCCAAAACAATAATTTGAATTGACAAGAGATGAAATTGCTTTTAGTCATTAGCCTCCCGGGTTGATACCTCCCTCCAAGAATTATCGAATCACTTCAGTCATGGTTGAAATACAGAGCAAAATAAAATTATAACTGATCAAAATAGTAATCCAGTACTCTGCATTTCAGTTTATCTACAACTATGTTTTCAGTTAATACTTAATAGCCTCCGACAAACCAACAAAACGTATGATATGACTCTCCTATCTACTGATAGGAAAGCTGCAAAAAAAACTATTGTGTTCATGAAGCTCTCACTTTAGGAAACATCACATCTCCATGTAGCACCCACGGCCAAATTGTGACAAACAAAAAAACAATTCCAGAGTATAGAAGCCGCCTTTACAAGTCCAATTCGTCATATCCTGCCATAGAAATTGGCCCTAGGGAATCGCCTTCCAAACTGGCAAGAATCATGAACTCCCTTTCAATTTCCCCCTTTTTCTTTGTCCATCTCACACCGAACACCACGAAACGGATCACCACATCCTTCTCTATCCTCGAGAGATCATTGCTCAAAAAGAGGGGAGTTTTTCCGTCAACATAGTAGTAATTTGGCATCTTTCGAACGGAGAGATAGACATATTTAATCGGCCCACATTTTAAGAAGACTCCGCCTCTGTGTACCACATTCACGACTCCAACCATGATCTCTCCATTCACAGGTAAGAAGGTGCGAAAGAAGAAGGATACCGGGAAGAAGATGCTACTTGATGACTCCTTAAACTCTCCATTGCCTATGCTCTTCAATTTAGTTACTGAAAGAAAGTAACCATGTTCCTTTGTGGCCTTCCAAATCAACAAGTCCTTCAACAGGCGCGACAAAATTGATCTCCAGTGAACCAGCCCATTTCTGTCCACATTTTCAGTGGGGATCCCCACATGAGCTAGACATTCCACCTCACAAAACATATTTGTTTTCTACATCAAAATGGAAAAATTAATCAGATAGATGATAAGGTCACTTGAACACAGTTGCTGAACTAGTTTCTTTTGACAATGCATCAGAAAAATAAATTAGTAAATTAGTGAATAAAACCATTGAACAGTACATATCCTGAAAATCCAAATCACACCAACAAATACTCAGCAGTTTAAAGGAAAAGAAAATAGATTTCTAAGCATTGACATAATTAAACCAGGCTAGCAAAATTGGCATGATAAAGCAGTTACAAGCCTACAACAACTGAATGGTGGGCAGAGATACAAAGTTCTAAACAGATGACTCAGCATGATTGTCCAAAGTTATGTGCACTCATTTTACAACTTTGATACAAAACTTCAGTTGATCCCTCCCTCCCTCTCAAAGTCACCTAACTTTTCCTGTACCCATATGTGAGAATTGAAGAAGAATACATTCCCATTGAAGACAATGATCAAGTTTAGACCATGTCAAAGTGACCTAGCAACTCAATAAATGGTTGAGACCTGAATTACATACATGACAGTTGACTGGCACAAGAGTACAAAAGAGTGAAATCAAAAACAGCATTCGATGTCTCATGAAAAAGATCATGAAAGTAATGCACATCCCCACTTAGCAAGATCAAGATGCAAATTCTGTGGAGAACCTGACCAGATGTATTTTTGGCATCCCCTGTTACCAGATGATGAAACTAACCTTAAAGCAATTTTATGCCACAACAATTCATACTTGTCCATAAAATTTACAAATTTAATCTAGTTACTAAGCTTTCTAACATATTTTTTTAAAAATAATAATAAATCATTTGACTTCCGAATCCCAACCAATTTCAAGTTACAACTTATATGAATCGAATTAAATAGATGGATTAAACCTACCATCTCCTAACACTACATGTCATCCCTATTTAACAAACATGTCTCAAAATTAAAAACGAGTTACAATTATATTTTCTAACTTATGATATGTTTTTTTTCTCCATTAATCTGCAACATGAACAACATTGAAGCTACAATTTGAACCAATTGCTCATTATAGTGACAGCAATTTTTACAGCTTCCAAAAAACACCTTTGTGACACCTTTATACATCAAATGTCTTTAGTTGTCACCCCTTCCCGTTGCTTTTCACTTTTACTTTCTGAATAGGTTGATACAAGGGCATTAGTTCCCTTATCTAATCACTTCGTTCATCTGAAATAAAAAAATTGGAGGAACATTCAGATAGCATTGTTACTTGATTTGATGCAATCTGAAAATTATCACAGACATGCACACATAGATATTGTGTGAATCTAAGATAAATATGTGTTTTCAAGTCCAAACTGTTTCAACTCAAAAGTTTGGTGATTCTTGTAAAAATAAATGATTGTTGATTAAAACATGAAAGCCTAACTCAGAAGAGGCTACAACCTCAACTTAGCTAAAGAAAATGTGACAACTTATCTTACATAGCTTGGTTTCAAATTGATGCCCAACAGAACTCACTCATATATAAAGAAACAAACCTCTAGATTTAACTTGTTGGATACTTCCCATCATTTAGAAGTAAACATTAAATTTGGACCACAAATCACCAACAAGACCAGAGTGCTCTTAAGTCTCTAACTGAGACGAGTCTTCACCGACTTCCTGTCCATATAGCAAAGAAGTTGTCTCTAGATTGCAATCATCAGATTCTCCTGATCCATATATTAATTTATCCTTCTTCGGCAATCCTTGATGACAAAATATTCCGAACACCACTTAAAGACCAACCATGAGCCAAATAGGTTCTCAAAGCAGGGATGTTTTTGGTGCTAAATAGGGCCACTGGGCAATACAGCTCACATTCGAGAAAGTATTGGGTACTGAGGGGTACAATAAATTATCAATAGAAATGGAGAGTTTTCATTGGCAATAGGGAAATGGGGAGTTTTCATTGGCAAAGTAAGGAGACATTAAAAGCTACCATCTTTAATTTAACTAGAAATGATAATGAATGTTATGAAAAGCAAGGGTCCTATAAACAGAATTTGCTTAGAAGTTACTCATATTTCTATGTTGTAATTTTTTAATATTTCATTTCATGTAATGTTAATATGTAGATACCATACATTATAGCTCATTCTTCAAAAACAACACATCATATTCACACCGAAGGTGTTAAAACTTTTGTGTTATTCATTCAAACTAATCAAAATGTAACACAATTTCATCACATTGAAGTAGAAAATTAATAGGAAAAAGGCTAGCACTTTGTTTTACCCAATCTATTAACTGTCAAATTCTACAAAAGCCAAAACGCAGCCCAAACTATCAGCTAACCAATTCTAGCCATCAATCTAAGAAAATACTGAATTTTAATTCTGGTTTATACTGTGAAGCAACAAGTTAATAGATACACAAATTTATCAAATTACGATAATCCGAGTAAAGAAATGACTTAAACCCTAGAACAAAAAAACCCAATACTGGAAGCTATTATATATAGTAACTACTATATATATATATATATAATACCGAACTTTAATTCTGGTTTATACTGTGAAGCAACAAGTTAATAGATACACAAATTTATAAAATTACGATAATCCGAGTAAAGAAATGACTTAAACCCTAGAACAAAAAAACCCAATACTGGAAGCTATTATATATAGTAACTACTTATATATATCACATAATTTAAAGTTAGAAAACCATCCTACAACAAATTAAAAGCAACTCAAGAACAACCATTTGAAAATAATGAGAAGATCTTGCGAGGAAGATAGAAGCTCATATATATATATTTATATATACATATATGCACAAGAGTTTATCAGTGTGGGGAGGGTAGCGGAGGGGATAGAGAGAAGCTACTCAATTAGTTAGGGAATAGGAGAAAATATAGCCGTACCTGGAGAGAAGAAACCGTGAACTGCGAAGGATTGGAATTTTGGTGGGACCAAATAGAGAGAAGGTTTCAATTGTTTTACGGAACGATTGAGAGGGGAGTATAATTCTATACCGGACCGATCATGTTCTGCCCATTATTTAATATGAATAAATCAAATTAGTAATCCGATTCATAACTTCGTTCAGCGCTTAAAGTGAATAATCGGTTGCGTCACTTGATGGGTAACAAATAAGCTACGATTCCATTATACAGGAAAGTTGTTCATTCAAACTCCCTTTGGAGAATTTTTTATTTGGGTTGTAAAATGTTAGTACAGATTATTTTAGTCAGAGAGCTCTCTATAAATATATATAATTCTACACAATTTTAAAATATTATGAATGGTAAAAGCATGTTCTTAATTTGAATTAAAAAGTTTTATACAATTCTACACAACGGTAGAATATTCTACATTATAAAATCATGCATATGTTACATGTGATTATAATTGTGTTTGGGATGACAAATGAACAGATTTGAACCTGGTCATAAAATGAACGTGTCATTAACAGGTGATAGGACATAAATGGGTCCAACATTAAATCCAACTATTTTTTTAAAGTTTTTTTTCACAAATAACTTGTTTAGTCAACAATCGAATAAGTTAATATCAAACTCAATATGAAGGTTTAAAATATAAATTCAGATAATTGCACCAAAAAAAGCTCTAAGACCTAGATAATTTCCCTTTAAGCTTATTGAGTACATTTTTATTATGTTTTCATCATTATCGATCCACGTCATGGGTCATTGAGTTCAAGTTTTGAATTAAGACTCGCCTCATTAACCAAGAGTTGAAATCCTCTTTAAGGTAAGCTAAAGGGGGTTAAAGTGCATAAAATTTTTCAGTTTGAAAAGTCTCCAAAAAAATTCATTTCATGCTCACTTTCATCCCTTATAATTTATATTTGGTACAAATAAACCATTGTGAACTAAAAATATTCTTTAATACTTATTTTACCTTTCTACCAAATTTCTTTATATACTTTCTAATAATATAATTTTTATTCTTTTTATATATTTTTTTGTAAAATCTTAATTTAATTAAAACTTATATATTATTGTTTTATTATTATTTTGTGGCCCAACTGAAATAAATAAAAAATCTTCACTCTTTTTAAAACAAAACATTTGGCATTGTCTAAAAAAATGCGTCTTTTTAAACAGAGCCCTTTTTTTGAAAAAATATTTGTGAAGCTTTTTTTTTTTGGACAGGCCATGAAATAATAATAAAACAAGAATATTTAATTTATAATTAAATTAAGATTTTACAAAAAATCATATTGATGGAATAAAATTGCTATTGTTGAAAAAAGATATATAAAGAAATTTGGTAGAAAAGTAAAATTGCTATTAAATAATGTTTTTAGTTCAAAAAGATTTATTTGCACCAAATACAAAATACAGGAATAGGAGTGAACATGAAAGAGTTTTATATTTTTTTGGGCACTTTTCAAATTATAGTAGGATTTTTTGGACTTTACTCTAGACTAGAGTCTTTCTTCAATGTCGCTTGAGTGTGAGTTGAGTATACTGTGAAGTCATCGTCCTCCAATGCCAGTGCGTGCACTGGCACCACAATATTTAGTTTTTTCCCTTTTTTTTATCTTTAGATATATATATATATATATATATATATATATATATATATATATATACACTTTAAATAGTCTAGAGAGAGAAAGAGGGAGTCTCGCAACCAAGAGAGATAAAGCAAGGAAGAGAGACGGGGAAAAGAGAGATCCACATGTAGGGTTAACAAGTTTGTGTTTGTCAAGTTGGTAATGGGTATCTACTAGCAACCCGCTAATGACCAACGTATTATTTAATCCTTGTTAACAGACGTGTTAACAACAACCCATTTAATTAAACCACTTGGAGTATTTACGAGTAGGGTTGTGTTTGGAGTTGCGATTGGGAAAGATTAACCTGGTTCAATTTTCTAAAAACAGTTTTTAAAAATTTTAGAAACAAAAAACTGTTTTCAGAAGGTTATAAAGATTGTTCTCCGAAAACTTGCCTTATTTGAGTGAGTTTTCAAAAAAATTGTCGAATAAACAGAATCTGATTTTCAGTTCTATTCACTGCTAACAATTTTCTTTTCTTTTCTATTATCAATTTCTCCTTTCATATCATTCCATTCCATCCCTGGCTTCTTACTTGAATTCGCTTGTATGTGTTTGGTGAACTGCTTCTTCTGATCATCTCAATGAGGATTAGAGTTTTTTTCTGGAAACTAATTGTCTTTGGGATAGTACTGGTTTCAACATACTATTCAAGCTGATCTCTTTCTTCACCATGAATGTTCCTCTAATTATTTCACTACTTTTGCTTTAGAGGACATAATAATGCCGTCGTCAAAACCTAATCATTCTTATTATGCATGTTGATACCTTCCTCCAAGGATGATCGAATGACTGCAGCCATGGTTGACAAGGTAGGTGGAGAATCACTGAACCATGCGTTAACAATATATTTATAAATATGATATATACAAATACAGAGCAAAATATAATTATAAACTGATCAATATAGTACCCCAGTCTTCTTTATTTCCGTTTACCTACAACTATGTTTTCAGTTAATACTCAGGGAAATGTTAAACTTCACAATTTTATTTCACGAATTTAAACTCGAATTTATGTGGCATCTGATAATATCACAGGGATTCCGTGTAGGGAAATGCTAAACGTCATGAAATTTTATCATGAATTGCCTTCATGAATAATGTAGCAAGTGATAATACCATTGACATTCAGTGTATGGAGGGAATTCCACCAATACTAACTCACCATTTAATTGTCACATCATTCAAGATAAAAATTCATGAAATATTTTCATGACGTGTAGCATTGCTCTTCCGTGTATGGGGGAATCTCACCAATAGCAACTTTCATTTAATTTTATCTCCTAAAATAATGAACTATATCACCTGTTACGTAAATTCGAGTTACAATTAGTGATATTTATTCGAGACGTGTAGCATTGCTCTCATACTTAATAGCCTCCGGTAAACAAACAAGAGGTATGATATGAGCCTCCTTTCTACTTAAAGTAGATAAGCAAAGCAGAGTATAGAAGCCGCCTTTACAAATCCAATTCATCGTATCATTGGCCCAGGGAATTGCCTTCCAAACTGTCAAAATCATGAACTCCCTCTCGATTTTCCCTTTTTCTTTGTCCATCTCACACCAAACAACATGAAAGAGAGATCATCGGTCAAAAAGAGCAGATTTTTCTGCAAACATATTAGTAATTTGTCATTTTTCCAACTGGGAAATATACCTATTTAATCGGTCCACATCCTAAGAAGACCCCAGCTCAATGTACCACGTTCACGACGCCAAGCATGATCTCTCCATTAACAGGTAAGAAGGTGCGAAAGAAGAAGAATACCAGGAAGAAGGTCACTTGAACACAGTTTCTTTTAGCAATGCATGAGTAAAATAGAAAGGATTTCCTGTTTAAACTAGTGAATGAGTAAATAAAACCATTGAACAGTACATATCATGACTCAGTGATGTTCTTAATGCCATAAAGGAGGATTAGGAGTTACTCGACAAGCTCTTGAATGTCTCATGTTGGGGTGGTTTTATGATTCTAAAACTATTTTCTTCTTAGTTCTGTTGAAGACACTTTTCCTGTACCCACATGTGAGAATTGAGGAAGAATACATCCCCATTGAAGAGAACGCTCAAGTTTAGACCATGTCACAGTGACTTGGCAACTCACTAAAATGTGTAGCAGTTGAGACCTAAATTACATACATGACACCACTAATTAGCAAGATGCAAATTCTGTAGATTACTCTATCAATGGGGCTACTCAATTAAGATATATGGAGTCGTAGAGACACTGACCAGATGTAATTTTGGCATCCCCTGTTACAGAGGATGAAACTAATCTTAAAGACATTCTTTTCTTTTCTTTTTATAAGTAAATATTTTATTAGAAAGCATCCAGAAAAAGGGAGGAGCAACCCTTCAACAAGAACCAATTACAGGGCAAATGAACCCAAGAAGTCAACCATTTCTTCCATGGACTTACAAGATATACCTTGTCCCCAATAAGAGAGTGTATAAAGAATTGAGAATGTAAGCACCCCATTAGGAGTCTCTTTGTCATCAAACGGTTCCGCTCCCGTCACAAGCACCACCACACGCACAGGGGGGTTGCCTTCCAGAAATTGCGAACAGGGGTGTCCACTAAAGCACCACTCCACTACTGGAACTAGGCATGAACACTGAACAATCCCAAGAGTAAGCTCCATCAGTCATGGGCCACTGGACAATGAAGTAAGAGATGGTCAACCGACTCCTCATTTCGTTTGCACATACAACACCAGTTCACAATGATTTGTTGCCTTTTCCTCAAATTATCAAGCGTCAAAATCCTTCCATGAACGGCGGTCCATCCGAAAAAGGCCACCCTGGGGGGGGCCTTAGTGTGCCACACAGTATTCTAGAAATACTCCTATAGAAGGATCTTACCTCGAAGCCCTTTGGAGAGGGTAGCCATATCATTGAGTCGTCCCTCCCACTATTCACAACTTGGAGATAAAGCGACTCCAAAAAGTGAATGGCATCCTCGATCTCCCAGTCCTAAAGATTTCTCGTGAACCCAACATCCCATATTGTTTTTCTACTATCAAGTGATAACAGTAAGAGACAAAAACATGGTGGTTGTGCGAGATCCAATAAAGACTAGGAAAAAGTTAAGCCAAAGACCTATCACCACACCACCATGGTCCTCCCAGAAACAAATATTTCTGCCATTCCCGGCCTTTAATTTGATGAATTTGAAAAACTCTGGCCACCCTTTTCAAATAGACTTCTAAGCACCAACCCCAGCAGGAGTCCTTACCTCCCTAGAGCACCACCCTCCACTCTCTTCCCCATATCTACTAAAGATGAGTCTCCTCCAGAGCCTCTGCCTCCCTTCCCCAAATCTCCACAACCATTTCCCAAAGAGGCCCTTATTAAAGGCTCCCAAACTCCTTATGCCTAGCCCTCCTAACTTGACTGGCATGTAAACTTGATTCCAACTGACCAGATGGTATTTAAATTCATCACCAAGGCCCCCCCACAAAAAGTTGCGCTGAAGTCTCTCAAGCCTCTCTATTACTAAGATAGGAATCTGGAAGAGGGAAAGGAAATATGTAGGGAGAGAAGATACATAAATTTTAATCAAAGTAACCCTACCTCCTTTGGACAGGTATTGTTTCTTTCATCCCGCAAACCTTCTCTCAAACCTCTCCACTATCGGGTCCCATCCCACCCTTTTGGCAGAGTCTCCCAATGGCAAACCTAAGTACGTGATTGGGAGAGAGCCGACACCGCAATCCAGAATATCAGCCAAGACTACAATATTTGGCACAACTCCCAACGAAACCAACACACTATTCCCGACATTGATTCAAAACCCTGAAACTGCCTGAAAGCAAATCAACACACACCTCAAATATCTCATTTGAGATGCTTTCGCGTCACAAAACACAATAGTATCATCTGCAAACAGCAAATGAGAGACTTCAATTTGACTGGAGACGTCTTTGCCCACCTTAAATCCCCTAATGAATACCAGATCAACTATTTTTCTCATCAACCTACTGAGGCTCTCCATCACAATGAGAAACAGGAAGGGGGATAACGGATCCCCCTGCTGGAGCCCCCGTGAACTACTAAAAAAACCCAATGGAGATCTATTCACAAGCACTGAAAAATGAACTATGGAAATACAGAACTCGATTCATCTCATCCACCTTTTCCCAAACCCCATCCTTTTCAGCAAATAGAGCAAGAAGCTCCAACTAACATAATCGAAGACCTTCTCAATGTCTAGCTTGCACAAAATCCTTGGAGCTCCACTTCTCATTCTAAAATCTACGTACTTACTAGCAATAAGAGCAGAGTCTAGGATCTGATATTTTCCTACGAAGGCACTCTGGGGGTCCAAAATTAGGCCATCCATGACGCCACTCAGTCTCGAAACTAGAACTTTAGCTATGAGTTTGTAAATGCATCCCACTAGACTAATAGGTCTAAAGCCTCATAATAAGGGTGATGAAGGAGGCATTCAAGCTTTTCTCGAACCGACAATGGGAGTGGAAAGCATGAAAAATGCCCATCACCTCTCCCTTTACCACCTCCCAATTTTTCAGAAGGAAATGTGATGTAAAGCTATCTGGCCCTGGCGCTTTATCTGCTTTGCAGCTCTTTAGAGCCAACATAACCTCTTCCTCACTAGAAGGCCTCTCTAGGCCTTCTCTCCCCTCCTCTAGTAATCGATCAAACGGCAGCCCATCGAGCTGAGGTCTCCAGCTAAACTCTTCCGTGTACAGTCTCTAGTGGAAGGGGGAATCCCCTGTTCCCACATCTTTCGCTCTGCTAAGAACCTCCCTATCAACAATGATCCTCCTAATATGGTTGTTTCTCTAATGAGCATTTGCAAGCCGATGAAAGAATCTTGAGTTTCTGTCCCCCTCTTTCAACCAAAGGGCCCTGGATTTCTGGCGCTACGAAATCTCTTTCAAAATTGCTATCTCATAGATCTCAGCCTTGTACACCTCTATTCTTCTTCTCCCCTCCTCCCCAAGAACTCCAGAATCTTCTAAATGATCCAACTCAGCAATTTTCGACATCGCCCTGTTTTTCTTCCATTCCAAGTTCCCAAACACCTCCTTATTCCATTTTTTGATGTTCTTTTTCAGTACACAAAGTTTGGCATCCAAGACAAAACTTTGGTTACCAAGCACCTCGCATCCCTCCCACTAACCCCTTACTCTTTCCTTGAAGTCCTCAACCCGTAACCACATTTTTTCAAACTTGAACGGAGTTTTCCTCTGCATCATGCCCCCACAGTCAATAACTAATCGAGTGCGGTCTGAGGTAACTCTAGTCAAAGTCGCTTGCACCACATCCAATAATTTCTCTTCCCAATCTCCGGATATAAGGAACCTATTCAGTAGTGACAGGGTAGGGGCCTCCCTCCCGCTGGACCATGTGAAAGTAGCCCCCTCCGTGGGCAAATCTATGAGATAGTGCTCGTCAATGAGTCCTAAAAATTGTTCCATGGACAGTGTCCATGCACCCTTGGAAGATCTCTCTGTTGGGTTTCTGATTGCATTGAAGTCTCCCCTAATGCACCAAGGTAGAGGCCATCTCCTTCTCACTGATCCGAGCTCATTCCACAACAGGTGTCTCTCACTGTCTTTTACTGGACCATAGACACCAGAAAAGATCCATTTGAAGTCGTCTTCCTCCAATGAAAAATTACAAGGAACTAAAAATCTCTCCAAACAAGCATCTACCTTGGATACCTACCTCTTATCCCAGGACTCCTCCCGAGGAGCCTAAGGCATCAAGAACTTCCCACGCCAAAAATATCCCCCCCCTCTAAAGCTTCTGACCACATTATTTGTGATAGATGCCAATTTTGTTTTCTGCAAGCATACCACATGAGTATTCCACTTCCTCACAGCCATCTTCACCACTTTCCTTTTGTCTAGGTTGTTGAGGTCCCGGACATTCCAAGAGATCCTCCCCTTCTCCTCATCCCTCTTCCTCCCTCCTTCGAAAACCCCGTCTTCCCCTTGTAGTTCACAAATGAGATTAGGTTTCGTACCTCCCTTTCTCCTCTTTCAGCACCAACCCTTCTTTTCCCAATGTTTTTCATACTCTCATGAAAAAACTATAGCATCCCCTCAGCCTAGCCATGGTTGTCTTCATGAGACATGCCAAGTAAATTGCACACAGTCCCTACATTCTCCTGAACCCAATCCCCCCTACTCTATTTTCAAAAGCAAGCAACTCCGCACTGACCTCATTAGGTAAGACTTTCTGTAAAGGAACCGCCAGCTCTCCATCGAACAAACACCCTTCATCCCATGATACAATTTCCTGCCCAATTTCTGTGTTTGAGTTAGTGTCAGAGTTTCTACATTCTGAGTAGATAGTGGGGTAAAAGAGAATCTCATGATACATTCTAAAAAACTTGGGACATTCCATTCTTCTAACTGCATTATTTCCATACAAATCAAAAAACCTAGCCGGCATTCCAACCATATTGACATCTTCAGGCCCGAAAGTAGTACCCGAATCAACCTCCTGCCTCCTCATCAATGTTGTCAGTGCCTTGGTCAACCCCATCTGACCATCGTCTTTGGGTTCATCAATACCCACGTATCCAGAAGAAGGGGTAGTGTAGTAACCCTTGTGGACGGGTGTGAGTGGGCAGGTGCGAAGATAAATACTGGGCTGAGCTACCACACTGACAGGGTACAGGGTGCTCAATCCCACATCGCCTGGGTGTGGAAAAAGGGATGTGCTTATATGTAGTATGTTCTCTTCAAATGGTATGAGGCCTTTTGGGGTAAAATCCAAGAGCAAAACCGTGCGGGCTCAGGCCCAAAGCGGACAATATCATACCATGTGTTGGAGCGGGGTATTACAGTTGGTATCAGAGCCTGAACCCAGCCGGAAGAAGTGTGCCGACGAGGACGTCGGGCCTCGTAGGGGGGTGGATTGTAGTAACCCTTGTGGACGGGTGTGAGTGGGCGGGTGCGAAGATAGACACTGGGCTGAGCTACAACACTGACAGGGTACAGGGTGCTCAATCCCACATCGCCTGGGTGTGGAAAAGGGGATGTGCTTATATGTAGTATGTTCTCTTCAAATGGTATGAGGCCTTTTGGGGTAAAATCCAAGAGCAAAACCGTGCGGGCTCAGGCCCAAAGCGGACAATATCATACCATGTGTTGGAGCGGGGTATTACAGGTAGAAGAATGTTCGTGAGAGAAAGTACCTTGTTGGCTTCTATTCTTCGGTACCCATTTCTGCTTTTTTAGACTAGACCACCTCCGGCTAGTGGACGATTCTTGTGGAAGAGATAGAGAATCCTGTTTTGTACTCGTCATCGTCACTAGTCGCTTGGTCCTTTCCTTCCTTGCAACAAATATTTCATTATCTCCGTCTCCCCTTTCCGGCAGCGCCATCTCTAGCCATACTACCCCAGATTCACAAACATTATCTCTTCTCTTTTGAAGCACCTTCACGTCCCTGACTGATACCTTTGTACCTTCGAAAACTTAAGAAATCCTGGAAAATATAGTGGAATTGATCGTCTTTGTCTTGTGCTGCTTCTTCACTTCACTGTATTTTTAGATTTCTTGTTGTGATCCTTACTCAAGCGTGAAGGGCCTAAGTTACGACTGAGGGGTTAGGGCTGGCCAGAGGATTTATTTCCTTTGGTTTCACCATTTTGCTAGCTTTGGGCTTAATTGAGCCCAATTGTTTTTCCTTTTCTTTAGGCCCATAGTGAGTAAGCTTAAGACACCAGCCCTTTTTGCTTTGCCAAAATTTGGGCCTATTACAGGAGGCCTAAGCCGATTTCGCAGATCAGATTTTAGCCCTTCAGAATTCAAAAAAATCTTGTCACGTAAGTCTCGTGTTGCATTTTTCCTTTTTTCCACGTGTCTGCTGCAAGTTGTAATCCATCTATATCTATCAGCTACTATCCCTTCATGTGACATTGCATGTGACCTCTTCTCACGCACGTAACTTGCGTGGTTAACCACACATCCCTATCCTCCTATTCTTGTTTATTCTGCAATTCCCGTTGAGCTGCAGATTTATCCTTGACTATTCCGGTGTGGCGATCCTAGCGTCGCCACTCCTCCTCCGTGATGAGCTTACTCGCATCTCGTCCAATAAAAGAATCATATTTCGGCACAAGTTGAGGTGAAACTGTTTCCATGAGAGCAACCTTATAAGCCATCGATTCGTCTTCAACCAACACAAAAGACATAATCTCTCCTCCATCGAAGACGACAATCACAACAGTCTCTGAATCCACCATTTCATCAGAGTCAACCTTCAAAAAAACCCCACATAAATCCCCGATGGCGACGAGCAGTTTCCGGCACCAGAGATAGAGTGGCACACCGTAGAGAAGCAGACGTCTTTCCTTCCTTCTCTTCATTAGGCTCGCACAACCTGTAGACACATAAATTTTATGATTGATTAATCACCGTCCGATTGGTCAATAAGTCAAACACTTTTGATCAATTTAAGTCTACGATTGTGGGTCCCAACAACAGACACGTGTCAAAATCGTGAAGGTTCAGGCCTTTAAAACACATGTGTGATAATTCAAATTTAAATTTAATTTATTTCCATATAAAAGGAGGCAAAATCTCTTTTTATGGAAGTTGGCACAATTAATGGGGAGTTTCCAAAATAAACCTCCACCCCTTTTGCCTATAAATACAAGGTCACCCTACACATTCAGGGGACGGAGACAGAAGGACAGAAAAGCACAGAGACAAAGAGTTCAAGAGAACACAAAAGCTCTGCTGAAGCCCTGCCTCAACCAACACTCGAAGTTCTGAAGACGAAGAACATCAAGCACGTCACACAAGTGCTGTTCTACTTCAAAGACCTTCAACCTTCGAAGTTCTGAAGACGAAGAGCATCAAGCACGCCACACAAGTGCCGTTCTTCTCCAAAGACCTTCAATCCACCATTCGAGATCAAGCTCTATCGGCCCTCGATCAAAAATCCAGACAAGCCTTCCTCAATCCTGAAGTTTTGAAGAAAGCTCGTCACTACCGGTTCAAGAACAAGCTTTCGAAGCCCTTGTACCGAAAATCAAGGAGATTGAATCAGAGGAAGATTCTTTATTGTAAAAGAATCGACCACAGAGAATTGTACCCCTTTTTCTTAAATTAATAAAATTGACTGTTTGTTCCTCAATTTCGTTCCTAGGTTTTCGGACACGAAATTTGTGTGTACAAATTTCTGGCACGCCCGGTGGGACCACTCTGCCTCTCATCTCTATCTCCTTAATCAATTCCTCAAAGATTTTTCTTGCTTGCATCGATGGCCCCTAAGAAGATTCAACTCGGTCAAGGTTCAAAGAATGTTGGCAAGAACGTTGCCGCTGCAACAACCAACAACTCTCTGGCTAGGAATGTGATGGCTCCATCAAGTGGTAGCAGCACCTCTACTGGACCAGCAACTCGCAGCAAAACAAAGGCACCTGTTTCTCTAGCACCGAAACAAAGCATGGCGGATGTCAACTCGACCAAACCTGCAAGCATAAAAGCTCATCATCCATTTATCACCCTCGAGTCCTTAAGGACGATGAACTTCAACAACACAAGTCTTGAAGAAGTTCCACCACTTTCTGAAAACTCTTTCCCGAAAGACATGTCACCGCGTTCATCTCGCTCTATGTCGGATTCTAATTCGAGTTCAGGATCGCGCTCAGTTTCCTCCCCTGAATCTCTGAGAGAGCTGATTTCTCCAAGGTATCTAAATTTTCAGACCCAATCACAATCAACCAACATGCAAGTTATGATGACCGATACAGCATCGATAGAGGAACAACTTGCAACCATGGCTCGCGCTATTGAAAAGCTCACCAAAACTGTTGAAGAAAAAGACTTGCAGATTGCTTCCCTCATGAATAGGTTGGAAGGTCAGAAATCTAAGGAGTCGAGTCAAGAACTCTCACACCCTCCCGGTTTCATGCCACAAGGGGCCATGACCAATAAGGCTCACCATGCAAACATGTCCGAGCAAAGGGCAAATCATCCCAGTTTTGCTCCTTCTATCGCTTCGTTGTCTGTTCAACAACTTCAAGATATGATCAGTAACACGATCAGGTCACAGTACGGCGGTGTTTCTCAAAACTCGCTCATGTATTCAAAACCTTACACAAGACGGATTGACAACATGAGGATGCCAGCTGGGTATCAACCTCCTAAGCTTCAACAATTCGATGGAAAGGGCAATCCTAAACAACATGTTGCTCATTTTGTCGAAACATGCAATAATGCCGGGTCCGAGGGTGATCTTCTGGTAAAACAGTTTATCCGTTCCCTTAAAGGAAATGCCTTCGATTGGTACACTGACTTGGAAGCTGAGTCAATCGATAGTTGGGAGCAGATGGAGCGAGAGTTCTTAAATCGCTTTTACAGTACTCGTCGTACCGTGAGCATGATGGAACTCACCAATACTAAACAATGGAAGGATGAACCTGTTACAGATTATATTAACAGGTGGCGTGCGCTCAGTTTAGACTGCAAGGACCGACTCTCAGAAATTTCCGGTGTCGAGATGTGCATGCAGGGTATGCATTGGGGACTCCTCTACATCCTTCAAGGCATCAAACCTCGTTCGTTTGAAGAGCTAGCTACACGTGCACATGACATGGAAATCAGCATCAATGCTCATGGTGGAAAGAACCCTTCTGTCCTGGAGCAACACAAGGACAAAAAGGAAGGAAAGAAATATGATAAACTATCAAAGAGGGTCTCCAAGGAGACTATGGCCACCACAGTCGTACCCTTGAAAGTCTTTGCGAAGGAAAAGAATAAAGAAGAGAGCAAGCAAAACAAATTCCAAGAGAAAGAGAGACCTCGTCCCACACTCAAGGAATTGGAGAAAAAGGAGTACCCATTCCCAGACTCCGATGTACTTGGTATATTGGAATTCTTGCTCGAAAAGAAAATAATTGAACTCCCAGAATGCAAACGCCCGGAGGAGATGGGACGAGTGCATGACCCAAAATACTGCAAGTATCACCGTATTGTCAGCCATCCAATCGAGAAGTGCTTCATATTCAAAGAATTGGTTATGACCCTGGCAAAACAAGGGAAGATTCTTTTGGACGGTGATGAAGTAGCCGAATCAAATCACGCTACCATTAGGTCTGAATTTCTTAACTTGACCGGTACCAAGATTATCCAGTTTGGTTCGTTGGAACCAGTGATTGTCTCAGTGCCACATACAGAGCTATCTAGACGAGAAGATGAAGGATGGACTCTAGTAACGAGAAAGAAGCCGCGAAAGCAATGTACTACTTTGATGCAACCTGCTCATTCTAACAGGGGGCAAAGAAGAGAGAAACATCGATACCGTCACCCTCAAAAAATGGCTACAAAGAGAAAGACAGTCATCGAAAATGACCAAATGGATGAATTTTCATACAACAATTCTCGCAGGTGCGCGACCTTACGAGACTTCTTTCCAACTGGATATTTTAGCAATGATCAAATTCAGACTGTTTACACAGTAACTGTTGCTGAAACTAACTAGCAAAATGAAAAAGAAGATTCTGAAGAAGAATCTCAAGCCCTGGAAGATAATGATGAGCAGGTCCCTACTACGACTTGTGCCTCTTGTTGTGCAGCAATCACTTTCACTGATGAGGATCTTCAATTAGGGTCAAAACCACATAATCGACCACTCTTCGTTTCTGGATATGTTCGGGAACAGAAAGTTACTCGGATCCTCATTGATGGAGGTTCTGCAGTGAACATCATGCCAAAAACTACTATGAAGAACCTTGGCATCACAGTTGATGAGTTGGCTCAAAGTCGTTTAATTATTCAAGGCTTTAATCAAGGAGGCCAGAGAGCAATCGGAATGATTAGGGTCCACCTCGCCATTGGGGAGTTAAATGCTGAAACTCTATTCCATGTCATTGACGCAAAGACCTCCTATAACTTGTTGTTAGGGAGACCTTGGGTCCATGGAAACGGCATAGTTCCCTCCACATTGCATCAATGTTTCAAATTTTATAGGAATGGCGTGAAGACTGTGTTTGCAGATAGTAAGCCATTCACTGAGGTGGAATCACATTTTGCAGATGCCAAGTTTTACTTAAATGCTGACACACCAACAGAAGTTCTTCCATCAAAAATTCCTTCGACAGGAAAACCTAAAGGTAAAGAAGTTCCGGTTAATTCTGAAGAAACTCTTGATTGTGATAGTAAGAAGTCTATAACTGTTACACAAGAGTCTGGGTCATCTTCAAAAACTCCCAAAGGTAAACTCGTTTTTAAGTATGTTCCAAAGTCTATGAGAAAAGAAGGACAATCTCCATTTGTTGAGTTTGCTGAGATAAAAGAAATGAGGATAAAACCCACTCATGCTATGGCAGAAAGTGATGTGCATGTACTTCATGAGAGTTCTATAATTCCTGTTGCGAGGCTCGAAAAGTCCAAAATTGCCAAACCGCCACTGAAGGGATTTGTCTTTGGCTCTCATGACTCGACGAGACAAAAATTATTCCCTTGTCAAAGAACTGAAGAAGGATTTGATCCAAATGCATACAAGCTCTTAGCTAATTCAGGATATGACTTTGAAAATCCTACAACGCTTGGGCAACTCAGTCCTGAAGTCACAGGTGAGAAGGTTCATGGCCTTAATGAAACTCAGAAGAAGTTGCGCCAACAAGGGTATAGAATCAATCTACCTAAAACTGGACTGGGATTCACGCCAGCAGAGCCTGTCCGAGTCTTTATAGGAAGAAAGGGCAAGCGAGAAAATACACAGTACATTAGTGTTAAAGAAGTTGAAGACGTGGATGGGGACCAAGTACCTGCTTTACGGACTTCGGTCTTTGATCGGATTGAAGCCCCAAGCCCCCGTACTTCGGTGTTTGAAAGGTTGAATATGGGTGGTCAAACAAATAGGTCAACTTTTCATAGTAACCATTCTTCCCGGGCTTCAGTATTCAGTAGGTTAGATACCCCTGCTCCGAATACAGAAAGTCTGAATTCTCAACCACGAAACACTGTATTTTCTCGGATTAAAGGCACAAGCTCCACACCTGAGGAAAGAGGTAATGAGGTAAGTCAAAGAAAAATTAAGCTTAAGTCAGAAAAAGATGATGATGTGCGAAGCCTAATTCCATCACGAATGAAGCGTAAAGTGGATTTAGAAATCAACATTGATGAAATGTTAAAAGTCAAAAGACGAACCATCATATGCACGAGACATCCTAACCAAGAGGACCAACCAGAAGTTACAGAGGAAACGATTTATGCTACTTCCCACCATATCACAGTGGAGGAAAAAGATTTGAATTTTGATTCACAAAATGAAGAAGTCAAGGACGCACCTCCAACACTTGAAGACGGGGGGCAATCTACTGTTGATCAACTGAAAGAAATAAACTTGGGTTCGTCTGAAGAACGTAAGCCAGTTTTCGTCAGCGCACTCTTAAATCCTCTAGAGGAAAAAGAGTATGTCAAATTGCTATTAGAATATAGAGACATATTTGCCTGGACTTACAAAGAAATGCCGGGTCTTGAGCCTAAAATTGCAGTCCATAACCTTGCGATTAGGCATGGCACACGTCCAATCAAGCAATCTCAACGTTTCTTCAGGCCTGATCTTATCCCAAAGATTGAGGAAGAAATCAACAAACTAATTGATGCAGGCTTCATTCGAGAAGTCAAATATCCAACATGGATTTCAAGTATTGTCCCAGTTAAAAAGAAAAATGGACAAATACGAGTTTGTGTGGACTTCCGTGACCTGAACTCTGCATGCCCAAAAGATGACTTTCCTATTCCTGTGGCTGAACTCACGGTGGATGCAACAACAGGACATGAGGCTCTTTCGTTCATGGATTGCTTCTCTGGTTACAATCAAATAAGAATGTTGCCAAAAGATGAAGAGTTAACTGCATTCCGCACTCCAAAGGGGATTTATTGCTACAAGGTCATGCCTTTTGGACTTAAGAATGCTGGTGCTACTTATCAACGGGCCATGCAAAAAATTTTTGATGACATCCTTCATAAAATCATAGAATGCTATGTTGATGACTTGGTGGTCAAAACCAAGGAAAGAATGACTCATCTCAAAGATCTTCGCATAGTTTTTGAACGATTAAGAAAATTTCAACTGAAGATTAATCCTCTCAAATGTGCATTTGGCGTCACATCAGGAAAGTTCCTTGGATATATTGTCCGACATCGTGGCATTGAAGTCGACCCATCAAAGATTGATGCCATTCAAAAAATGGCACCACCTAAAAATCTACGTGAGTTACGAAGTCTTCAAGGACAACTTGCTTTCATTCGTCGATTCATTTCAAATTTGGCTAGACGATGTCAACCATTTAGCCGACTTATGAAGAAAGATACTCCATTCATATGGGACCAGACCTGCCAAAATGCTTTGGACAACATCAAAAAATACTTGCTTAACCCCCCGGTGTTGGGAGCTCCTATCCCTGGAAAAGCACTTATACTATACATTG
This sequence comes from Cornus controversa, assembly GCA_026545225.1. NCBI lineage: Eukaryota > Viridiplantae > Streptophyta > Magnoliopsida > Cornales > Cornaceae > Cornus > Cornus controversa. Next base: position 34,253,575 of record CM048849.1, read on the forward strand.
CTGCTCAAGAAGAATCTCTCGGGGCTCTTCTAGCACAAAATAATGAGGAAAACAAGGAAAAGGCTCTATACTATTTGAGTCGAAGATTGACTGCGACAGAGTTCAAGTACCCTTCAATTGAGAAGACTTCTCTTGCGTTAGTTTTTGCTTCCCAAAAATTGAGACATTATTTTTTGGCTCACACAGTCCATGTGGTTGCAAAAGCAGACCCTCTCAAATACGTTATGTCAAGACCTGTTCTTTCTGGGCGGCTCGCAAGGTGGTCGATTTTGTTTAATGAATTCGAAATCTTGTATGTTCCGCGTAAAGCAGTCAAAGGACAAGCCCTTGCTAATTTCTTAGCTGACCATCCCATACCAGCCGATTGGGAAATTTCAGAGGACTTTCCTGATGAGGAGGTGTTCCTTATTGATATCCTTCCCCCATGGACGATGTTCTTCGATGGTGCGACACGTTCTGAAGGAGCTGGGGCGGGCGTGGTATTTGTCTCTCCACAAAGGCAAATTCTTCCATACGCATTTTCCTTTCCTGAAAATTGTTCAAATAATGTCGCCGAATATCAAGCTCTGATAATTGGTCTTCAAATGGCAAATGAAATGAAAATTACAGACATTGAAGTTTATGGGGATTCTAAGTTAGTGATCAACCAACTTCTCAAGGATTATGAAGTCAAAAAAGACAACCTGATCCCATATTCTCAGTATGCTTCAAATCTACTTAGTAAATTTGATAACATCATCTTAGAACATATTCCAAGGGAAGAGAATCGGTTGGCAGATGCACTAGCCAACTTGGCAACCACAATGGCATTAGGGGAAGATGAGGCAATTACCGTTCCAGTATGTCAACGATGGGTACTACCAAAGTTACTCGAAGGCCAGTTAGAAGAAATAAATGCAATCTCTGTTTCAATTGTTGAAAATGAAGACTGGAGACGACCCATCATCAATTACCTAGAACATGGGAAGCTTCCTGAAGATCCTCGTCACAAAACTGAGATTCGTCGAAGAGCTCCCCGATTTATCTTTTACAAAGATACATTATTTCGACGTTCATATGAAGGTCTTTTCCTTCGTTGTTTGGGAGAAGAAGAAGCAACTCACGCAATGGAAGAAGCACATTCAGGGGTCTGTGGGGCTCATCAGTCAGGTCCTAAGCTTCACTTTCGAGTAAAGAGAATGGGATACTATTGGCCAACCATGGTTAGAGATTGTATGGATTACGCTAAAAGATGTCAGGCCTATCAATTCCATGCCAATTTCATACACCAGCCACCTGAGATGTTGCACCCTACAATTATGTCCTGGCCATTTGATGCATGGGGATTGGATGTGGTTGGGCCTTTCCTGAAATCTTCTAAAGGTCATCTATATATCCTTGCGGCAACTAATTATTTTTCAAAGTGGGCTGAAGCCATCCCCGTTAAGGAAGTGAAAAAAGAGACAGTGGTGGACTTCATCAAAGGGAACATTATCTTCCGGTATGGTGTTCCTCATCATATCATCACTGACAATGGGTTACCCTTCAAAAATAGTCTGATGGCCAATTTATGTGAAAAATTTGGCTTCAAACAACACAAGTCTTCAATGTACAATGCACCAGCAAATGGACAAGCAGAAGCTTTCAATAAAACTCTTTGTGATTTGTTGAAAAAGGTAGTCTCTAAGTCTAAAAAGGATTGGCATAAAAGAATGGCAGAGGCTCTTTGGGCATATCGAACAACATATCGTACTCCAACCCAAGCAACACCGTATTCTCTCGTTTATGGTGTTGAAGCAGTTCTCCCACTTGAGCAACAAATTCCTTCTTTGAGAATTGCCATACAAGAAGGGCTGACAAATGAAGAAAATGCCAAATTGCGTCTTCAAGAGTTGGAGGCGTTGGATGAAAAAAGACTTGAAGCTCAACAGCGGTTGGAGTGTTACCAAGCTCGACTCTCAAGTGCCTTCAACAAAAGAGTTCGTCCTCGATCCTTTCAAGTCGGTGACTTGGTGCTTGCTGTGCGAAGGCCCATTATCACCAGTCATCGTATGGGTAACAAATTTACATCAAAATGGGACGGACCATATGTGGTGCGAGAAGTCTACACTAATGGCGCCTACAAAATTGTCGATGAAGATGGGGTCAGAGTTGGGCCTATCAATGCCAAATTCCTAAAGCGGTACTACCCATAAACAATGGAATAGTTGCTCCTGATCGCATGAGCCTAAACTGCGCTGCACTCCTGGCCCGCACGAGTATAAACTGTGTACGGCCCCAAAAAAAAAAAAAAAAAAAAAAAAGTTTTAGTTTGTTAATCTGAACTACGTAAATGCCTTGATTCCTGTTAAGGGTACGTAGGTAGCTTGGAGGTTTGTTCCGAGTTCAAAAAAAAAAGGAATTCTTGTGTACTCCTGGCCCGCAAGAGTATAAACTGTGAACGGCTAAACAAATATAACTTTTTGTTTGTCAAGAAAAAAAAAATGATCTTTATTATTAAAATAGACGACATAACAACTCTGCAAGAGTTTGTTTAATGTATTGATAACAAGGCAATGTATAAAAGAGAGAAATTAAGACAGCCAAGGTAACTCCAGGATCTCTTCTTGCTCTTTCTGCAACAACTTCTCTAGAGTGCTTACAACACCACGATCATGATCAGGAATAATGGGAATCTCTTCAATTGCTTTCTTTTCTTTCTTGATGCTAGCAATAACATCTTGCCTCTGAGAGATTCGTGAATTAGCCTCCAAAATTGAAGTTTCAAGTTTCTCGATTTGAAGAAGTAAAATTTCTAATTCATTTTTATCATGGAGAAGATCTGCTTGAAGTTTTTGAACATGTGCCACATCTGCAATATCTGAAGAAAGGACCTCGTTAAGACGCGAGTTAATGTGAGCTAAGCGTTGGGAGTGTACTTCTTCAGTCAAAGCTTGGGCATATCTCGACTTAAGATCATTGTAATCTTCTGCACTCTGTAAATATGAGTTGACTCTCTCCTGAAACTCAAAACAGTCCATGGGAAGTGAAGAAATCTCATCAAAAGTTTCCTTAACTCTTGATCTAAGTGATGGAACTTTAGAAAACTCCGTCCTCTTTAACATCCTCTTGAGGTTGTTTCCCAATGCTAAGGCCGATTGACGCCTGATTCCAGAAATCATACTCGTCACATCATAAGTGGGTGCTTCAGAAAATGTGGCCTGATGTGATTCCTGAATATTCACTCGGGGTATCACATGCACTCCTACTGTCTCCGCATGTGCCTGAAGTTGAGACTTGTGTCCAACGGAAGAATCATGAGGATGAGGGTTTACTAACACCTGATCAGAACCATGAAGGGGAGATGTGACATCTGCTGCAGAAGGTAAAAAGTTTGTTTTTCTGGTCGCCAACTCAAAGGCAGAAGGTCCATAAACAGACTCTTCACCACCAAGATGATTTGCACCGCCAATCGCTCCATTACCATTTTCCATCTTTAAAAAAAAAATGTGAATAGGTGCGAAAAAAAAAATAATAATAATAATAAAATAAAATTAAAAAAAAAAAAAAAAAAAAGTATATATATATACCTGCAAATCCTCAACCTGCATTGGTAAAGAACTGCTGGAAAGTCCGTCAAAGAAGTCCTCCATATTTGGAAGGGAAACAACATTTTCTGCTGAAGAGGCACAATCTGACACTTTTGGTATATGCTTCCAGTTGCGTTCACCACTAGCTCTTCCACCCCCACTTCGGATCACCATAGATCGAGGATGTTTCTGGTTGTTAGAAGGATGATTGGATGGGTTGAGAGGGGTAGCTGACCCATTAACAAAGTTATCACTACTCCGAGTCGTTGAAGATTCTCCATTTATGTGTTTAGTATGCGTTCCAGGTCTCCGGTTTGGAGTCTCACCCTTCCTAGACTTTGCTTCTTTATTATTTGGAGAGGCTGGACGTTTATTTCGTGATAAGTTCTCTGTCGTAGTCATGAATGGGTCAACATGGACCTTTGACCACCAATCAACATAAGCTTTAGTGACTGAAAAATCTTTTAGACTCGTAGTCTCTGGCAATAATACTGAGGACTTGGTATTACAGAGAGTACATGATTTCCAATATTTGAAAACCTCGTCCAATGAGCCAGTGCGAATGTCTTGTTTCAAATTTCCTGGAACATCTTGGTGAAAGCCAAATTGCCTGCTAAATCTATAAGGGCTATAGGGTTCAAGGACAAAGTAGTCGCCTTGTCTTAAAGATAAAACACTGGAGCGAAGACTGGCCAAATACTCAAAAACAATAATTGGCATCTCATCATCAACTTTAACTTCCCTTTGGTGAAACTTCATTGCTAAGCGATTTAGCACAAGACCCTTACAAGATTTGAACAAATCCTGCGCCTCAGGATTTTCAAAATACTTTGTCATCCCTTCTCCTGCATATTTAGTCATCCGAGGTGAAGATTGATTGATTGGAGAACGAAAATGTGTCTGAAAATATTCTGCTAGCCAGGCATATACATAATGACTAGGAAATACAACTGTAGAATTGGGAGATTCGGGAAGTGAGACGATGTCATTCAAACCCCTATAGATGCTTGCAAGTACTGGAACAGTAAGACAAAATATTTCTCCATATGCCATTTTGCTTGCAATCTTAAACACTCCAGGGCGAATTATGTTTGCAGGATTTGATGGAAGAACAAACTTACACAACCAACATGCTAAAAAAGCAGCCAAGTAAGTCTTCTCTTTAACTTCATCATTTACACCGAGGTCAACAAACACTTTTTCTTCTGATGACGTTCGCTTGCGAATGGAACCAATAGAACCAGAAGGATTGTGAAGCTCTCTCGGTCGTTGGGTTTTGTTCCTTGACTTTCTACTTGGAGGTTTAGGATGCTTCAATGAACCCTTGTACCAAAAGTGCACCCAGTCAGAGATCTGTACGATCCCTTTGAACTCTTGCGCGAGTCGGTGATAGGCTAAAAATAAATCTTGACAGCACGTCGGAAGAAAATATTTCCCGTCCTTGGTTTTGCCCGACAACTCCTTTGCGTTAGGGATAACCTCGTCATAGAACTTCCCACTAAATGGAAGGCCCCCTATCTCGTACAAGTCCCAAAGAGAGATGGAAACCTCACCAACCGAAGTATGAAGAGTGTTAGTTCCATGGGACCAAGACTCGAAGAATGCCTTTAACACATTTGGGTGTCTATCATAGGAAAAAAGAGAGGCAAAAATGGCATCATATAATCTCGCTGCCTTGAGAGAAGTAACATTACGACTCAAAATATCTTCTGACCATTCCCAATACTTCTCGGTGTAAGTCAAATCATACATCATTTTGGAGGAGAAATTCCATCCTGCATATCCATTACGAACTTTGTTGCCCAGAAGTAAGAATTTATTAGAATTGTTCACGTGTTCATGTAAAGGTGATTGCAATAGCAGCGCACGTCGAACTGAAGTTTGTTTCTCGGCTTCAAAAGAACCAAATGTCGAAAGCTCACATGACAATTCCTTGGACCAATGAGACAAGTGCAGTGAATGCCCAAAATGAGGCATAGATGTAGCGAATCGACCAATTAACGGTCTGTGAGCATCAAGGGTCGTCCCTTTTTCTAGAACATCACCGTCTTTTTCAACAACGGTTAAAGCGCCTTCTTGGAAACACCGAAAGACAACCATGATTGATTTGAATCAAGAGCTGAAAAAAAAAAAAAAAAAGTGTGAAATTAAAAATGTAATTTTTGCCCCAATGTTTCAAATGAATACAAAATCAAACTTGCATGAAATATGGTTTTAAGATAATGGTGGTAGTTCTGGCCAAACATTGTTCCAGACTGGTGCACAAGAGCGCAATTGTACACACAGTTAGAGTCTTCCAAACCACGCCTTCCGGACTGGTGCACAAGAGCGCAATTGTACACACAGTCGGAGTCTTCTAAACCACACCTTCCAGATTGGTGCACAAGAGCGCAATTGTACACACAGTTGGAGTCTTCTAAACCACACCTTCCCAGACTGGTGCATAAGAGCGCAATTGTACACACAGTTGGAGTCTTCTAAACCACACCTTCCAAACTGGTGCACAAGAGCGCAATTGTACACACAGTCGGAGTCTTCTAAACCACGCCTTCCGGACTAGTGCACAAGAGCGCAATTGTACACACAGTCGGAGTCTTCTAAACCACGCCTTCCGGACTGGTGCACAAGAGCGCAATTGTACACACAGTCGGAGTCTTCTAAACCACGCCTTCCAGACTGGTGCACAAGAGCGCAATTGTACACACAGTCGGAGTCTTCAAAACCATACCTTCCAAACTGGTGCACAAGAGCGCAATTGTACACACAGTCGGAGTCTTCAAAACCATACCTTCCAAACTGGTGCACAAGAGCGCAATTGTACACACAGTCGGAGTCTTCAAAACCATACCTTCCAAACTGGTGCACAAGAGCGCAATTGTACACACAGTCGGAGTCTTCAAAACCATACCTTCCAAACTGGTGCACAAGAGCGCAATTGTACACACAGTCGGAGTCTTCTAAACCACGCCTTCCGGACTGGTGCACAAGAGCGCAATTGTACACACAGTCGGAGTCTTCCAAACCACACCTTCCAAACTGGTGCACAAGAGCGCAATTGTACACACAGTTGGAGTCTTCAAAACCACTTTTATTCTGCAAGTTTATGTTACAGAGGCATACTACAAGAGAAATTTTACTTAAAATAAAATGAAAAAATAAATACCTATGTGGCTGGAGTATCTTCCCTTAAGTCAGTTGGTTTCCAAGTTTCTGTAAAAAAAAAAAAAAAAGTCAGCACGTGAAAAAATAAATAAATAAATAAAAAATAAATAAATAAATAAAAAAAAGGGAAAGAGGAAGAGACGGCTGGAAGAGAGAAGAGAAGAGAAAAAAAAAAAAAAAAGGATGCGGCTGGGAGAGAGGAGAAAAAAAAAAAAAAAGGATGCGGCTGGGAGAGAGGAGAAAAAAAAAAAAAAGGGGATGCGGCTGGGAGAGAGAAGAGAAGAAAAAAAAAAAAAAAAAAAGGGATGCGGCTGGGAGAGAGAAGAGAAGAAAAAAAAAAAAAAAAGGATGCGACTGGGAGAGAGAAGAGAAGAAAAAAAAAAAAAAAGGGAAAGAGGAAGAGACGACTGGAGAAGAAGAGAAAGAAGAAAAAAAAAAAAAAAAAAGAAGAAAAAAAAAGAAAAAGAAAAAAATAAAAAATAAAATAAATAAAATAAAAAAAATTTTTTGAAGAAGTTACGGCTGAAAAAAAAAAAAAAAAAAAAATCTTTTTGAAGAAGTTACGGCTGGGAGGAGGAGAAAAAAAAAAAAAAAGGGAGAGAAACTTACAATTGTTCGGTGTGAGTTTCTGACAATTTCCTTTCAGTAGCAGTTGGAGAGACTTCTCTCAATTATTCTCTGAAGTGAAAGGTTTATAACATGGGCTACATATATATAATGGTATAGCATGGGCTACATATATATAATGGTGGATTAATCCTAGTTGAAATAGGATTCTCAAATTTTCAATTCTGTTTGGAAAAGGAAAAAAGAAATCCTATTCCTAATAGGATTCTCAAGTTTCCAATTTTGTTTGGAAAAGAAAAAAATCCTATTTCTAATAGGATTCTCAAATTTCCAATTCTGTTTGGAAAAGAAAAAAAAAATCCTATTTCTAATAGGATTCTCAAATTTCCAATTCTGTTTGAAAAAAAAAAAAAAATCCTATTTCTAATAGGATTCTCAAATTTCCAATTCTAAAAAATAAATAAATATATATATATATTCCTATTTCTAATAGGATTCTCAAATTTCCAATTCTGTTTGGACCAAAAAAAAAAAATTTAAATACTTCAAGTCCCGCTAAAAAAAAAAAAAAAATGTGACAAGCTCAATATAGCGCGAGACTTGAAGTGGGGGCAATTTGTAGACACATAAATTTTATGATTGATTAATCACCGTCCGATTGGTCAATAAGTCAAACACTTTTGATCAATTTAAGTCTACGATTGTGGGTCCCAACAACAGACACGTGTCAAAATCGTGAAGGTTCAGGCCTTTAAAACACATGTGTGATAATTCAAATTTAAATTTAATTTATTTCCATATAAAAGGAGGCAAAATCTCTTTTTATGGAAGTTGGCACAATTAATGGGGAGTTTCCAAAATAAACCTCCACCCCTTTTGCCTATAAATACAAGGTCACCCTACACATTCAGGGGACGGAGACAGAAGGACAGAAAAGCACAGAGACAAAGAGTTCAAGAGAACACAAAAGCTCTGCTGAAGCCCTGCCTCAACCAACACTCGAAGTTCTGAAGACGAAGAACATCAAGCACGTCACACAAGTGCTGTTCTACTTCAAAGACCTTCAACCTTCGAAGTTCTGAAGACGAAGAGCATCAAGCACGCCACACAAGTGTCGTTCTTCTCCAAAGACCTTCAATCCACCGTTCGAGATCAAGCTCTATCGGCCCTCGATCGAAAATCCAGACAAGCCTTCCTCAATCCTGAAGTTTTGAAGAAAGCTCGTCACTACCGGTTCAAGAACAAGCTTTCGAAGCCCTTGTACCGAAAATCAAGGAGATTGAATCAGAGGAAGATTCTTTATTGTAAAAGAATCGACCACAGAGAATTGTACCCCTTTTTCTTAAATTAATAAAATTGACTGTTTGTTCCTCAATTTCGTTCCTAGGTTTTCGGACACGAAATTTGTGTGTACACAACCTACTCTATAGTACCACACATCAAGAAAAAGCACTGCATCACCCCATTCTCTCTTACCTTCTTTCAAAACTCTCCTCGCTTCCTTTCCAAATAGGAATCGAAAAAGAAGTAGAGAGTCCGGCAAGGGGGTAACTGCTACCCTAGTCAAAATTTTCCAGTTCTTTGAAGCCCATTTCCCAATTTTGTCGAGGCAACCTACATCTCTGCCAAACCTTCCGACTAAGCATGAGCATAGTGTCTTTTTTCGTTGCGCTGTGCTACGATCATCTATCCTGAAGACGTGTCCCCTTTCCGTCATTTTGCTTTCAACCTCGCCAGAGCTGAGAAGGCAGGGCATTCTCGCTACCTCCAAGAAGGATCTTGCCATTATCTCTGGAAAGTCATAGCTCCACAAAATTTACAAATTTAACTTAGTTACCAAACTTTCATCAGCAAACATTTTAAAAAAAAAAAAAAAAATCATTTGATTTCTCAAAGCCCATAAATCATTTGATTTCTGAAAACCAACCAATTTAGAGTAACAACATATATGAGTCAAATTAAATAGATGGGTTAACACCCAACATCTTCTAACCACTACATTTCATACCTATATAACTAACCTGTCTCAAAATTAAAATAAAATAAAAAGTACAATGGCATTTTCTAAGTTTTTTTCTCCATTAATTTACAACATGAAGAGCATTGAAGGTACAATTTTGTACCAATTTCTCATTACAGTGACATTGTACATGAGTCAAAGCTTTCTGAAAACACTATGTGATTATGTTATACCTCAAAATGTTTTTGGGTGCCACCCCTTTCCATTGTTTTAAGTTTTACTTTCTGGATAGTTTGCATTAGTTATCTGATGTAGTCATTCCATTCATCTGAAATAAAAAAAATTGGAGGATCCATAAATATGACATTCAGCTAGCAATGTTATTTGATGCAATCTGAAAATTAACACATACATGCACAAATAGATATGGTGTGAATTTAAGATAATAGATACATAGGGTTATCAAATTACAATAAACCAAGCAAAGAAATGACTTAAATCCTAGAAGAAAAAAATATGGGAGAGCTTTGAATTTTGGTGGGATGAAATAGAGATAACATTTCAATTGTTTTACGCAAACGTTCGAGAGGAGAGATAATTCCAGACCGGACTAATCATGTTCTGCTCCATAATTTAATATGGATAAATCAAATTGATAATCGGTTTCAAAACTTTGTTCCGTGCTTAAAAGTGAATAATCGCTTGCTACACTTGTTCATGCGTATCAAATAAGTTATCATTCCTTTAGATGAGCAATGAAACCTTATTCAGCCGTTAAAGTGAATAATTGGTTGCTACACTGAGTTGATGTGTAACAAATAATCTCTCACTCCTTTATATAGGGTTCTAAAATATATATATATATAGACTATTTTAATTAGAGAATTCTATACAAATATTTACAATTCTACACAATTGTAGAATATTCTGACTTGTAAAACCATATACACAATTTAAATTAAAAATTTATATATATATACAATTCTACACAATGGTAGATTATTCTAAATTATAAAACATTAAGATTTCAGCTTTTATATTTAACATTCTTAATGAATTTAACGCTTAAAATTAAGATAAAATCAAATAAGTTTTCAGATTAATATATTCGGCGCTTAAGATTCAGTACTTGAAATTTTCAACGCTTAATTTTTAATTTTATAAAACAACATTTGCACTATTAAATAGGTCAAACTTTTAAGAGAAAGGAGTGTTTCTTATGAACACCATCAGTGGTTAAGGTTTTAATTTTTTTTTTTCTAATCACCAATTACTCTCGTATAATTGTTCTTCAGTAGATTAAGTCACATAGCAGTGGTCTCCTAGAATTTTCATACATTTAATCGAATATTATAGAAGGGATTAGACCACATTTCTAATGTTTGACATTATTTAGATATTATCGTATGTGAACAAACAATTACACATTAGAATTTTTATAATTTTGTTGGAACTTAGGAAATTTGACATTATTTTGATCTTCTCATATTTTAATATTTTAGAAGATGACCTAACTCACCACAATCTAGATGGTCACTCCAAATACACTGCAATTGGCCTTTCACAAGAATCATCCTATAATTCTACATCACGTACTTGAGTTAGGGCATTTACAATGACTTCTCCAGATTTGCTTCTTCATATTCAAATTCTAGCCGGTCATGTTATCATTTTAGTTGGTCACATCAGCATGAATATTCAGAATTTGACTTCGCAACATGTTCTTCAAATTTTGGTTAGTAAAAAATAATAATATTTTATTTTATTTTTTAAATTAGGTCGGAACATAACCTAAGTGATACTCAAATTGAAGCTTTTGAAATTATATTTTTAACATAAATGATTTTATCAAAAAATTCAATTTCTAGTAAAAGTTATAGAAGTTTAAGTGAAGAAAACACAAAAGAATATATATAAATATATATGAGTGCCAAGAACGATAAAGAAAAAGTTATTTTAAAATAATTTGTTGCCAACCGTTTAGTCAATCAATGGTCTGATCCACAATTTTGACCAAGCCATTATATCCCAATAGTGACTTTTGCTTGGCCAAACCTAAGTCTGATCAGGTGTGACATTTGGTGTTGTGGTTCAATACTAAGTCACACAAAAAGGTAAAATCTCAAATTTATTGATAGGGAGAACGTTTCCAAAGTATCTCAAAATTTGTACATTATTATATATGTATACACAAATTTGTGTATAGAATATAATAAATTTAATATCCATACACGTGTTAGGGTTCATTGGTCGTCACAATAATAAAAACTTTATAGAAGTGAGGAAATGAGTTTAAATTTGATAGGAGTCACTTTGCTTTGACAAGATACAATGAGTAATGTACTCTTTTATACTAAGAGACGAATAATACATTATTTTAGAATATATAAATGTTATACTGTATTTTTATCTTTAAACTAATATAAAAATTACATATTTATTTTAATTTCTGTAACAAAATTTATTTATTTTATTTTATATACATGAAATGATTATATTAAAAAATGATAAAATACACCGACCTTCTCTGAAATTTAACTTATTTACATGCTGCTAAAACATTTGACAAAAATATTACACTTACTCCCAATTAATCTTAGACCACTGAAAAACGTCAAAAATGTCTGTAAAATGTCTATTGTAGTCCTAATATTAGAAAAATATATAAATTGAAATATTTACATATATGAAATGAAACTTTTGCTACCTTATATAATTTATTTTTATTTCTCCCTCTCTTTTCTTCTTCTTCTTCTCTCTTCTCTCTCCTCTCCAACTACCGCCACCACTCCAACATGGCCATCTCCTCCCACCACTGCCCTCTCTCTCTCTCTACACTATTGGAGCATAATACATCACATTTAAATTAAGAAAATGTTTCTTTTATTGAAGAAGGCTGATTCATTTATCCTATGTTATTTTTCTGTTTTGCTGAATTGTATAGGAGGACTTTTATGTAATTTTCTTTTATAGGTTGTTAGAAGATTATTTTGTAAATGCCTATAAACGTTGTGTACAGTGATTTATTAATCATCAAATACAGAGCACATTTTCTCCTCATTTCTAGGCGTCTTCTTCTCTGTTTCTCTCTGGTTTCCATTTTGTTACATACACATATCATTGAATTGTACAAACTTCAAATATATACATCTATATATATAAACATTGTGAGTGTATGATAGAGCTACAGATAGGATAGACATAAATTTGTTGTGTTTGAGGTGGTGAAGAGATTATGTGAACCATGGGTATGGTATAATGTGTAATTAGATTATTTAAAAAAAAACACTAGTCAATTATGCATATTTTCAGATTTGCTATATATTTCAAACTATTTGGATTGACGGCTAAGTTTTTTAAACTAATTATAAAACTACACAAAAACACTATTCAAACATTTTCATGGTCCAAAAGGCCCCTTTACACTTTTTCATCGAATTACCCTATCACCCTCTACCACAAATTTACCAAAATGCCCCCAAACCACCCAAGGACAATCTAAGCTTGCATTTCTCTCTCTACACATATATAATTTATAGAGATATAAATATACAAAGAGAGATCCAAAATTTTTAATATATGTATATATATACACTAATAGTGCACCGATGCATTTCGCTACTAACCTCATGGTGCATGTGGAAACAAAAAGGTTGCACTGGTGCATGCATTGTGTCATCAAATATTTTTTTTCTTTCTTGAGCTTGAATTAGTGTTGTGTTTGACATGATTGTCACCACATAATTTAAATGGACTTGGAAGTTACTATACATGCAAATTTTAGTAAATAAATTAATTCAAATTTTCAATTTTTGTGATTGCGACACTTTTACTACATTACGTGAAAATTTTACTACACAAATGTTACACTTTCACCACACTAGTGTGACGCAATCCATCATTCTTACTCTTAAATGAATCTCTAGCTATTCATTCTTACTCTTATCCAAGAACAATCTACACTTGCTTTTCTCTCTCTACATGTATAATCTATAAAGATATAAATATACAAAGAGAGATACAAAAATTTTAAATATATATATATATATATATATATATTAATAGTGCACCAATGCAACTTTTGTCACACCAATACAACAAAAGATGCACCATAGTAGCTGATTTGGAAAAAAAAAAAGAGTAGTGTAGTGGTGCAACTTTTGCCGCACTGGTGCATGCAAATAGAGAGACAGACAGGTCGAGTGAGAATTTAAGGGTAAAAATGAGTTTTTATTCTTTTGGTGATTTGAGCCGTTTTTGTAAATTTTGTGATAGAGGGTAACAGAGTAATCTTTTGAAATCTTTTGAACAATCAAAAAGTCTAACTATTATTTTTGTATAGTTTTATAATTAGTTTGAGAAACTTAACAATCAACTCTAATAATTTGAAAAAGGTACCTAGCACATTTGAAAATATGCATAATTGACTAGTATTTTCACGTAATTAAGCTAAACTTCAAGAAATGTCCTCAAGTGATGTCAATAAATTTAAGTCTAAAAGAGTAAACAACTTAAATAAATAATGTAAAAATAATAAGTTTTACTGTCAAGCCATTGATTCAAATGGTATAACCTCTCATTTTTAAAAGTGAGATGAGATTTTTGAGCTCCTTTTAGTGATGAGCCTCGGTTGTTTACCTAACCAAAAATAATTAAATAAGTATATATATAATTTTAATATATAAATAGTTCTTGTAATTATGAAACTAGTAGATTGTAGATACAAGTTGATCAATATTGAATTATTGCAAGAAGCCAATAATTAGTCGGCCCTCTCTCGGTGTTATAATTTAAATTCTATTTTTGTGCATTTTCTATTAATTTTATTTTGTTTTAAGTGGCATTAAAATTTGTTTCACTTTATGTATATGACACTTGGTGGGGGTATCACTCGATGAATGAGAAACGTAAGCAATACCTGGATTTAAAAGATTGAATTTATGGATTGAGAAAAGTGAATTAAGGATTGAGAAAGAATGGGCCCTCGTATCGCGGATTCAAACATAGAGCAGGAGAGCGAGATCAAGTGACTATGTTCAACAAACTTAAAACGTTTTTTATTTTTCAATTGCCATAAAAAATAAAAAAAATCACATTTTTGTTGGACCTTTTTTTTTTTTTTTTTTTTTTTTATAACAAAAGTTCAAAATTTGAAGTAGAAGTATACTATATAAAAAGATTGTATCAGTGGAAGGGATATAATTTTAAAAAGTGTTGTAATATTTTATCCCTAAAATAAAGCAACAATCAATATCCAACACTTTTTTCTTTGGTTGAGAAAATTAGATATTTGTGACAAAAAATAGATAAAATTGGTTCATAGTAACCAAAAACTAACAGAAAGATGTCCCGTGACCAAATATGAAAATAAAATACCCATTAGTAATCATTTGAATAGAGGTGTTTTGATTTTTTACGGTTTTTGGTGGAACCAAAATCGAAACCGTTGAGTTCGATTCAATTTCGATTTTTTGTGGTTTTGGTTCTGGTTCTCCAACCGTTCTTGTTAACTTTTTTTTATATTTTAAATATTGACAAAATATACACTCGTGTACTCCTAGTTATAACAATAGATTATAAGTTATTAGCATTTAGTTATATATTTTATATTATATAAATGTATAGAATATTAGAACTTAGAAGTTATTAGTATTTATCTATATATTATCTATTTAATACTTTATATATAAATAGAGCACTAGAATTTAGAAGATATTAATATTTATTTATATATTATATATATATAGAACACTAGAACTTAGAAGTTATTATTATTTATTTATATCTTATATATATATATTTTTTCTAACGGTCCAGTTCCAATTAGTAAACGATTCGATTTAACTACAGTCTAGTTTCACCAATTCTTTGTACATTCCTACATTTTAGGATAATTTTTTTAAAAAAAATTAGTTTTTTATTAAAAATAATTAATAATTTTCACCGCCCCTGTTATGGTCTTCAACAAAGACATCCATCTCTTCCACATCGTTCAACAACATAGCGACTCAAGGCTCCACTCTTCAACTAACAAATATCCAAGTTATCACCCAATATGTCAATGAGCTTTCTGTTCTAGTTTCAATATGGCTTCATCATATCTTAGAATTCTATGTTGGTAAATGCATGTGTATATGAAACTATTTAAGATCAAGTAAAAATTTCACTATTATATAAATTAGCATAATAAATTAATAAACAATTTACAAAGAATTTGAAGATCGATACTAGATTTTGATTCTCTGTATCCTTAAAGACAAATTACACCCCATCAGGTGTTGAATGTATTCAACAGTGTTCAATCTTTTTTCAATTGGTAGCAATACTACAAACCAATTAAATTAGTGAACTACCATTGTGTAATATTCTCTCTCTTTGACTTGACGATACAAAAATATCTCTGAAATACTACTCTAATATTCAGTGAAATCTTTCTTTAGATTCATGTTGTTTCCCCAGGCTATCTTTGGGTCCTGACAATTCCACTCCATAGCCTTCATTGATAGGGTGAGGACCATTTAGGTCTGGTCACCTCCACCACATTCATGAAATCAAGAATTATTAAGTGAGTCTCTGCTATTGTGTCTTTGAACTCAAAAGCTCTGGGTAGTTCCTTTTACCTGAGCATTCCTCTTCAGATTAAAGTTTTAAAAAAAACCTTTGATTTCTTCTTGGACTAGTTGATTTTAAGGTTTTGATTAACGGTCTGAAAGACATGTGAAAAAATTATTATAAACTATAGGAATTTCGTGTATTGAGAGAATCCCACCACTAATAAAATTTCACGATTTGGTGTGTTGGGGAATCTCACCACTAATAAAATTTCACATTTTATGATTTTCTATAATAATGAGAAAATGAGTTTTATCATTAGTGTGATTCCTATATTTAAGGAATCCCAGATTATTGTAGAATTACTCGTTTATTTTTGAAAGGAACCCACTTGGATGTTACCTGAAAACACACGTTGACCCACTTTGCAAAGGGTTAAGAAGATCAATACATGCCCGAAAGTGAATATAACATCTCCCATTGTATCTGTGTTTTATAATCTCCACCTTGTCATAATTCTCACTGCTTCTGTAATCTATTCCAATGGAAGAATTCCAAAATGAATCCATAAATCCATGGAAAGAGGACCAAGAGATTGTTGCAAAACTCCACAGATTGGAATTCATAACTTGTTACATAGCAAAGTGATCCACAAACTTGAATTGAAACACATTTCCCTATTAGGTTTTGTAGACCTCCAATATTAGCCTTCTTGTTGGAGAAAACTCTCCTGAGAAAACTATTGTAACACCACTGAACTCCAGCTTGAGTATCGAACTGGTGTGATTTCTATGCTTTGCTCCTCTTCCGATGATAGTGTAAAGTTACTCAACTTAGACACCAAACTGTCTTCTATGGCTACAAGAAGGTGACTCCTCTAATAGATTAAGAATCCGAGAAATATTAGTTTGAACTTTGAATAGAGAAGCTTTTTAGATATTTCATAGGTAAACGATCAGAGTGAATGGGAAGCTGGGTTTTTCACTGACACGGTGGAAATTATCTCTAACAAGTGGTTGAAAATCTGGATTGAGATTCAACGAGTTATCTTGGATGACAATTTCATCATCTGTGTGCGTCGACTCTACTTGAATTTCAAATTTGAGAATAAACAAATTATCGTTGCGTCAATACAAGGAGCGGGGAAGGCACAGTGAGCAATTTATCCTTTACATTGGGCAAATGGTTAACGATGTTTAATAAATAAGTGTTTTTGATCAAATTATGTCATTATTAAAAATTATTTTTTAAATTTAGTTACAATGTTTTATATATATATATATATATACTTTAAGGTCACTTTAAAGTATTTTTTTTTTTTTTTGATCAACAAAACTAATTTTCCTTGTGTAAAAAAATCTAACAAATGACATTTATATAAGGGAAAATTACACTTAAATAAAGTTAGGAGACTTAAATTACAAAGTGGTCTATTTTAAAGTTTATTTTTTACTTTGGTTGAATTAAACAAAATAATCTCTTATGCATTGAAAATTATTATGCAATTCCAAAATATCCTTCAATCTCTTATTCCAACGCACACTAAATTCTGTTTGGTTCCTGTACGACTGAAGGAGCGTTGTACGTGACTAAATAAAATCCAATTGGTCATTGATTGTCTCTCATCACAAAAATATGGTCTCTTATTTTGCTTTAGTGAACTGCCTTTTTTACATTTAAAAATAAAAAATAAAAAAAATTAGTGAACTAATTTTTGAATTGTATGGTAAATTCATATGCCAATGGTTATTAATTTTGAGATTTTTTAAATGTGATGAACGGTTTCACTCGTCATTTTTTTAAGTTGTCATTATCAATTATCTAATTCATATTTGCTTCTTTAAATATATTCTTAATTTAATTTAGTGAACATATATATTCTATATAGAATAACTCATAACTCATTTGTTGATAAAGCTTAAATTTTGTTTGTATTTGCAGACATACTTGAAATTTATAGGAGTTTACTTGTAAAATTTGGATTTTCCTTATCTTTGTGCTTCATATTTTGATGTAATATCTTTTCCTGATGTTCATATTTTTTTAGGCATATTAGACTGAAAGTTTTTTTTTTTATTAGTACCGGAATTTCCCTAAGCAGGGCCCTTTGGACCCACCCCAGGCTACAAATCGGGGATGCTGTCGACAACCCCACACCTCAGCACCAATTTCAGTCAGGGGCCATAATGGGATGTTGGGGAATCGAACCCTGGACATATTAGAACCAAGGCCGACTCCTTACCGCTGAAAAGTTACCCAAGCACATCTGAAAAATCTACTTCATTCTCATCTAGATAGATATATTTGATGTGTTGTGATACCACAAGTGTATCTACTTGTATTAATCTAAGAGGAAAAAGAAGTTGGCTGCCATTCAGGGTCATATCAGCCGGTCTAATTTTGACTACTTTACGACATAATAGCATACTCACAAATACTTGTATAACGTTTATTTTTCTTTACTTTATGAATTTGTTCACTTTTACTGGATTACTTTTATATTCCTACAATTTTTTAGAAATCGAACGATATTCCAGATATTTTCTTAATTTCTTGAGTGAAGGAATAGAGAAGCTTTTTAGATCTTTCATAGGTAAACGATCAGAGTGAATAGGAAGCTGGGTTTTTCACCGACACGGTGGAAATTATCTCTTGCAAGTGGTTGAAAATCTGGATTGAGATTCAACATGTTATCTTAGATGACAATTTCATCATCTGTGTGCATCGACTCTACTTGAATTTCAAATTTGAGAATAAACAAATTATCGTCGCGTCAATACAAGAGAGCGGGGAAGGCACAGTGAGCAATTTATCCTTTACATTGGGCAAATGGTTAACGATGTTTAATAAATAAGTGTTTTTGATCAAATTATGTCATTATTAAAAATTATTTTTTAAATTTAGTTACAATATATTATATATATATTTTTTACTTTAAGGTCACTTTAAAGTAATTTTTTTTTTAATTTTGATCAACAAAACTAATTTTCCTTGTGTAAAAAAATCTAACAAATGACATTTATATAATAATAGTAAAAAATGGCCTAGAGTATTTAATAGTCATAAAAATCGTTATTTTGTAAATGCATATAGTCCCAAAACTCTTAGAAAATTTCAATTCGCCGCCACTCTCCAAAATTTATTTCATTTTTACTTATATTTATTAGCCTCAATTATATTGTCTCAAATTAAGTATAACTTATATTTTTTTAATTCATATAATTTTAATTAAACCTTTTTAGTTTTCCTTCTAAAGTCCAAATCTTCTTAAACAAAAATGTAAGTTTATTTTTTTAATAGTCCTTTCTATAACATATCATTACTACATTTACATTTGCATAAATAGACGTACTTGTATATTATCGATTATATGATATTTAATAAATATATATGAACTTTCTTTGTCAGACATTTTTGTTATATGGTGTTGATGAAGTAAATATTTAAACTTATATCCTCGTCTTCATCGACAAGTCTTTGAAGAATGAAAAAGAAAGATCGAAAAGCCGAAGTGCTGATATCTCAAAATAGCAAAAATGTCAATAACAATAGAAATATCATAATGTTAATATTTTTAGTTGTGAGTTCTTAAATGACAAATTCTATAACTATTATTTGTATAAGTTATTAAAGTATTTCTCTATTTTATTTGTAATAATAGTGTTTTATTAAAGTTGTGAGATTTTTTTTAGTAACTGATACATTTTTTATTATTAATCTTTAATAATGCCTATATCTTTTATAAAATGGAATCAAAGCATTTATTTTTTTTAAAAAAATCAAAATAATCGCCGGAGGAAAATTAATTTTTAACAATAATTTTTCTTTACTAGTTCAGCAATAAAAGCTTTTTATAGATACAGCAATCCGGTATTATTTTTCGTGTACTCTCGAGATATGATGCACACACACGACAGACCATAGATATTTAAGAGAGAGGAGAGAAGATAATCTGAATCAAAGCAAAACAAAACCGTCTCCTTCTTACAGTTTCTTCAGCTTGGTTTGCCTTGTTTCCAAATTCCAACACACTCACTATATTCTACTACCCTCTTTCTCCCTATATATGAACACTGGCGCACATATTAGTTTCATGTATACGCTGTAATGGCTCTAGTTCCCACTCGTCAGTTCTATCCAACAACAACCTTCTTGGACTCGTTCCAGAGCTCATACAAAATCCATGTAACCACACGCCTGCAAATTTTGAGGTACGGCTCTTCCATTCCTTTCAAAAAACAGAATTTCTATGTATCACATAACACTATCAATTCGGACTCAAACCCACAAAGAAACCCACGAAATGAATCCAATTTTATGCTCAAAAGTGCGAATCGTAGATGGGGTTTTGCAAGTGAGACACCTTTTTCACAGTCAAACCCTAGTGTAAGTTCATCTAGTAGTAGTTGGTTGAACAAATGGAATGAAACCCACAAACAAAATCAGCCGAAACTGCCTCACCCAGTGTTGAATTATCGAAATAGTGGGAATTTATCGTGTTCTGGTTATGAAAGAAACAATACGAGTAGTGGTGGTGGTGGCAGTGGTAGTACAATGGAGAGGATCGTGAAGAAATTAAAGAAATTTGGGTATATTGATGATGTTAATGAGAAGAAAGATAATGTGGACAGAGTGATTGAAAAAGGGTCTGTTGAGGATATATTTTATGTTGAGGAAGGGATGTTGCCAAATGCTCAAGGTGGGTTTTCGGAGGAATCACCATTGGGGGTGGAGAATGTGTTGGGAAGTGGCCAGGAGGTTAGATTTCCATGGGAGAAACCGGTGGTGAAGGAAGAGGAAAAGGGGTTTTCAGTGAGGCAAAAGAGTAGGACATCATTGGCTGAATTGACTCTTCCAGAGTCTGAATTGAGGAGGCTTACGAATTTGGCTCATCGGATAAAGAACAGGACAAAAATTGGCGGCGCTGGTGTTACTCAAGCAATTGTAGATTTAATTCGTGAGAAGTGGAAAACGTCGGAGGTTGTCAGATTGAAAATTGAGGGTGCACCTGCACTTAATATGAAGCGGATGCATGAGATATTGGAGGTTAGCTTCTTATATATTTTTTTGATAAGTATTGGAGGTTAGCTTCTTATATATTTTTTTGATAAGTATTGGAGGTTAGCTTCTTATGAAACAAGTTACAACTTTATTTATTTCTGATGTCGTCTTCACTTTTAGATGTTCAAGAAATTGGTAACTATGCCATTTACCTCTCGTGAGAAAAGAGATACATTATCAAATATCAATAAATGAATCCTCCCGAGTACAAAAAAATCCAGATAGGAACTTCCTTGGAATCATTCTGAGTACAAAAAACCATCAAATGCAAGTTCTTCATTGGAATTCGATTCTCTTCCATTATAATGATCATTTATCATGTGTCACCTGCGAGGGCCGAGTATCCACGCACAGGTATTCATATTTGGTCATGATTCAAAAATATTGAAGAATCTAATTATTCAATTAAACTTCTAATGGAATGTAATATTTGGTTGGGCCAATTTTGAAATATAATCCAGTTGAGAATTCAAAGTTGCTAAGAGCAAAGAACCTTGGAAACTGTTATTGCTTGATCTAAGACATTGAATCTATAAACATGTTAACAGACAATGAAACTGGAGGACGGTTGACCAATTCTGTATCTCTTTTTTATAGAGGAATTCCGAGTTCTAACATATGTTAGGATTTTTTTATCCTTAGCAGATCTCCAGGCTTGACCAATTCTGTATCTCTTTTTTATAGAAGAATTCCGAGTTCCTTAACATATGTTATTAGGATGTTTTTCTTCCTTATCAGATCTCAGGCAAACAAGACTACCTTAACATGTCACAAGATAGTCAGTTAACATTTGTTGGAAGTTCTGTCATTAAAACCTGCCATAATGTCAATTTCTATTAAACAAAAGAAGAGAAAAATAGAGAAACTTATTGGGTGATAAGAGTTTGTCACATTTTTCTTTCTTCTATGGATAATTAGATATAAAAGCCATAATTTTGTTCTTCTAGGATAACCATACCGTTTGATTCATTTACAGTTTCTAGCAACTTTCAACTTTGTGATGTTCTGAGTTCTCTTACATGTATTTCTCATATGTATTTTTCAATCTGTCACACCTTTTAAATGCTGCAAATTGATTAAAGATTTCTATACTCAATTTTAGAAAGTAGATAGCAAATAAAAATTTTGCTATGTGATAGATCTCAATAGATACTTGTTTCAATCCATTTGTTGATACCCCCTTTTCCATTACATTTAGAGAAAAACTGGTGGGCTGGTGATTTGGAGGTCTGGGACTTCTGTTTGTTTATATAGAGGCCTGAATTATGAAGTTCCTTCGGTACGACTTAACAAACGGACATATAGCAAGAATGAGGTTCCTTGTAATTCCATTTCAACTATTGATAAAACTAGTGGCATTGCTTCAGAAAGTCCCTGTAATGCTGCACGTGCACCTCCAACAGACTCCGAAAGTACAGTTGAGGAGAAAAAGAACACAGAATCAATACCAGAAGTTAAGTATGAAGATGAAGTAGACAGGCTATTAGATGGTCTGGGGCCTCGGTACGAGGATTGGCCAGGAGATGACCCATTGCCTGTAGATGCAGATTTACTACCTGGTATTATTCCTGGTTATCAAGCTCCCTTCAGGATACTTCCTTATGGAGTGAGATCCACCCTTGGAGTAAAAGAGGCAACAGCTTTACGAAGGCTTGCTAGAGTTATCCCTCCACATTTTGCTTTAGGTATGCCACTCTTCTTGTATAAAATACATGTTTTTTTCAAGAAATCTCTCTCTCTCCCTCTCTCTCTCTCTCTCTCTCTCTCTCTCTCTCTTGTGATTAAAAATTTGCATCTCCAGGTCGAAGCAGGCAGCACCAAGGTTTGGCTGTGGCCATGATTAAGTTATGGGAAAGGAGTTCAATTGCGAAGATTGCACTGAAACGTGGTGTACAGCTAACTACAAGTGAGAGAATGGCTGAAGATATCAAGGTAATAAAATATAGTTGGTAGGGCGTGACTTTAAAAAAGCTTTGTCTTGATTCCATACTGTCCCACTCTTCCTACTTTGTCTGATCTTCTGAAACTTCAAGATCTTAATTATATGTCCATATGCACTTGATAATGTTATTTCTTTTATGTTTACTCAATAGGCTCTGTAAAGGACCTGTTCATCTTCTGAATAAGTTAGACCTACGAATAAGAAGAATTGCAAAACAAAATGAATTCTTATTATGTATGTATCAGAAAAGTGAGGCTAATTCTATTTCATATTGGTAGCAAAATAACCATATATACATGTAAGATACCAGTCCTCGAACCTGTCCAAAGGGTTGGAGTACAAATAAACTCCAAACCCAAACTAGCTTATATATATTTAACATTTTATTGTTATGATAATAAAATTTCCATTCAGTGTTCTTAAATTACTTATCTAGATTAGCATCGTACACCTGCCCCTAAATGTTTTAGTACAATTCTCTATAGATATATTGTGAAACCACAGGGAACAAAATGTTGAAATGTTTATACCATTGCTACATGATAGGCTGCAACCGGTGACAAGGTGAATATGTTCTTTATGATGCTATACTATATAGTATATATGTAATTTGTCTCTTTCCTCTTCTTAAGAATCTGTTGTCACAGTGCCTTTCTTATCGTTTTCTAAATTAAGTCATAGGGGATGTTATTGGATCACAATTCCACTCCTTGAAAATTTTCAACATAAGTTGGAAACAAAAGGAAAATGGAGGGATTCCAAGAGCAAATCCCACTGTTCCTTTCACTGACCAAGGAAAAAAAGAAAAGAAAAAGGATATTCCCTCTTAGAAATCTATGATGCTTCTCACCTCCATTGGGCCGCTTTACGGGTGGTGCCTTCTTAATACAAACCACTGACTGTTGTGTCTAATATGGGTCTCATTGCCCATATGCAGAATCTAGTCTATTAAAACCTTTCAACAGATTAAATGCCTTTTGTGAAATCTACAAAACTGCATCTTATAGTGAATCTGGCAAGATTTAGATTTGTGGGTAAGTAGTACCTGCTAGCTAACTCATCCATACATTTGCTGTGTAGAGTTTTGTTGGTGGTCAACATGTGTCTGGGCAGCATCATGATAGAGCAGCTTTCACAAGTTTTTGTGTGCAATTCTGGCTCAAGGAATCATAATGCCCCTCTATTTATGATCATGTTTTGGTCTAAAAACAATACTTTTGGGTGCTTGTTAAGGAAGAGTAAAGGGATTTGAACAAAGTGTTTCCTTGATTAGTTGGAAGTTGGAACTGTATTGCAATAGTTGCTCATTTATGCGGGACTGCCGTTAAAGACAACAGGCTAAACAGTCCTTTTAAGAACAAAAATAATTGCAACTTCTTGATTAACAGAGACATCTCTTTAAACCAAAAAGTAACATTACCCATATAAAGGTTGAGTGTTCTTATCACAAGTTGTTTGTTTGAGTGGTATCTCTTGCCATTGCAGGAGGGGGAAGAGGAAGCGGAAGTACACTGTCCAAATTGTTGTCAGGATGTGTGTTACACTAATCAAAAAGTGAAAAAAAGAAAGAAAGAAAAAGTCTAATGTTCTTGAATACCATAATGTTTTCTTGGTTATAGTCGACTCTTTTTTTATCAAGGATTATTTGTTGAGTAGTAGAGATAGTTGCTCTGAATCTGATTGTGCAGGCTATCCAACAATAATTTTAGTCTAAGGCCTAGAGATTTCACCATGGACCCTAAGATACAGGGTAACAGGGATATGGAAGTTTGTATTGATTTTTGTGGAGACAGCCTCATTAATTATAAATCATGCTTGTAATTTAGTAAATTGTCTTCTTTCTCATTGATTCCAATCATTTTGCCTAATGCCTAGTAAAATTATTGTTATCACTCCTTCCATAAAGGTCAATTATAACGAGTAGGTATAATATCCTTGAGTTGCGCAATGCGTAAGTGGTTTGAAATTGTCTCGGTTAGAAAAATCTAAGTTGTTTGAAATTGTCTTGGTTAGAAAAATCTAAGTCGTTCGAAATTGCCTCAGTTAGAAAATTTACGAGGAGTGAATAGGTTTAGTTTACTCTTTATGTTGCTTTTTATTTTATCTGATTTAACTTAGTGATCAAGCAACAAACATGCAAAACACGCACCCAAAAAAAAAAAGTAATGAAAAAGAACAAAAAGATGCGCAAGAGAAAGAGAGATGACACCAAGATGTCTTTTACGAGCAAGCCTCAACTAGGAAAAATCATGGAGATTGTCGTTTAAGGCAAACTGATAAACTATATCGGGAAAGAGTACAATGAGTTTCAGTGTGGTAACCTTGTGGGCGGGTGTGATGTGGGCGGGTGCAAGAGACACTGGGTGAGTTACCACACTGGCAGGCTATAGGATGCTTAATCCCACATCGCCTGGGTGTGGAGAAGGGGATATGCTAATATGTAGTGTGTTCTCTCCAAATGGTATGAGGCCTTTTGGGGTAAAGCCCAAGAGCAAAACCGTGCGGGCTTAGGCCCAAAGCGGACAATATCATACTATTAGGTGGAGCGGGCTGTTACAAATGGTATCAGAGTCTGACCCAGCAAGAAGTGTGCCGACGGGGACGTAGGGCCTCCTAGGGGAGTGGATTGTGGTGACCCTTATGGGCGGGTGTGATGTGGGTCGGTGTGAAAGACACTGGGCGAGCTACCACACTGGCATGCTACAGGGTGCTCAATCCCACATTGCCTGGGTGTGGAATGGGGATGTGTTATATGTATATTTATCACCCTTCTATGACACAACGCGTTATGGTGCCAAGTTGGTAATTAGGAACAAAGCCTTGAGGGTAGGCGCCAGAAGGTCGTGGTTTCAATTCCTAATAGGCACCCAAAGAGGACAATATTGTTGTGGGAGGGGTCTGTTACGCTGCGCTGTGCAACTCTGATCTCAAACAACGCGTTCTGGTGCCAAATTGGTAGCCAGGAACAAAGCCTTGAGGGCAGGCGCCAGGAGGTCGTGGTTTCGATTCCTGGTAGGCACCCAAAGAGGACAATATTGTTGTGGGAGGGGTCTACTACGCTGCGTTGTGCAACTCTGATCTCAAATAACGTGTTTTAAAGCTGTGATAGTTGTGAACCCACCAGAACTCCACAGTTACAAATGGTATTAGAGCCGGACCCAGCCGGAACTGTGCCGACGGGGACGTCGGGCCTCCTAGGGGGGTGGATTGTGGTGATCCTTGTGGGTAGTGTGATGTGGGCAGGTGCGAGAGACATTGGGTGAGCTACCACATTGGCAAGCACAGGGTGCCAACCCACATTGTCTGGGTGTGGAGAAGGAGATGTACTTATATGTAGTGTGTTCTTTCCAAATGGTATGAGGCCTTTTGGTGTAAAACCCAAGAGCAAAACCGTGCGGGCTTTGGACCAAAGCGGACAATGTCATACCATCAGGTGGAACGGGTTGTTACAAATGGTATCAGAGTCGGAGCCAGTCGGAAGTGTGCCGACTAGGATGTCGGGCCTCCTAGGGGGGTGGATTGTGGTGACCCTTGTGGGCGGGTGCGATGTGAGCGAGTGCGAGAGACATTGGGCGAGCTACCACACTGGCAGGCTACAGGTGCTCAATCCCACATTGCTTGGGTGTGGAGAAGGGGATATGCTTATATGTAGTGTGTTCTCTCCAAATGGTAAGAGGCATTTTGGGGTAAAACCCAAGAGCAAAACTGTGCGGGCTTAGGCCCAAAGCGGACAATATCCTACCATCAGGTGGAGCGGGTCGTTACAAATGGTATCAGAGCCGGCTCTAGCTGGAAGTGTGCCGACGGGGACGTCAGGCCTCCTAAGGGGGTGGATTGTGGTGATCCTTGTGGGTGGGTGTCATGTGGGCGGATGCGAGAGATACTGGGAGAGCTAACACACTGGCAAGCTACAGGGTGCTCAATCCCACATTGCCTGGGTGCAGAGAAGGGGATATACTTATATGTAATGTGTTCTTTTCAAATGGCATGAGGCCTTTTGGGGTAAAACCCAAGAGCAAAACCGTGCGAGCTTTTAGGCCTAAAGCGGACAATATCATACCATCAGGTGGAGCGGGCTGTTACATTCAGTGCCTTCGAAACTCATCTCTATGAGTCATCGATTCTAGTGCCTTTGGAATCGCTTACTTTTGATTTACTTGCAACACTCAGTGTTCTCTGACTCTAGTGCCTTTGGAATCACGGTCAATCACCATCACTACTTATTCATGGCAACACAGTTACCTCACGATGATCCGTTTCTTATAGTAATCAAACGTCTTTTGTCTTCCGCTAGCACGTGTGAAGAATATGACTCATTCCGTTGCTATGATCTCAGTAGTGTAGTTTCCACAATCAGATGAGAACACACAATTCTCACACACATGCAAAAGTTTGTGTAAAAGATAAAAAGAAGCAAAGAAAAATTCTCAGCAATTTTTTCCGGGTCGCGCGCCCCTTTTTGGGCGCTTTTCAATGAATACTTATCACAAAAAATGAAAAATTCTCAGCAATTTTTGGCAGAATTTTTTCTCTAAAAGCTCTCAATTGATTCTCTCTGCAAAATCTCATATATACTTAAAAAACAATAGCTGAGTTTTTATATGAAAGAGTCTTTATTTTTTAATTGAAATTGTCTTCTAAAAACATTAGGAAATGTTTCTTAGAGATCAATTATAATTTAGGATGAGTTTGGAATAAGAATCAAAGTCCTACTTATCAAAACACAGAAAAAAGAAAAAAGAATCAAAGTCCTATTTGAACTAGGAAAAGTTGGACCAGTGTAACTACTCTCTGGATTTAAAACACGTTTGGGCAGAAGCAAGATGGACCAGTGCATGCATAAAGTTCCATCACTGCAAGTGCTCACTATTTTGGTTCATATGAATCCAGTAGCCTCTTGGACCGGTGCCAGTCTCAAGTTGGGCCGGTGCAAGTATGCACTATCCATTTTTTAATTAAAACACTTTCCAACTTCTCAAAAACAATTTACACTTAAAATATAAGCTTTAAACATGAAGCGTCTTCACAGCACTCGACTTACGTGATACTAGAGTGTGTTTTTGTTGATGAAGCTTCATTTCCTTGATGATTTGATCTTAATCTTAAAGCTCTCAATAAAAGACTCATAAAAGAAAAATACAAATTCATTAAGGTTTCAGTTCGAAATTTTCCAACACAAAATCATATTCTTAACAGTAATACCCGTTCACAATTTCGTGACAAAACCAAACCTAATACACACATGTAATCTAACCCACAATAGTAAAAGTTAGATTTACAGAAGTGCTAAAAAAAATCTTAAACAATTCTGAGTTTGTCTTTGAATAAAGAAATACGAACCTGTATTCTGCAAAGACATATGCACAAACATCATCATGAAAGCTAAACAAAAACAAAGAAATAACCATCAACCTTAAAATCAAACACTCAATTGAACAATTTCAATTCCAATTGCACTTGTACTTTCTCCCCCTTTTTGACACAAATTGACAAAGTATTCCAATAAAGGTTGAGTTAAAACATTAGAGCACAACTGGAATAAGCATATAAAGACAAAAATTGTCAATTCAATTATATATATTTGAATTACAAAGCAAGCACTATGGGAACATATTATGCTGAAAGAAAAAAATATAAGACAAAACTAAGAAAGAATAAAATATACTAGGCATCCATACTTCAAAATCCTAATTCTAATTTTCTTCTCATCACTTCATTATTCATTATCCTCCCCCTCAGATTCAGACTCGTCATCTTGGCATTCTGGGAGGTGTTGAAGCACTTGACTCACAATGTCCCTAATGGTGTCAAGTTGTGCTCTATACTCCATATGCCACTCATAAAATTGGCCTCGAGTGCCTGTAGCATGGGGTTCCGCAGGCATGTCAGTATTGTGGGGAGGATTTGATTGTTGTCTTCTAGCTGAAGAGCTCCCTGAAGCAAACAGAGATGAACAAAAGTCTTCTTACATCAGTAAGAAGGACTAGGGTTACTCCAATCATCGTTGGAGCCTAGATTTCTAAAGGAAACTCCGGGAAAGCCTGAAGAGAAGTTTAAAATCTGATAATATATCAAAATTATATTGATTAAGACTTGGTTACAACAGATATAGATGGTTGTCCCTTTTATAATATAATTATTAATGACACTTCACTTTTCTAGACTGATTTTTAAGCTACCCACAAAGCATTAATAACAAGTTATATTCCCGTGACATCTTCAGATTCCCATTCCATAGTTACTATTTAACAAACTTCGACTAGACAAGACACTATTGACTGCATCACTCCCCGTCTTTGTGAAAAATGAATCCTGGGTAGTCACGCGATCAATTTGCTTCATTTGATATTTGCACATTCTCGAACTTAGAAAAACAACTCCATTCACCACTATTCTGGGTTTCCCAGTTGGAGTTGTGCCTTCAAAATTGTTCAGGCAGTAATAGCCAAGAGATAAATTGGTATGGCTTGGTCTATGTGTTATATGAATTCTAGCTATTCCTTGGTAAAAGCCCTTATATTGATGAGGGTCAAAGATGTGAGACACAACAAGGTTTAGAATGACTGTCTTCCACTTGTGAAAATTTTGGGTTCAACAGGCTTATCCCTACCATAAAGAACTCTAGACAGTTTGGGCATGAGTGGCCTATTCTCATCACCCTCTCTGTATGGCAAACCTAAACCATTCTCTTCCATAGGAATTGTCAAGAATTGAGACAAGGAATCGGGTGTGACTCAGATTATTTTACCTTGGACTTTGGTTTTGAAGAAGTGATTCTTGTAGTAAGACTCGAAAATGTTGGTGTAGAAGAGCTGGAGTCGATCAGGACTCTTCCTTTGATTTTACAAAGTGGTCCCCACTGGTTATCTTGGATTCTACGAACCAAAGGGTAACCTCCCTTCATTCATAAGGGATTGAGCTTGAGTTCACGCTCGAGTAGAATCGGGCATGCCACCATCGTCTTCTCAAATCGTTCTCGGCACCGTGGGTGGGTTCTCAAATTTGGTTGCAGCAAAACTTGGGAAGTTGCCAGGGTGGATGTCAAGGCTTGATCCGTCTGTTGAGTTTTCCAGCTTCTCTTCTTTGTATTTCTAGCCAGAAGTAGTGCAAGAAGAGGAATTCCAAAGAACAAAAAGAACTCCATGTGTATGGTGAGTGAGAGAGGAGTAGAAAAGATGAAGGGTTTAAGAAGGGTTCTGGAATTTGGAGAGATGTATTAATGTATGCAATTAGAAATGATTGTAAACAATTAAATATAGTAGGGGACATGATTTGTAATAAAAATGTGGCCGACTCCATCCATTTGTGACAAAGGCAAGGATGATGTTGATGATATGAATGCAAGTCATGAATGCCAATCCTAACAACCCTTTATATAGCCAAAGAGATTCATGTATAATCAAAAGAATTAGAGGGAATGAATGTAAAGGAATTGAACTTCAGTGGGAAAAGAAA
The DNA here is from genome assembly GCA_026545225.1 of Cornus controversa. Lineage (NCBI taxonomy): Eukaryota > Viridiplantae > Streptophyta > Magnoliopsida > Cornales > Cornaceae > Cornus > Cornus controversa. Next base: position 34,283,822 of record CM048849.1, read on the forward strand.
GAGCCGAATTTTCAACCGAAAATTCAATGTTCAGGCATGTTGCACCAGTGCAACTTGGCACGTGGACTAGTGCAACTCTATCCTGTCCCTGCATATTCCACTCCAGTGAGTAGTGGACTGGTGGAACTTTATTCTGTTTGCATCCTCACTAGAATGCACTTGGATTGGTGCAACTCACCACTTCTGTAATTTTGTCCTTTAAGCAAATAAAAGAAACTAGCACTTACCATTCTCACTAGCATCAGTAATGGGATATAAGACGGCGCACTGATGGATCTACTCCATTCTCCTACTCCAATAGTGATTTTTTTCATGTTCTAATAATCTTCTAGCCTTTGGAATATATTGGGCGCTTGGAGCGAGTCTCATAAGTCATAAACTTGGTTATTTTAGTAGTAACCCTATTCCACGCTTCACTTCATCCTAGCTATGGATATTCAAAATGAAGGGAAAAAGGAAAGCTATATGTGGATGGAATTTAATTGATTATTAGTTGTAGCTTTTCTGTGGACATTCACTGCCATTGGGACTGAGCTCACCTCATCTTAATGAAATGAAACCTTCACCTAGTTCTATGAGATTTTGACTAGGACCAACTGTTTGGCAGAGATCATTGTACTCATGAGGCACATTATGCTGTGTATTTCTATTGTTTATTATAGTTGTCAAGATTGTGCATTTATCCAACAAAACAAAAATGTTTTCCAGGTTTTTTGGGCACAAATTGCGCGCTTCACTTTATCCAACAAAACAAAAATTATTAGGATTCAAATTGCCTTATTTTTTGGGCACATGTCAGTTTTTTTATTTTAATTCCTCTTATTGGAATCTTAATGTGGAACACCGAGGTTATCTTTCTCCAATATAGGGCGGTCTAAATCATCACTACCAACAGTGATGGCTATGCAAGTTGTTTCCATGATCATCGAGAAAACTGCTAGATGAATGGTGATCAATAGAATCCTCTCTCTCTATCTCTCAAACACATCCCCATTTTGTTGCTTATGAAATACAGAACGTCTTTAATGTTAAAAACAATAAAAAGGTAACATTCAGAATTCTTCTGTAGTCTGAACTAAAATCCTGGATAACGTATAGTTTATATCAGAAATCCGACCTTTCAGGTTGAGATTAACAACCTGATTTCCTCATCAACTGTTCTGAGATTATTAAGGCACACATGTGTAAGGTGAATTTGTTATCATGTATTCAGGCAAATGTGGTTGGGTTCAAACTTAACGTTCATACTTAATATTTAAAGACACCAGTTTAAGCAACTTGATTGGAACATCTTGTGTACTTGATGCAGAAATTAACAGGATGCATTCTTCTCTCCAGAAACAAGGACTTCTTGGTGTTCTATAGGGGAAAGGATTTTTTGTCACCAGATGTTGCAGAAGCATTACTAGAAAAAGAGAGATTGGCAAAGACCCTACAAGATGAAGAAGAACAAGCACGATTGAGAGCATCATCACTGGTTATACCATGCATTGAAAACACTGATGAATCTGGAACAGCTGGCACACTTGGGGAAACTTTGGATGCTGATGCTAGGTGGGGAAAAAGACTGGATGATCGTCACAAGAAAAAGGTGATGCAGGAAGCAGAAGTATTAAGGCATGCCAACCTTGTCAGAAAGCTTGAACGGAAGCTTGCTTTTGTAAGTTCAACAAAACTTAGTCTTGTGTCATGAATGATACCTTGTTTATACTAACTCTTCCGGAAAGCATCTTCTATATACACACATACATATATAGATACCATGATCGTCCTTGCATTTATTCTAAATAAATTGGTCGGCCACATGAATTTTCCTTTTTCATTTTGTTCTATTACACGTCTCCCCTGATATTTATTTATTTATAGTCATTTTTAATTACTTCATCCCAAGTAGTTTTGGTTGAACTCGCTGTCTCTTACTTTCTATGCGGACTAATCTTCATTTTCTTGATTGTAGCATTGACGGGTCTACATTGTATTACTAATTCTGAATTCCTTTGTTTCTAATGCATTTCTCTACATTTCTAATTTCCCAAGGCTTCCTAGAAGTATCACACAACACTATGTTATCAACAAACATCATGCACACAAACACACATTAAGCGCATGGTGAAGTCACTTCAACCTCAATACCTACTGGCTCTTCCTTTGAAAACCAATTCTCCTACATGGTTCTCTCCCTAATCTTAATATATGTATATATACACGTATGTATGTTGTATATTTAGAAGGATAAAAACAAAATATAAATTCAAATTAAAGTTCTGTATAATAAAACACTTTCCAAAGCCACTGTGACCTAGGCATTTATGTGTCTCTGTTTTTGAAAAACCATTTTCTTATGTGGTGCTATTTTTATCTTATCTTTTGAATTTACTGGGTTATTCAGCATGCACAACTTTTAGACATTTTTATTTTCATTTTCTTATGGTGAGGTCACTGAGGTGTATGCAAGGTTTTTCATCACATCTACTACTTTATGAGTTCAAAAGAGTCTGAGGACTGTAATTATAGTGACTCAAGACATAAACATGCATGAACCTTATATTAGAAAAAGAATATCCCAGCAGCAACGACAGAAAAAATTATAATCACTCATATTAAAATACATGAGAAGAGTTCAAGTAAATTGCATGAACCTCCCCTAAGCTGTGAACTAATTATGCATATGTCAAGTTTGGAAAATGAGTAGATGGTGGTGGCTGAAGCAGCACCTCTGTTAGATGGGTGAGGTGGGTTTGTTTAGAGATGAGTACATAGAGGGGTTTGTTTTAAAAAGAGTCGATGGTGGCTGCCTTCCAATAAATATAGAGATTACCTTGCAAAAGAGAGGGAGGGAGGGACGGAGGGATTAGAAGAAACGGAAACAGTTTGGATATAAATTAGAAATTGCAGATATGATTGGAACTGGTTTAGTGCTGGTAACTATTGTCTGAAACTTGACGACTGGTGTCATATATTGCGATTTTGTATGAGCGAGACTGTTGGGCATAATTGAATTTATACAGATGTTTATTGTTGTTTTCCATCTTTATGGTAGTGTATATCTATGTATATATAGAAAGAGAGATGGATGGTGAGAACAAACGCAGATTATCAGTGAAACTATCAAACATTATGTATAGATATGATTTTAATTCAGGGATTATTACCTGATTTTTTCTTTCAATAAGTTATTGCTGAAGTTTGAGAGGGTGCTCACAGCGAGCAGGTGGTGGCTCAGTCAGAAATGGTGGTTCTTTCATGGCTAATAGATGCGGTGGTCAAATTGTTTCATAGAGTAGTTACGAGGCATAGTTGAAATCGAGTTTGGGGATCCATAACGTTCCAATTATAGCATTGTTGTCTTCATTGAAGCAGTCGTAAATGATGCTGTGTGGGGGCAGAGGATTGTAGTTCTTCGAGTAAGAGAGAGATCCATGGAATGCATGGGTTAATGGTTCCGAGTTTGACTGATTCTTTCTTGTCCAATTAAAGAACAGGTGGTGATATGATGCGATTGGGCAGGAGGGTTGGCAGGAAGATGATGGTGAGAATGAGGGCAGAGGATGAAGCTGAGAGGGCCATTAGAGGTAAAAGCAGAGAGAGGTTTCTATAAACACGAGCTCTTCCAGAGATGTAACGAGCCAAACCTAAAATGGGTATGTAAACAAAATAAAGACTAAAATAGGGGTGAAAGTGAAATTAGTATAAGAGCGTGAATGAAAATTGACATCTGGAATCTGGAATCTCACGATTCGTCTGAATAAACAGTATTGTTTCCAAACAAGCTGCTGGAACAGCAAAAAATAATAATTCATTTGGCTGGACAATTGACATCTCAGCCCTGCAACCAGTCTTACAAGTAATGGTGTGGTGCTGGTGGATGGAAGGAGAGAGGAGAGAGGAGAGAGGAAAGGAGAGAGAGAGTGAAAGTGCTGGCAATGCTGAAATGGTATCAGAGAGGAGAGAAGGTTTGGGGACGCGTTGACGCTGCCAGAAGGTGTTAAAGGTGCATAAAGAGGATGCATGCAATAAAAAGGGCAAGTTTTGCAAAGGAAGCTTAGAAAAAAACCAAGAAGGAAAAGAAAGAGTAAACTGAAAAGAGAGAGATGGCAGAAGCAGGGTAGGTATTCTGTAACCTAATCCGTAAATTAATTGTTTAGTATGTAATATGAAAGCTCGGTAAATATTTAGTAAAAATAACTTGGTAAATCCATATCTTAGTTAAAGTGTAATTTGATGAAGATAGCATAGTAACGGTAGTTTAGCCAAACAATGTGAGAAAACTCAGCAAAGTGATATGGGTGTTGCCAACATATGTTAGGGACTAAGGTTGGTTTATGCATGAATAAGTAGAGTAATAGCTTGAGGTTGTCATTATATATTTTACTTCCTTCTGATGAAAAACATCTTGATTGATTTGATTGTGTGAATAATCTGTTGATTGTAACCTAGGCTCTAATGTAGAGTATGCACAAGGCTCAATCTAAGTTTGGAGGGGGTGAATTGGTCTTGAAAAACTAACATAACTGTTGGAAAATATATTATTAGAGTGATTTAAGCCTTGATAGAAGATTGATAGGAGTGATTTATGTGATTGATTTTAGGAATCTTCTATTAATGGATTTTCCATGTTTATCACGTGTATTCTTTCACCTATAAATAGAGGTGGTCATTGTAAACAAAAATGTGTGTCGTGGATTTAGGCCGTAGTGGCCGAACCACGTTATATTCTTCTGTTCTTCTTGTTTAATTTCTCTCTTCAATTTTATTTTATTTTATCAACATGGTATAAGAGCAGGTTACCATACCCTACTCTAGATTCATCTCGGATCTTCGGATCAACTCGTCTCGGATCTCAGGATCAACTCGACTTGGATCTCCCGAAACTTCGTATTTAGTTTCAAGTTGGACACTTGAGTTAAAATATCCGTGTACCAACTTGAGGAGGGGTGTTGGAAAATATATTATTAGATTGATTTAAGCCTTGATAGAAGATTTATAGGAGTGATTGATGGGATTGATTTTAGGAATCTTCCATTAATGGATTTTTCATGTTTATCACGTGTATTCTTTCACCTATAAATAGAGGTGGTCATTGTAAACAAAACTAAGAGAGAATATAATAAAAGTGATGTAGCCCTTTGGGCTTTGTGTGCCATGGATGTAGGTTGTAGTGGCCGAACCACGTTATATTCTTCTGTTCTTCTTATTTAATTTCTCTCTTCAATTTTATTTTATTTTATCAACAATAACGAACTATAAAATAATTTGAAATTAAACTAGGATAAAATAAACTTTGACCCCCTGTGTTTTGCTCTTTAGACAGTTAGACCCCCTGACTTTTGCATAATTACACTGTCGCCCCTTTGACCTTTATGTCTAGTAACAAATTCCCTCTCTAAGGAACGGTAAAAGATGGTCAGAGACGTCTTTTGCTGACATCATGAAGAAAATTGTTCAAAATACCTTGTTTGCCCTTATATATATATCACAAGGGATCTTCCTTTGTTAAAGACCTAAAGGCTAAAACACAGTCTCACACACACATACACATATATACAGATAATCCGACTCTTCTTGCCTAGAATAGTGAACATAACTAAATCTCCATAAAATCTTCCCCACAAAGAATTAAATCATCGTCCATCAAATATCTACTACCTGAAACCCAAAACAACATCTCAACTGCACCACCCACTTCATCTTGTTAAGCAAACCCAAAGCCACATTTAAACATCACCCAATAATTAAAACCCACTAGTACTATTACATATCTATTCTCTTCTCATAGACCCAAAACAAATCTTAGAGAGAGAGTGAACAAAACAGTCCCACAAGCACCTTCAAAGGAATATATATATCCTCCAATTTGGTGATTTATCAATTATCAAGCAAGTTTAAAAAAGTAGATTTCTGCCTTATGTGAAGCAGGAGTTATATATGTGATGACCCATGATTCTATCGGGCTTGGGGAAGATGGACCAACGCATCAGCCTGCTGAGCACTTGGCTAGCTTCCGGTCAATGCCCAACATTTTAATGCTCCATCTAGCTGATGGTAACGAGACGATGCATAAAAGGTTGAAGTCCTCAACAGGAAGAGACCACCAACAATTCTTGCCCTCTCTTGACAAAACCTGCCCCAACTTCCTGGAATTTCCATTGAAGGAGTTGAAAAAGGTGGAATCAGCAATTGATTTCAATATTTAATTAGGCAATAATGGCTGGCATAATGACAGATGATGAAGCTTCATGAAGGGTTGATCTATCTGTGTGCTCTTAGCTTCATCCATTTAGAAGGTCGATAAATGGTGAAACTTGGTATATTGATCTATGGTGAGAGAGATGGTTATAAAGATGCCGATGATGATAAAAGAGAGAAGCAACGATGGTGGACGAGGGGAAGATTACTTGGTGAACGGAGGTGAAAATCAGGATTCCTCTATTTAAGTAATTAGGGTTCTTCTCTCCAAATAGGTATGTGTTAATGTCTCATAGTAATTTGGGTTTCTCACTCTAACTTGATCTCTTTGAAATGAAACAACACTTTGGGTTTTTTTTTTTTTAATTTGATAAAATCTCTAAGCTAAATAAAAAGTATATTAATAACGAGGGTATAATTGTCAATTTTCATCTTCTGTTAGCACCGTCAACTGTCCGAGTGCCCGTATCTGACGGGGGTTATAGTGTAATTATGCTAAGAGCAAAACACGGGGGTCAAAATGCATTTTACCCATTAAACTACTATTAACTGAATTTCCAAATTTAACTAACTAGAAAGCAAGTAAGCATTCACGATTGCAGATATAAAGTGGATAAATAAAGTAGATCATCCACACATGAATTTTACGTGAAAACCCCAGGGGAGAAACCATGGGACCTAGTCCAAGAAAATTAAATCTGCTATGAGAAAGAAATTTGCCACTAGGTTAACCAGATTCTGAACCTTAGAAACCCCCAAGTCACCTCCAACCTAGAGTCACACCAAATGATCCAACCGATCTTTTTTGTTGTTGTCAGTCATAAATTCGATTCTCATGCAATCTGCGTCTCCTTTAACACAATAATCTCAATGACTAGTGGCGTTCTTATCTTCGTGTCTATTGCTTAGATGCTTCTAGGTGTTTGACTACTCCTTGCAGTTTATGATGATCAACACTTAAAACCACACACTCACCAACTAAATACAATGAAGGTGTATGATATAATTTTAGAGTGATCATGTGGAATGATCTTTTAAAAGTTAACAAGTGTAGTGAACTTTAAAAGGAAATTACTGACTTTGAATATATTTTATATAATTTTTGAGAAATTTGTGGAGTCCTATTTATATGTGATTGATTGGTTTTTGGTCAATTATGGTTTTGATTCAATGATTTTTGGCAGATTTAGGGTTTAATTATTGTTTTAAGAATGTTTAAAATTTTAATGACAAATTAAAATGAAAAATATTAGAACTCTCGAAAAGATTTTATTTTTGTTAATTAGGAGTGGATTTCTAGAGACGTAGTGTTTAAATGTTATGTTAGCTTAATTAATAAGTTTAAAGCTTTAAAAATAGGAATTTGAAAAGTTAAAGAAAATTTTTAAACAGAGCTTGTTGACTAAGTCCAGTATGTCTTGCTCAAACCATCTATTGATCAACAAGTTTCGAGGTGCAGTTGATTGAAGGGACGATCGATGGAGCAGTCGGCGATTCAAATTTTTAAAGACAAACACGACTTCTTAGGAAACTCTCTACTTTCCAACTACCAATCCTGTTGTCTTTCAAATTAGAGTTGGAATAGGTACTCTTAACATCTATAAATAGGCTCCAAATCCTTTATTCCTCTTCACTCCACTCTCAAGTTCTCTCAATGCTTTCACTCTCTACCCTCGACTCTTTCATTCTCTACCTCATCTATGGCATTCACGTTGTGGATTCTAGCTCTCCTTGTTCTTATGGCAAGTAACAATGGTGGAGGACATCGACACCCTAAGAGAGCATAGAAAGATGGAGAAGGGTCTACTTCTCAACCACAACTGGAGAAGCCCAAGTATTCATTAACCAAGCCAAAAGACCATCTCATTAGCTTATGCTAGGAAGTGCTATGTTGATATCTTTGAAGGTCATACACTCGTTGTCGATTGCAACATTGCCTTGAAAGATTTCCAGAGTTTGGAATGGAGGAGATCTCTCAAGTCAATGGGATGGGAAGTGGTATGTTCTCATGGTTACCTTACATTACTCCCATCAAAGTCTTTTATGCAAAGATGCATGACAAAGATTTTGAAGCCCACACATTCAAAACTTCCTACAACGTAATCGTGGTAACCCTCAACACCGACATCATAGCCATTCTACTTGGAATGAATTGTACACCCGGTGGTCTCGTGTTACTAAGAGATGAGGAAGAACGCGTGCCTGCTGCAAAATTAATACCCGTTTTATGTGTCCGACAAATAGTCGACTCCGCAAGCTTTAAAACATCCAATCTTAAACCGAGGTACCAAATTTTGAATAAAATTGTTGAGTTTAACCTCAAGTCTAAAGATCACTCCGACCTCTCTAGGCAACAATTAGAGTGATTTTATTATTTGGCCACAAATGCCCCCAATTGACCTCCCCACATTAATTGTCAAACTTATGATTTTTACTGGGATACATGGCCCCAAGAGGAAGGCACTCTTTTTTTTTCCCCCCGAAATGGGATTGATTTTATAAATGAAACAAAACTGTACAGAAGATACGAATACATCAAAACTGGACATGGAAGGAAAGAAACCATTTCCAATACATAAAAGAAATAGAAGAAGGCACTCTCTTTTCCTGGACTTATTTGCCACATTCTCGAGCTCTACCGTGATGCTTGATTTGATGTTCATGAGAAGATGGAAAGAGGAAAAGGCACTCCCAATCATGTGACATTGGCGTCCAATAAGTCTAAGTGAAGAAGGTGGAGAACAAGAAGGGGAAGAGAAGCCTCAAGCAAAGCCCCCACCACAATATCCGTATTCTACTGAGGATGATATCTGACGTCTAGAGCAATCTATGATAAATTTTTGGCTTAACATGGATAATCTTAACATATGGCCCGTCTAGATGCTTTAGAGAATAGGGTCACTCACATGGATGACGATTTCACCTCCTTTTGTCACTACAATTTTGAGTATCTTCAAGACATTCACTATGGCATGCATCTAGCTAAAGATCAAATCCGGCGACTTGGTGGAGATGGAGCAAGTGGCAGTGGTGGTGGCGGAACTGGGTGATGTTTAGCTTATAGGTCTTGTAGGATGAATTACCAAATTTAACGATTTTTTGAATTTAAAATCGCCTTAACGGTAATTCAAATCAAAATATAGCAGATAATAAATATTTAAGAATCCACAGCAATAATAAGCATATAAAAGTAAAGCAGCAGTCAGCAGATTTTCACGGGGAAACCCAATGGAAAAAACCATGGGACCTAGTCTAGGCAAACCAAAATCCACTATAAGAAAGACAGTACAATCTAGGTTAACAGATTTTACCCCAAGAATCCCTTAGTTACCTTCTAACATAGAAGAGTCCAAACTTTGCTCAAAAAGTCTTTAGGCAATTCTTTCGCTCATCAACAGCATCTGTTGTTCCTCACGAAACTACTACTTTGGAAATTTTGGTCTAATCCACTAGTCGTCCAAGCTTCAATCTCAGACAGTTGATTGAATGATTGTGTTGAACTCTTCAATGAAGTACGCAGTAGACGATGTCAACACATGAATTCACACTCGACAAAGCTAAGTATGATGAATGCAAAAAGAAATCTTAAGATGCTTTCTTAAGTTCACAAATAATGCTCTCTATATGTATATGAGTTGCATAAGATATGTATAGAAGTCTGCCTAGTATTATGTATATGTAGGCAACATAGTAGAACAGAGAGATTAGTGTAGGTAGAATTTAAAACCAAGTTGGAAACCGCTTTTCTGAATAGCTTGTACGACTGAGATACACGTTTTGATCGATGATACTCCAGAAGCCATTAATCGATCCCTCAATAGATCGAAGTCTACTACAATTCAATATTTTTTAAAAAAATTAACAAGGAAGTTTCCAAAACTCTTTTGTTGCATATTTAAGAAGATATAGGAAATCAAATCAAATAGAAATTATATAAACATGTAAACCCTAATTATGCTGCATGAACCCTAATTTTGGTGAGTGCATCAATGTGTCAATTTACCTTTATACCCTTATAGATGATGATTACCAAATTACCCTTGAATATAGCATGACCATGGGAGGTAACCAACTGTGACATCCCATATCGCCCGGGGGGGAGAGGTGGTTAACACTTATATGTGTGGATGCCTCCTAACTATGTAGACGCATTTTGAAAACCGTAGGCACCGAGAGAAGAGTGTGCAAAGTGGACAATACCTACACAGGGTGGGCGGGTCGTGACAAATGGTATCAGAGCCAGTCCTCAACCGAAATTGGGGAGAGCGTGCACAATCCCATGAGGGTTAGGCTAACTAGGACACTGGGTCCCAAGCGCGGGTGATTGTGACGTCCCACATCGGGGAGAGTTTGTTGGCACTTATATGTGTGGATGCCTCTTAATTGTGTAGACACGTTTTGAAACCCTGAGCACTGAGAGGGGAGTGTGGAAAGCAGACAAGGGGTGGGCTCGTTGTGACACTAATACTAACTAACTTATGAAAATTTTTAAACTAAGTTAGAAATTAAAACAAAAGTTACAGACTCTAGTTTTGATTTACGAAATTTGCCAACATAAGTCCTATTGGCTTAACATAATGAAATTTCAGATTGGTCGTATGCATTGCATTTTTATTTATCTTATTTTGTCAATCTTGTGACAAAAGGGGGAGATAAGATATATTCATGAATTAGGGGGAGGATAGGTTTCATTGTTAAATCCTTTTGATTTATTCTAAAGTATGCTTGATATGCTTGATTTATAATTGTTAAAACTTTTTTGATATGCATACAAGTTTTTTTTTTTCTTTTTCGGAAACTAATCAAAATCAGAATCCTATTCTTAAAAGGACAATGGACTTTGATCGATAGAGGGATCCATGGATACATATATATTAAGTTTTGTACGTATCTAAAATTATGAAAATATATATTGTCGTGTCCTTTTGTATTTGTATCCTATTTTTTAAGTATCCTCGTATTTGTATAGTCTCGTGTCCGTATCTATGCTTCATAGTTGACGGATCAGCAGCAACTGGAAGGATCTAGAGTGATTTTTGCATAAGTCTCGGTCGGGAGAGACTAAAGCATTCTAGGAGAATTTGGTAACTTAGTTGTAAACCTGTTTCTACGTAGTGGATTTTTTTTTTTCCCCCGGTAATTTACATAGTGGATATTGGTCAGCCTAGTTAGATCCCATGGTTTTTCCCATTTGGGTTTTTTCACGTAAGAATCCTTGTGTTCTGTGTGTGATTGCTTTATTTTGACTCCTTTATACTTTCACATGCATTATGGATTTTATGGATGGTTTAAATTATATGCCTGGTAGTGGCATTTAATTAGGTTTTTGATTTCTGTTAATTCTATTGAAATTTAAAAATTAGTTTAAGTTTGGTAAATTTAAATTTAGACGTATCACCCCCCTCCCCCCCTCTCTCCTTCTCCTAGGTCTAGATCACAGTCTTGCGCAACTCTAATAAGAACTTAGGGCTCGGTCCATTAGTCTTCTCAATTGGTATAAGAGCATTCCTCAGGTCATTTTGATATTTTGATTAAAACAGTTTCGATGTCTTCCTCAAGGCACAATGAGTGCTCCTTGATGTGATACCCGATTGATTTGTAATGATAATTTCCAATTTTTTTCTTGAATGTTCAAAATTTAATTACTGAGTTTTTATACCATTAAATAGTATACATATTAATGGGTTTCCATTTCTAGAATTTCCGTTGCGTGAACTTATAGAAAATTGGTCTAACAGGCTGAGCGAAAATTAATGAAAGCAGAACGGACCTTATCTAAGGTGGAGTTGTCTTTAAATCCAGCAGAACTGCCACAAGACCCAGAAAGCATAACTGATGAGGAGAGGTTTATGTTTCGCAAGCTTGGATTAAGAATGAAAGCCTTCTTACTTCTTGGTATTTGTTTATATAATTAAAAAATAAAACTATACCTTCCAATTTTTTTCATGATTTTCATTTAGGATTATGAAGTATTAACTATTAAGTGAACATGTTCTTGTTTCAGGTAGGCGTGGAGTTTTTGATGGTACAGTGGAGAACATGCACTTGCATTGGAAGTACCGGGAATTGGTTAAGGTCATCGTGAAGGCTAAAAGCTTCGACCAGGTCAAAAAGATTGCTCTATCCCTTGAAGCTGAGAGTGGTGGTGTTTTGGTGTCAGTTGACAAAGTTTCTAAAGGGTATGCTATAATTGTCTTCCGGGGTAAGGACTATAAGCGACCGTCCTCATTGAGGCCGAAAAATCTTTTAACAAAAAGGAAGGCTTTGTCACGTTCAATAGAACTTCAAAGGAGTGAGGTAGCTACTCAAATTTGTATTTCATTGATCCAGAGCTCTTCCTTTTCCAGATGCTATGCTAAATGTTATTTTGTGTATGCATGTGATTGTATGCTATATTATTAGTAGTAGTACTACCATCTTTACTAGGTCCACTCTATTCTGTATTATGATGTGTAAAAACTGAGGCCCAATATTCAACTACCCGGATCATGGGGTATGTCAGCCTCTCTTTTAAAAATAGTTTGTAAATACTCGTTCCACACATATATAGATCTAAAACCTAACAAAAGAAACTCTTTTTTTCAGTTGAATCATTTTGTGAATAACCGTTTTACGTATTATACTCTATTTTTTCGTTTTTTTTTATATGCACGTAATATGCTCAATGAAAGAAACTGTTAAAATGTAAATAGCAAAACCTTTTTTTTTTGTTTTGTTTCTGTTTTATGTAACAAATGATTTTGTATATCTACAATTACATAATATGTGCAGTTCCAGTTCTCTCATTCTTTCCCATACTTTACTATGTTTTTGAACTTTATTTTGGTTCCTGGAAAGATTTTGTGGCATCTGTATATACTGTTGCTGGGTTTCCAGCTATATGTCAGCGTACTTAATCATAGTTCTCATACAGATTAGATGATATTTAACACATTCGTTATATGCATCTGCTAAATTTATATGCTTGAAATTTTTAGGTGGTCTTTATGATACTGACTCGTTTTTGTCATTATTTTGGCAAACAGGCTCTCCTTAATCACATTTCAATTCTGCAAGATAAAGTGGAAAAGTTGAGATCCGAAATTGTATGACCTCAAACTTATTTTAGTATTATTTGTATTATCCTAGATGACTCATAAAGAAATTCATTGTTTTATCTATTTTTCACTCAAAGCTCGTGTTTCATCCCACAATTGTAGGGACAAATGGCAGTCGTGGAAGACCTTGGCGACGAGGAGTTGTATGAAAAATTAGATTCTGCTTATCCTACTGAAGAGGAATCGGAGGACAGTGAGGTGACTATCCTGTCCGACATTCTATTTTTCTTTGTTAATAAAGGTCGTCCGTGTTCTAATGATTGTAAATCTTGTTTTGTTATTTGTCCTCTTCTAGGATGAAGGAGACGAGGCGTACCTTGAGATTAATGATAAAGATGATGATGGTGAAGATGAAAGTGATAACTCAATCCACAATCTCCGCTTAGAAACAAATTTTCCATATGATTTCCAAGATCAGGAACCGGAAACAGAACCTGAGGATCATGATCCGTATGCAATTGCCAATGCATCATAAACAGGCGTTGATGAAGTGGATGAAGAAGATAGAGTGACATGGGAATTGACCTAATTGATATCTTTCAAGAATGGAATTGAAAAGATCGTCAAGGCATTATTGCAACATGTTGATAGCGCATGCTGTGATGTTATCTCATGAAATGCAGGAATTTGAAGGAAAATTGTATAGAGATTTGAAGCAAAGGACTGTTGATTTTAGCAAAGATATGCAATCCATGTTGTTCCTGTGTGCTCCGAATTAGAGATGTTTAAATTTTTTGGCACTATGAAGCTCAATTTATTTTGATGTAAAACATTTTTGTCATAAAATATTTTTCTTGTAAAGCATTTTACATGTAAAATAGTTTTTTCTGTTGTGGCTAAAATTTTGAACATTTTTCTCTTTCAAAACTAACTTCACAAATCCTCTCCAACAGATAACTCTCTCCCCTCTTAATTTTGAGAATGCAAGAGTTGAGATGATGTGTATGCACAACTAAATTCACCTGATGCATTTACACTGGATGTATTTTAGATCTTCTCCAAGAGATGGTTGCTCTCTCTCTATCTCTCTCAATTCTCTCATATATATATATATATATATATATATATATATATATATATATATAAGAAAGCCCAGTTGGTTAGGTTCGTTTAGTGGATATGGTCATTAGAATTAACATAGGAGAAGATAAAAGCATAAATGACTCCTAGTCATGGATTGATAAGTCATTTTCACTAAAAGCAACCGAAACACAACTTAATTTAATTCATGTATAACCAAACACCGGAAAATAGGAAAATATTTTTTGAAATAAATTTTAAATCAAACGGAGTCTAAATGAATGAATCCGGCTCGTTTGGTTAGATAGAAATAACAAGAAAAGAAAGAAAATATAAAATTTTCTTAACATTTTAAAAGTTTGGTTAGCAAGAGAAGAAATTTTTTGAGAGAAAATTACTTTCCATAACCACCTAATTTTCTCATAATTTTTTTTTTACAAAAAACATTTTTTTTTATTTCTTGATATAGTTTATTTATGAACTTACAATAATGCCATTTTTATTATAGTATATTTATGTTATTCAAATCATAAAATGGTAAATTTTTATAATTTTTTTGAAAATTTTCATGCTAATCAAATACATGATGAAAATTTTATTTTTCTTTGACTTTCTTCTCTTTTTACTATTGGAACAAGTGAAGGAATGGCAAAAATAAAATATTTTCAGTTAAACTGTTGGTAATTTAAAGGGTGAGATGGCAGAAAACGGTGATAGCAAAAAGCACCTACATGGGACTAGGGGGCAGGGCTCCAAAATTTTGAAAACGATCCTAATAAATACGGAGTATATGCTATATGTATTATTAATACTGTACCAGGAATTTAAATCCTCAACTTCGGATGAGATACCATTAGACTAGATCATTGGGGTGTTTTGCCGTACAAATTTGAAACTCAACAAACAAAGCTCAAATCAGATAGTAATATATTGTTTCACTCCAAGTGTGCCCTCTAGCTATATGTTTGTAATTTTTTCTAGTGCGCAAAGGCATGCTAAGGTCGTTAGATCTATATTTGTGGCCAAATGAGAGCCAAACAAATATTCTTAATTGTTCTGCAACTTCTAAAGTCGTGCGATTGAGAAAAGTAAGAATAAGTCTGTCAAAAATTCGTAGTACTTCGGCTTAACTAAAAGACACTTTTAAACCTGAAGTGTGGTTGATGATAGTTTAGGATGGAAATCATAGGTAAGATGACAAAATAACTTTAAAAAAAGATTTAACATTTTCTTTATTAACTTGGGATAGTATAGTGAAGATCAAATACAAGTTATTGGACGATACAATATAAAGGAGGTCTAGTTACATTATAAAGGGTTCACTAGTGGTACCATTGATTATATGTTGTAAGCTTGAAAAGTAAAGTGAGAGCTAAGAACTACACTACTGAAAGCAAGAAAAGACATAATGTAAGTTTAGCTAAATGTTATACTACAACAAACAAGTAAAAGGAATGAAAGTGTAGAGTTAAGCTAACACAAGACTAGTAAAACTATGCCTAAGTCTATATGGCGCAAAGCTGGACAGATGTATTGAAATCGATGTATTGAAATCAGTTATGTTGGTGTTGGACCTTTGATTTAATCATAAATGATTTCTATTTATAGTGTCTGAAATCTTTGGTCCACAGTTAAATGCATGCCACATGAACGGCCGTAATGATCTCCTTTAATAGCTATTGCCTCAAATGAGGTGCAATCCTGTGACTGACGCGGTTATGACCTCCTAGATTGCCTGCAGTATTGACATGCTTATCTTCCTACAGACACTCGAATGTTCACTTTATCTCGGTCGTGAATTTTTTTTTTTTAACCACGTTGAAACTCTAGTGGGGTCCCATTGATCTCCTTGCGAAGATTAAAAGGAAATTTTTCTTAATGATTTATTATTATTTTTTCCTATTTATTTATTTAAAAAAATTATTTTGGTGCTTTTCAGACCGAAATTCTATTCTGGATCTTTTTGTATTTCATGAAAATTTCATGAATCGAACTTCGAAGGTGTCAAAAGTCGGGCCGAATTTCAACAGAAAAATCCACTTGATTGGGAGTGGAGTCTACGACTTAATTTGACTCAACACGAAAAAACTTACTAAGTCCAGACATAGTAAGGATTGACAGACTGAGAGCCAAACCAAAAAGTTAACAACTGATTAGTAACATTCCGTCCAATATTTGATTGGTGGGTGATTTAAGAAAATCTTGACTGATGTTCTAAACTCACAAAAATGTCCCCACTTTTTTTACCCACATAATGTGCAAAATTCAACCACACAACTAGGAAATACAATTGGATGGTGGTTGTGACTTGAAATATGATTGCGGTACGAGTCTATAAATACAATTGTATGGTGGTTGACTTTAAATATGATTGCGAGTCTATAAAAGCAACTTTTGCAATATTCTTTTTAAATATTTGAATATTGTACACACTTTTTGTCCTCATATCACATAATTTTTCTTAAATTTGTCACTCCCTTTTAATAATTTGTCTCAAATTTGTCACTTATAAAATTCTATTCTTGTGTGAAGCACATAGTCAATAATTTTTACTCAAAAAGACCACAGTTGGCTTCTTCAGGCGTAGTTGCAAAGAACAAATTATGATGCCTATTTGATATTAAATAATTTGAACAATTTACATATTTTAGATCTTTGTGAACTTGTATTTAATTATAAAATCAAAATGTGTTGACACTTAGGTTCTGTCTTCTAACAGTGAAAAAAATATAAATTTCGGAGAATTACAAAAATTGTTATCAAAATTTGATTTTTTTTTTCTTTTCTTATAATCATTCTTAGTAAAATACTCAACCAAATGAAACACTGATGATAGCTTGATCAACATGATCTTGCTAGTACATTCTAGAGAAACATTGGCCTGCATCTCCACTGTAAAACTAATGGCACCAAAAAATTTCAAAGGCACTGACAAAAATGATCAAATTCATGTTCCTCTCTCTCACCAGCTCTTCAAATTAAAAATTCAACATATAGTTATCAATCAATCAATCAAAATTGATTACTACAAATATGACAAATCTAGAGGTTCCCTGAAAATTGAAAAGGATTATATATCTAGATTGCAGGCACAAATCTCACTTGAGAGGAATGAACCTTGATGAATGGGTGGCACCAATACCAGGTCTTCCATGCTTGACTGGCTTGTATGAGATTGAGAACTCAGCTAGATAATGGCTAATCATTTCAGGCTTGATCTCAACCTGATTGAAGGTCTTGCCATTATATACCCCGACAATGCTTCCTATCATTTCAGGAACTATGATCATATTGCGTAGGTGGGTCTTGACAGGTTCTGGCTTCTCACCAGGAGGGGCCTCCCGTTTCTGATCCATATACAAGAGTCAACAAATTTCATCCTTGACATTGATTAATAATATAAAACATATGTAATAGACAATGATACAGAAATTTATTTGACCAAAACAGTAATATCATTAAAGCAAATTGCAGGTCAAAGAACATATATGAAATGTTCTGATATAGAAATCAACGCAAGTGGTAACCATATAGATGAAACCAAACAATACATTCAAGAGTACAAAAGTCACTGAATTTGTAATGGTTAACAGAAGTAAGATTAGCTCGTACGGATTTGCAAGGATGTTAGCATTGAGTATTAGGCACTAAGAAACAACATTACCAATAAAACCACAATTGATATCTTTCCATGTGTGCATCAACCTTTTCAATCAGCAATGCAAGTAGGATTACAGACTCTATTATGTAATCAGAATGCTTAAAACTAAATTATAGAAACACACACAAATATTACCTCCATCCATGCAGTTGTATAACAATACTATTAGAGGATTTAAATATTACTGTTACACTCTATCTAACAGCTTAAGCTTTTTGGGTAGATGATTGTTATCATGGTATCAAGGCAGGTATGGTCTTGAGTTCAACTCATCGTCACCCTAATAATTAAAAAAAGTGAATCACGTGTTTGACTAAAAATGTCAGTGTTAGAGAATTTAAATATTACTGTTACATCATCACTAACAACTTAAACTTTTAGAGTAGATGGCTGTTACTTGTTAATAAATACTAATACACCACCAAAAGCTCCATAATTCCTTGATATATAAAAATTTAGCAAAATACTTGAGGAAAAAAAAAAGCTAAGTAAGAGAAGAATATAATAATAGGTTAAGACAAATTTTTTTATAAAAAAAAAAAAGAAAAAGAAAGAAGAGATATATCACCCCTTTTAAATATGAGGACAGGACTTTTAGTAGCAAGAATGAATTTTAATTGGGACACGAGAAAAAAATAAAGACTCGTAATAAGAATGAATTTACATTGGGATACAAACAAAGCAGAAGAAAAACAGAGAAAACACGTGCTTAGATTTCTTCAGATCAACAGCCAAAATAATTTACAAACTAATACAAACAAGTATTTGAATCTAAGGCAATGACAATTCTAATTTCTAATTCTTACCAAAACTACTAACCTTTAAATCTTTAAAATACAAAACATTGATTTCTAAATGCAGGCAAACTATACATTATGTTGGTGTTTCACTACTTGCAATAGGGTATATACCTCTATGTAAACAAAAGCCGTTTTCTGTACAATTATTGGACAGTTTTAACAGACCTTCTATGTTCTTTTAGACATCAAACTTATTTTCAGCCTCAAAACATAAGACTCATATATAACAATCAATGGCTGTTACTTGTTAATAAATACTAATACACCACCAAAAGCTCCATAATTCCTTGATATATAAAAATTTAGCAAAATACTTGAGGAAAAAAAAAAGCTAAGTAAGAGAAGAATATAATAATAGGTTAAGACAAATTTTTTTATAAAAAAAAAAAAGAAAAAGAAAGAAGAGATATATCACCCCTTTTAAATATGAGGACAGGACTTTTAGTAGCAAGAATGAATTTTAATTGGGACACGAGAAAAAAATAAAGACTCGTAATAAGAATGAATTTACATTGGGATACAAACAAAGCAGAAGAAAAACAGAGAAAACACGTGCTTAGATTTCTTCAGATCAACAGCCAAAATAATTTACAAACTAATACAAACAAGTATTTGAATCTAAGGCAATGACAATTCTAATTTCTAATTCTTACCAAAACTACTAACCTTTAAATCTTTAAAATACAAAACATTGATTTCTAAATGCAGGCAAACTATACATTATGTTGGTGTTTCACTACTTGCAATAGGGTATATACCTCTATGTAAACAAAAGCCGTTTTCTGTACAATTATTGGACAGTTTTAACAGACCTTCTATGTTCTTTTAGACATCAAACTTATTTTCAGCCTCAAAACATAAGACTCATATATAACAATCAACCCAGCAAGCATCACAAACTTATTCAAAAAAGAAGCATCACCAACATCGTCACATTCTTAGCCACGTTAACATAAATATACAATATAAAATGTTAGACAATGTAAGAATATAGCAATATTCATAAAAATATATATATTGATTATTTAGCAGCATTGTGATATATATATATATATATATATATATATATATATATCATTTCAAGATTGCTACTTTTCCTCACTTCAATATTTAAAATTTCACTTATCAACAGTGTTTTATGTTGATTTTCTAATTAACACAAGCAAACTATACCATATTTCAATCTTCGGAAAAAGATATTCTGAATGACTAAATAGGACCGACTTTCCAAACCGACTAAACCACAACCATTGGATGCACTTTCAATGTTTGTGATTGAATCGATCTGGGAAGTCCGCCTACATTCAGAGAGGACCTTTGTATCTGATTATCATAATGTACATTCAGAGAGGACCTTTGTATCTGATTAACACAAGCAAACTGTACCATATTTCAATCAATCTTCGGAAAAGATATTTTGAATGACTAAATAGATTTAGTCTGACTTCTCAAATCGACTCAACCACAACCATTGGATGTTGGATGCATTTTCAATGGTAGTGGTTGAATCGTTCTGGAAAGTTGGCCTATTTACTTGGCCTGTATAGCATTATTCTTTAGTCTTTTACCACTGTTCTTTTACTTCTAAAAAGTAGAGAACATGTTTCTTAATGTGCATTCAGAGAAGACCTTGTATCTGATTAACACAAGCAATTTGTACCATATTTCAATCTTCGGAATAGGATCGACTTTCAGATCAACTCAACCACAACTCAATTACAACCATTGCATGCTGGACGCATTTTCAATGGTTGTGGTTGAGTCAATATGGGAAGTGGCCCTATTTAGTCTACCTACAGAACCGAACCAAAAAAATGGATCCTCTCCCGCTCTTGGACTCCGCATACCTTAATCCTGCGGTCTAGCTTTAACCACGTTATCATCTTGTTAAACTGTGTTGAATTTTTTATTTTAGAACTAAATTTGTAAGTGGTAAAGTTGAATAAGATGATGATGTGGCTGAAGTTGAACCACAAGATTGAGTCTGCGAAGTTGAGGAGAGAGATTTCACCGAAGAGGACCCCAATCCATATAGAACCACTCTTCTACCACTATTCTCTTAGGCTTCATTTGGATTGATGGAATTGGAAGGAAAAGAAAAGAAAAGAAGGGATAACGATTTTCATGTTCCCATTGAGAAGAGAGAAGAAATGATGAGGAGAGATTTGGAGAGATAGTATAACCCTCCAAATCTCTCCTTTGCTATCTTTCCAAAAGTGAGAAAATTTGGAGAGAACTGATAACTTAAGTAAAACTTTCATAATACCCAAAATAACCTTAATATTTTAAAAAAGAAAATTTAAAAAACATTTGGCTCCCATCTTAACATTAATTAGATACATATACACAAGCTAGTTTTGAGTTTCTGGAGAGAGACTGCTTATTGTTATTGCATTGCTTTCGGTCAAGAACCTTAACTTCTAATTACCGATGCAAACCATCTTTACTATTTAATATACTCTAATGGGTTTATTCAATATAGTCAATTTGCAAACTCTTGGAATTGCCCTGGTGACTTAGCGGTGTACATCACACCCACCAATGTAACTTGCAAAATATCATAAAGAATTTTCTTTTTCTTTTTTATATTTAACAAAGGGTCATGAGCATTGCAACTGGTCAATTTGCAAACCCTTGGATATGCCCAGTTTCATCCTCTTTGCTGATCAACTTTTTCCAGTTTTTCATAGGTCTAATATTCAGCAATAAGCTCAGTGATAAAGGATCATGTTTGTTAACTATTGAATCGAAGCATATTTTGAGTTTTGTGAAAGTAAAGTAAATCTTATAATAAATCACTCAATTTATTCAAACATTATATATGCATATATATTTTTAAAAAGTTGATGAGATTATACATTAGAACGTGTGTGTTATGTTATTGATTACTTGCAAAATATGGGTTAAATTTTGTTCTCATTAATTCTTTCACAAAGTTAGACACAAATCTATATGTTCTATTTTGTAATATATACAGAAAATGGTATGATAGTAAATTGGTTAAAATAGTTTCTTTTCTTTTCTCTCCTTTACCTTTTCCAAACAAGAACAATATTCTTTTCTTTCCTTTATGAATTCAAACATGAATGCAGGTTATGGCTATCTTTTCTTATCTCTTCTGTTCTCTTATAAGTTATAACTAATATAATCCTTCCTGTTCTTTTCTCTCATATAAGTTATAACTAATATTATCCTTTCTTTTCTTTTCTGTTCTCTTATAAGTTATAACTAATATTATCCTTTCTTTTCTTTTCCCTCGTTACTTCTAAAAAGCAAGTAACATGTTTCATAATGTACATTCAGACAGGGCATTTACATCAGACACCAATCATTTACCACCACTAAAATAAAATCAACAACCCTAGGAAAAAACAGAGATCTAACCACATTAAATTAAGCCCAAAACAGCATGACCCAGCTACATATCACATCAGAAACATGGATGTAAGCTGAAAATACTTACTGCCTTGCGCAGTTTCTTGATCAAAGCCATGGGTTTTCTCTTCAGACCTCTCTGGAACCTTTCATTGCATTATATTACAAATTTGTGAGAACCATTTCAAGGGTACAACACAATGTGTATATATATATTCAGAACTAATCATACATATATATACACACATTCTGAGATCTAATTAAGTTGTTATATATTACCTTCTGCGAGCTCGGGCGTTGAAGAGCTTGACAAGCTCATCTGTGGACATGTCGAGAAGAGCATCCAAATCAACACCTCTGAAGCTGAACTTCTTAAACGTCCTCTTCTTCGGCTGTCCTGCTGCTATATCTGTTTCAACGTCCGCCTACCATAGAGAGAGCAAAACACAGTGATATATAGATATACATATATATAAGTATGAGGGAAGATTAACAGTCAGAGTGTGTTGATTCGAACATAAACTGAGATTGGAAACTTACCATCGTTGTAGATGAGATCAGAAACCCTAATCCAAGAAATTTCGATGTGGTCGCGGCTAGGGTATTTCTTTGAGAAGTTACGTGTATATTATCCGTCAGAAGACATATATATAGGGTAGGTTAGGCTAGGGTAGAACTAGAAGCAGTGGAATGCCGCACCAAAATGTTTTTTTTTTTTTTAAAGAGTAAATTACTCTAAGACCCTTGAAGTTTTTTAAAATTCGATTAAACATCTGATATTTCTTGTCAGAGTTAGTAATCCTTCTGTTAATTGACACTACAATTAACAATTAAAGTTTTCAAAATGTGACTCTGACAGCTCTTGTTTGACACAAGTTGTGAAAATGCAAAAATAACCTGCTTACCTTAAGGGCTTGTTTGGATAATCCGGATAAAAAAGAAAAGAAAAGATAAGATAAGTTATAAGAGAAAAGAAAATAAAAGAAAGGAAATGATAACATATATTCATGTTTGAATAAATTATAAAAGAAAAGAAAAATAATAATAACATTCTTGTTTTGATGAGTTAAATAAAAGAAAAGAAAAGAAACCATTTTAAACAATTTATTATTATACCCTTGTATTTATGTCTTTTAAGAAGTCTCTTTTAAAATGTTGAGATTATTTTAGGTATTATAAAACTATCACTTAACTTTTTATCCTTTCTCTCTCATTCTTCTTATTTTTGGAAGGATAGCAAGTGAGAGATTTGGAGGGATAAGCTATCCCTCCAAATATCTCTAAATCCTTTATTTTCTCTCCTAATTAATTATCCAAACATAAAATGTTTCATCCTTCCCTTTCTTTTCTTTCCAAATCATTCAATCCAAACAAAGCCTATGAGCGATACTATTCACCGTCGCTAGCTTCGCAATTAACACGTATAACCGGATATTTTTCTCTAAAAACTTCATCTTTTTTTTATGCATGAACCTAGCACAATTTTTTAGGGAAGAAAAAAATAGAAGGGCAAAAATATATATATACATATATAATACATTGAGAATTTCACAATTACATAGAAAGTGTTATTTTCTTATAATTGAAGCTAAAAAATAAGTATATTTGTATCCATAAAATATATAGGAGAGTAAAAAGAAAATTTTTGAATCTCTATTAAAATTGCACTATTCCTGTCAATTAAGCCAAACAATTGTATTACAATTGAATTGAGGGCCCGTTTGGTAACCGTTTATGTTTAGTGTTTATTGCTTATAAAAACAAATTTTTAGAATAAGCACGTTTGATAATTTTTGTTTTGTTTATAAATTGTATAAACGTTTTTAAAACAACACTGTTCATAAGCTTTCAAATCCTAAACACCAAAATGATGTTTATTGTTTATGTTTATGAAAAAAAAAAACTTTTTTTTTTCTTTTTTATCTAAAATGGTGATTATATTATTTTAATTAAAAATTAAAACTAAAAGTGAGAAAATGAAAAGAAAAAAATTATAAAAGACTATTATTTGATACAACGATCAAAATATTAGAATTATCAAGTGTGGATAGAATTAAAGAGCATCAATTGCCTTAAGAAAAAAATATTGGATACAATATGAATAATTACTAATATACTTGATAATAAGAAATAGTTACTTAGGGGCACCCATGCTAAAAAAAAAAAATTTTAAATAAGTCAAACGTTTTTTCGTTATCAAACAACACTCATATTTATGGATAAACAAAATCGTAACATAAACACTGTTTATATAAACACTTAAACAATAAACACAAAACATAAACAGTTACCAAACGGGCCCTGAGTTTATTGTTTTTCCGATTCACATTCAATGAAAGCATTAAAATTCTAGTTTTTAAAAAATTTCTTATATTTTTCTCATTTTCTTAGCAAACAAATAGAACCAATATATGCGTGCGCACTTGAACAAAATTACAAACAAGACGTAAAAATAGAAAAAAGAAAAGAAAAGAAAAATCTTTCATATGTAACAATTTTAGAATTCAAACAATAAGATACATACCAACTAATTATCCGAGTAAGAACATGATGACGCCACATTGGCGGCGATAGACGACCATGGAAGCGTAGCCTAGTAACTTGGGGAACATGAAGTAGAGATTGGAGGGAAATCCGAATGGAGAAGTAGAAGAGGATTGCGCTGGACGTGACAGAGTAGAGGTGTTTGGCAGTTGGTCTGTCAAGACGAGTTGCTAGAGATGATCATTGAAATCGCTGTCATAAACACAACAAAAGTCTAAGAATGAGAACAGAAACACCGATCGCCGACACCATAACTTCAAAGTTCAAATGGAGAGAGATATTTCTCACTAATGGTGTTTTTCACTTTATATAGAATGGTAATAGGGTTAAGATAGTAATTACAACCAGACAAGAAACCAAAAAAAAAAGGGTAAATATCTTTGACCTCCCCTAAGGTTTATCGAAATTCCACATACCTCCCCTCTTGTTTGCATAATCGCACTGACCTCCCCTATCAGTGACGGTCGTCCAAAAAACTAACGGTAGTGGGTGATGTTACCGTAATACCCTTGTATTATATATATTATTATATATTAAATTATGTCCAAATGAGAAATGACGAAGGTACCCTTATGTGCTATGAGCTTCGTAATCCACACTGGATCAAATTTTTTGGCTTCTCTGATACAATGTACACAGAGACAAGTTAGAACGATATAGAGAGAGAGAGAACGATGTAGAGAGAGAAAGTTACACAGAAGAAATTGTAAGAGAAAAGCACAGAATCGTTTGGGGGTTTGATATTTTCGGTTCGATTCATATCTTAATCGGAGCAGAAACTGTAAGAAGATCGCGATTTTGGCTTAGTGTTTGCGAGGTATGTACAGAACTCAAAACTTTTTATATATTCGACTTGTTTGTGTTTTTGTTAAGTTTAGGGTTTGTCACATTCTTCGCATTTTCACTATTGGGTGCTTTTGATTAGGGTTTTGTATATGTTTGCTTTTAGGGCTTCCAATTTGGGGGTTTTTCGTTTCTGCTTTCAATTAAGGCTTAGAATTTGGGGGTTTTTGGTTCTGATTCAAATTAGGGCTTCCAATTAGGATTTTTTGTTTATGCTTAAATTTGGGGATTTTTTGTTTATACTTTCAATTAAGGCTTAAATTTGGGGATTGTTTGTTTCTGATTTAAATTAGGACTTCCAATTAGAATTTTTTGTTTATACTTTCAATTAAGGCTTAAATTTGGGATTTTTTTTGTTTCAGATTTAAATTAGGGCTTCGAATTAGGTTTTTTATACTTCTGCTTTAAATTAGGGTTTCCAATTTGGGGGTTTTTCGTTTTTGCTTTCAATTAAGGCTTAGAATTTTGGGGTTTTTTGTTTCTAATTTAAATTAGGGCTTCCAATTAGGTTTTTTATACTTCTGCTTTCAATTAGGGCTTCCAATTTGGGGGTTTTTCATTTCTGCTTTCAGTTAAGGTTTAGAATTTTGGAATTTTTTGTTCTCAATGCGAATAGGCCCGTACTCCTTTTCTTCATTTAAATTCATTTTCAGCCCATTTCTTCAGTCTATTTAGTTTAAATCTTAAATATAAACATATCTCTCATGGGTTAAGCTTCAGCTTCTTACTAAATAAGCACCATCTGTAACCCGATTTCACCATTATTAATCAGAATTACCCTTAATCACCTGAAATCATAAAAAGATTAAAATTATTAATAAAAACATGAAAGAAATATTACTAAGACACTAATTCATATAATTTTAGGGGCATTAAATATGTAATATTCATTACTTATCAATCGTCATCCATAGTTCATTGACATTATATAAAAGCACATTGTTGTAAAAATTATGAACCATGTAGGGAATGCAATCCTTGCCTAGTTTGGCTAGTGAACCCCAACCATTCTCTCTGAAGTAATGCACAAACTCCAATTGATATCATTTTCATATGTTCTCCAAATCAAAACTTCTTTCACATCTCATAAGTCTACAACCAACTACATTATTGTAATGCTCAAAGATTCCTTCATCATCAAAATGTTCTTCTGAGAAGATTATGTTGCCTTCCTGTGTTAGAGAAACATTTACTCTTTGTCATCTAGAGCCATCGGCCATTGCTATAACGAGAGGAATGCAAAATAGGAATGTAAGAGCCATTGGGGAATTTTCTCAAACACTTGGTGTGCAAGCTTTGAAAACACAATCTTCAATATCACTTGGTTAGTTCAATTTCCCAAAATCAACACAAATCCTCCAACAATCAATCCCTTCCACCCATTCAACTTAAAAATAATCACAAATATCAATCACAATGATGTAATATATCATGCACGAGTTGTAGTAAAAGTTGATTCAAAGTTTTGGATATTTCATCTCAAAAGTTTGAATTGATCAAACTAATTCTGCCACCTCTATAGAATCAACAACTCAGTTCTCATCTAAAGCTTCCAACTTGACTTGGAACCTATCAGGTAATGATCTCATGATTTTTATAATAACCTGCAAAGAAGGAATTTTTTCACCAAGGTTAGCACTACTTTGAACAATATCATTAAGCCTAGAAAAAAAAAAAGAAAACATCTTATCTTTATCCATTCTAATTGGTTCAAATTTAGTAGCTATCATTTTTAACTTTGATTTCCTTACCTTGGTGGTACCCTCATGAGTTACCTGTAAAATATCCCATGCTTTTTTCAAAGTGGAACAAGTAGAGTTTCTAGCAAATTCAGAAGAAACAATAGATTTGAATATTGTATATAAACCCTTATTGTTATTATTAGCATCTTTATGCTTAGCATTAGACTATGTTACTTTATCCTTATCTACAATCATAGCTGCAGCACTAGTACTAGTGGTAATGGTAAGAATTGTATAGCCATTCTCAATAGCCATCCAAACTATCTCACCTTGAGATTTTAAAAAGGCTTTCATGCGAGACTTTCAAAAAGTATAATTTGAACCATCAAACAAAGGAGTTCGCTGAATCAATCCACCCTCTTTCATACCAAATTTCATGATAATTTTTGAAAACAAAAATAAATTTTGATTTTAAAAATATTTCGAAAGGAACTACTCAC
The DNA here is from genome assembly GCA_026545225.1 of Cornus controversa. Lineage (NCBI taxonomy): Eukaryota > Viridiplantae > Streptophyta > Magnoliopsida > Cornales > Cornaceae > Cornus > Cornus controversa. The sequence goes on from CM048849.1 coordinate 34,311,530, forward strand.
AAATTAGAGAATACTGCTCTGATACTAATTGTGAGTTGCGCAGTGCGGAAGTGGCTGTGAAAGTTAGATTTAAAACCTAGAGGGGGGTGATTAGGTTTACTCGCTTTTTGGTTAATCTTTCAAATTATTCAAATTTAAGCCCAATTAAAATTTAAGTAATCCCATAAAGCAAGTAAAAAAATAAAAGTGTAGTAAAGTAAATGAATGTACCAGATATACGTGGCAAACCCAGATCGAAAAAAAACACAGGTGAGGCTTTGTAACCCCATAGAAGTAATTCCACTATCGTTGAAGCAAAGTACAATAGACTCTGTCTCAGGTTCACACCCACTTTACTCTGACAAGAACTTTGATGCGAAACACCTTAGGCTTACAATTACGACTACCTCGTCCAACCAATGCAGATTCCCGGCTATCGTCAAAATCTTTTAAGAAGAGTACCTGGAACAACACGAACACTCAACATGTATTTTGTCCCCTTCGCAGCACGATCTTTTTCTCCTTCCTCACCAACGAATAGTTGTAAAAGAAACCAATCTATAACCTGATCACAAAAAAATCTTTAATGCAGTCTTCGAACAATTGATCAAGGAAAAAGAGAACGCCCTAAATTACTCTGTGAATATGTGTGTGCTTTCAAAAATATAAATAAAGAATTTGAGGGAAAAATCCTTTGCTAGAAAAATCTCTCAATACTTTTTCTCTCTAGAATATGTATCTATTGTATATTAAAAAAACATGTGTTGAGAGAGAAACCATATGAGATTTTATAGAGATTATAAACCCTAATTTTTTTTGTAGAAAACAAGTTAAAATCTAATAGAAAACAAGTTCCCACGATTTTAAAAAGTGCTGGGTTTATTCTGGGTCAAAACAGGACAAAACTGGTCAAAATTCATAGACCAGGCAAGTTGGACCAGTCTAGGCTTTAGTTGGACTGCTCTATGCCCTGTAGTAGAGAGCCCAAGACTTCTTGGACCGGTCCAGCCTTCACTTGGACTGGTCCAACCTTGAAAGTTTTATGTTTTTGCATAAAAACCCTTATTTTCAAGGTCGGAACCTCCCGATTTGAAAAGTACGTGTTCTCACCACTTTACCTAGGCCATGTGACTCTCATATGTGATCAACAATGTCCTCATACATTCAGAACTATCTCGAAACTTCAATCGATTGAATTCTTGTTCAGACCATGATGGCTTTTCCTAAAGATTCAAGCTTCATACTTTGACGAACCTTTGCATGGTTGGTGTAGAACTTCTTGCCACTCTGAGACTTCAATTACATGACCAATGATAGAAATATAACTCAGATAATGCAACTCGATCATGTTAGGTTCTGACACCGAAGATTGCCAATTACAAAAATATACGTCACAGATGGTTTTATGATTGTTGTTTTTCCAATCTTCAACTCAGGAAAAAAAAGTCATTTGAAGATTCTTCTTTGTTTGAAACTGGTGGTTTACGATTTCCAGTGATGTAAGACCATAGTTGCAGCATTTAAGAAAACTACATATTGATTTACTCTAAAAGAGTAATTGTCCCCATCAAGTATAATAGAAGTAGGATGAGACAAAGTAAAAATAATAAACGATCTAAATGTATCTGACTTGGCTGTGTAGACGATGCGAATGCTGGCATAGTAAGTGTTCTGGTGCACGAGGGCAACTGGCGGCGTGTGTAGATTGCCAGAAACTTCTAGTAGCATGTGGAGTCTAGTTTCTGGCTGAGTTTAGAGGTGACAGATTCGTCTTGGCCTGAGCTTTCATCTGATATGATCAGAACAGTGAAAGGACGTTGGAAAGACCTGCTTTCGACACTAGATGTGTGATTTTTTGACTAGTTGTTATAACACTACCAAGGAATTAATGAGCGGAAGTGGAAGAGGAAGAGAGGGTTTTGTGAACCTTATCTCTGATAATATGTTAGAAGTATGAAAGAAAAAGAGAAAGATAGATCTCTATATTAAATGAATAATTATAGAATGTACACAAGCTTATTCATAGAACAAGATATGAGTGGGTAACAAGTCACCCTATATATGGAATTAGGAGAAACCCTAATATACAACATATAATATAATCTGACAAACTACTAGGAATAGCTATGATATCGACGTTGGTATCATAGCCATGGTTAGGGTTAGGATTATTTTTCTTTTAGAAATTAAGAAAAGAAAGATTAAACACATATAGTATAATTTTCAAATCGATGGGTATGTTATTGACTTGATCGATTTAATATATATATATGTATGAATTGCTTTTTTTCTCTACGAATTGACTGACTGCAATTTTCTTCGTCGTTCAAAAATTCCCACTAGGCCATATGGCCTATTGGCAATTCAAAAATTAATTGATTATATAGCATGAATAATGCTAGTTAAGTTGAATGACTATAAAAATAGACTACAAACGACATATGGTATTTACTTATAAACACTTGAGTGATACTAATAAAATGTTTGTATGTATTTCGGTTTTGATGGGGATCAATATTAGTCCAAGTTGTTTACAAATATAGATATATAGTAATATATATATAACCATATATCAAGTTTTTTTTTCTTTGAAAATTAAACAAAGAATCATGAGATTGCATATCTTGGTGTACGTGTACTCTATATATGATTCACGAAACTTGACTGTTGATATGTGACGTTTGGGTCTATTGTTAAAATTTTAAAACATACTATATATGTTGTTAACACATGACCCAATTGAAATGATATCAGGATTGCATATTTTATGAATTGATTAAATTATTTAATTACATTAGCACTCAATCGATGTATTGATGTATTAATAATAACTATATACACAATATTATTTTGGGTTTTTGCTGGAATTGACTATGTATGCATGTGCATATAAAAATTGATTTTTTTTCTTGTAATTAGTATGCATGCTAGGCTCAATTAAGTGACGCGTAGGGCAATTCATTCTTCTCTTCGGTTGTTAATTAATTATATATTATAGATTTTATTTCTCACCCAAAAGTCCCTATTTGGCGAATTAAGTGCGCATATTCTATACAAACATCAAGCTTTTATGGTTTCATAGAGAATCAAATTAAAGAAAAAAAATGATATTTTTTAAATCTTAATTTGTGTATATGTTATTCTACTATCTACCCTAATGTCTTAGCGCTTCATAAACCTCCATGAATAGCTTGACGGGGCATCATTTAAGAAAGCTTGAAAAATGAAATTTGTTAGATTTTTCCAGCAGGACATGCGTACAGTCACTAAAACAGTCATCTCTCTCTTATGGGATATCATTGACTCGAATTTTACATCAAAGCTAACGAACATAGTTATGGCCTGTGAAAATTTCATAATCTTTGAAGTTCAGCAAAGCTTTTCGATCAGCCAGTATAGTCAAATTTTTTATGATGTTAGACTACTGTCAAATATTTTGGTGTTTTGGCCATAAATTTTAATCTCCACAACGGATTGAGTTGAGTTCTATGTCAAAAGAAAGGTAATTGGATAAGTTACATGATGAAAAAAATTCAGTCAAAAAGGAGTTCTTCTATTGCTAAAAAAGTTCGTTTGAAGTTGCTATTCCTGATCTCATTTTCTCAAATTAGTAGTCAGTAAAATATACATATCTTTTTCGTCCGATATCAGAATGATCTCAAATCAAAGTCAAATTGAAGCTAAATTCAGAGCTACGTTGCTAAAAAAAATTAGATTTTATGGAGATCCATAACACTGAAATTTGCTAGTCGTGTTTTGCAATTCAGTGAGAAGAGCCGAAAGTTGTCAAACTTGAATTTCAATATGTGCGCGGTATATTAATAATCCAATGGGGGCATTACAAATTCATCCATAATAAAAGGCCGGGGGGCATATTGACATTCAAGACTGGTAATGTATAATTAAAACTCCTTCCCATATTAAAGCGCAAGAAAATTCCTCCCCTTGTTAAAGGGTATGGTTGAATGAATTCCAAGAATAATTAAACTTCTTATTAAAGGGTCTCCCTTATTAAATGGTAGGATGAATGAATCCCGAGAATAATTAAACCTCTTATTAGAGGGATCCAACTTATTAAAGAGCCCTTGTTAAAGGGTAAGGCTGAATGAATCCAGAGAATAATTAAAACTCTTATTAAAGTGGTCCCCTTATTAAAGGGTAAGGCTGAAAGAATCCCGAGAATAATTAAACTTCTTATTAATGGGTAGGGTTGAATGAATCTCAAGAATAATTAAAACCTCTTATTAAAGGGTTTCCTTTATTAAAGGGCTTGTTGAATTAATCCCGAGACCAATAATTAAACCCCTTATTAAAGGGTAGGATGAATGAATCCCGAGACCAATAATTAAACCACACAGTGGTTCACCTTATTAAAGGGCCCTTAATGAAAAGGGCAGGATGAATGAATCCCGTGATTATAATTAAATCCCACAGTGGTCACCTTATTAAAGAGCCCTTAATGAAAAGGGCATGATGAATGAATCCAACATTAATTTTAAAATCTACAAGGGTTCACCTTCTCAAAGTGCCCTTATTGAAAAGGGCGGGCTGAGAGAAGCCTGCGACCATTTCTGTACCCTTAAAGGACTATCCAACTCATTCTCTTATTAAAGGGAGGAAAGCTCAAGAGAAAAATAAATGTCACACAACTCGACAAAAAAAAAAAAGAGCTCGATTAAGCTCGAGCAAAAAAGATACTCTCCAAAAGAGTAGTTTATCTCTATTGGGAGAAAGATTAAAAATGAAGAAAGAGTATAAACGACTTGACATTCCCTATGTCTGACAAGCAAACTAGGAAATGGGGGCAACTGATATGGTAGTTTTACACTAAAAGAAGTCCAAAAGGCAAATGAGTCAAAGGGATGAGATAAGTTATAGTTGGAAGATAATGATCGATAATTATTTTATGTCATAATATCTCTCCTAGTTGAATTGGAGAAGGTAATTGAAGAGGTCTTCCACTAGAATACGACTATAAATTCTCTCCTGTAAGAAGGAGAGCTGGCGCACATCAAAAGGTATGCAAATATTAATTACAAAATTACTTTTCTGTTTATATAATTACAAGTACTACTTGATTCATTAAAGTGTACCCGGCTAGCACCTACCGGCGCGGTCACATCTCCTTAGTCTTGAAGGAAGGGTGCGCCGAACTAGATCAAAGAGTTTTCTACATCATCAATGCTCATCTCAAAATGAGAAAGTCTAAGTAAATATTATTTTATATTAATTGGAAAGCATGAATAATTGAGAAAAATAAAGTACAAATTAAATTTGGATCAATCAGTACCTTAATAGTAAATTCATTTTCATAGTTGGATATCTATTGAAATATAAATAGAGAGAAATATGAACGTGCAAGTTGCAACAACCAGCAAATTCCAAATATGAAATTCAGCCACAACCACAAGACAATTGGTCCCAAAAACCATAACACTCTCAACCTACAATAATTTTTAGCTCTCTCTCTCTAGCAATGAATATCATCCTCTTTCTCAGGGGCGGACCTATGTGAGGACCAAAGGGGGGGGCCATGACCCCCCCCCCCCCAACACACACACACACACACACAAAGACTACAAATTTATAACAAGATTTTAGCATATGGTACCCAAGATTAATAAAAAGATTCAATTTGCTTCTTACATCTTATTTCTAGAGTCGACATTTAAAGGAATGTTAAAGAAATTCCAAATATAGTTTCTATCTCTACTGTTTTTTCTCACTTTATGGACTTAGTGATTTATGAAATACTTTAAATAATATATAAATATTCTTATTTGATCTATTTTCCAAAACTCTAATGTTAAAAAAAGTTTCCATAATATTTTTTAAAAATTTATTTTCATATTACTAATTCCCCCCTTCCCCCCCAAAATTTTTTTTTCCATGATCCACCCCTGGTCTCTCTCTAAAAAAAACTGAAGATCCGTGACTACGGAAATGGCTATAACCAAGGTCGACTCAATACATATTGAGGCTCAAGGCCATTTTGTTTAAAAAAAAAAATTATTTCAATATATTAACATAAATAATATTAATTAAGTCTACATATTTTAGAATCTTTATACTAATTAACCAATAAAAACAAGTCTAAAAAAAGAATCAAACATTTAATAACAAGTTAGAAGAATTTTATTTTACCAAAAAAAAAAAAAAAAGTTAGAAGAATTTTAGAAAAGAATAAGAAAAGATGTGGGAAGAGAGAGAGAGTTTAAATAGAAGTCCATCAATTAATGATTTATTTCAATTCAATCTAAAAATAGAAACTTATATTTGGATTATGTGACAATCTAACTAATCATATCTTTATGGACTCTTTTTACTAATTCTTATCAATAAGGGGCATTTTTATTGAATATTATCTTTACTAATCCTTATTTATAAGAGGTATTTTTATTGAGCATTATCAATGTGAGGCCTTAGGAAACCACCTAGTGATTGAGTCGTCTTGTATAAAGCGAATTCTAGAGCAAATTCTGTAACAAAAACATTAGATTTAAAGTCAGATAGGTGTCTAGAACAAAATTGTACGTGGCTCCATCCATCTGTCCATAGATAAATAGGAACTAAAAAATCAAAGTAGGATCAAACTGTTAAAATTCAACCAATCAAAGTAGTAGAGAGATAACAACAATTATAACACAATGCATCTGATCTATAGAGCTCATGCTATTGTAGAAGACGGAGAGTCGTATGAAATTTTCTAGAGAATTATTTAGACAAATAAGGGCATATAATTTTGTTCTATGAGAGGAGTGAACTCACTATAGAGAGAGAGAAAGGGTTTTTGCGAGATGGGTTTCGTGCAAGGGTTGGTATGATTTAGGGCAAGCTAAGATGACACCGTCTTGTCATGCCCATTTTAGTCATTTTAAAGTGAAGGAGTTTTTTACTTATTTTTTAATACACTTACAGATGGGCACTTTAGTATTTTCATCGCTCCGTTAATGGTTGCTTGACGGCAGGCCCTCGTTTGCACCTAAAGTGAACTAAAGGGACTTTTCAGAGCATATAGGAGGTTATAAGCACTTTATGCATACTATAGGGGTTTTTTGCACTCCACCTTATTAATTTAATAACACACTTCTTATGTAAGAAATAATATATAAATGACTATTTTATCCCTTATGTGACCTCATGGATCTCTTTCCTCACAGAAACGTTTGCCCCCACCACCAAAATCGTAGCATCATGATTGCCACAACTACAACCAACACCACCATTGTCATGCCTTGATTTCCCATACCCAAAACAGTATAAGAAATCAAGGGTGAGGAATGCTACACGTCAACACTTCTATTGTTGACCATTCTCTATCTTTTTACTTGTCATGATAGCCCTCGAAACCTCATAATGAAGTTAACAACTCAATCTAATGGTCCCACACTAGGCTATATATGTCAATACCCTAGTTCCACTTCCAAAACAACTCATCCCATTTCAGCCCAGTTATGGTCGGCTGACCATTTCTTTAGCCAACTGACCATTTCTTTGGCTAGCTAAATGGGCCTGTTTTAGTCTGTTGAAATGATGTTTTTCCTGATCTCAATTTTTCCAACTCTTGGGTTTGATACTTCTAATTCAACCAGCCGACTGATATATTTACCGATCGGCTGGTGGCTATATTTCGGTCAGCTGAAGCCTAGTTTCTGTCAGTCAAAACGATGATTTTCCTGATTCCAAATTTTTAAACTCTCAGGTTTCAATTCCCAAATCAACCAGCCGACTGATAGGCCTCTACCAAGCGACCGAAACCCCCTAGATCAGTCTAAACATGTATTAAAGTGTGTCCAAACATTCATAAGACCTAACATAAATCTAAACATATCTCAATACAACCTTAGCATATATAAACATCGACTAAAACATGAGAACATTCATCAATTGAAAACATGCTCGATTTCTACATAAGTTTTCTTGTCCACAAATCAAAAATTGAGGCACAAATGCCCATATACAATATCTCAAAATGTAAGTCTCCTTATACATTTATAAATACACCATGTCCACATCCCGGACGTGCATAACACAAAAATAACCAAAAAAAAGTTCTTCTAACTCTAAATCTAACTCAAGGTTGGTCACCATTGGCGCCATGACCTTAAAGTGTTAATGTAGGGGGATAAACAAAGTTCAACGTGCTCAAGTCGTGTTGTGCAATCCACCCAAGTCTTTACATTTCATATTAATACATAACTCAATCAATATGCATAGTATAGCTACGTGTCATACTTCCTAGAACTCTAGTCAAACACTACAATCCTTTATTCACATGGCATATATGTCTAAACACATGACAATTCATGAATACTTAATTTATTTCATGCATCATGCATAATTTCGTCATATATATAACATATGACAAAAAATTAACTCAAACTTAAAATTCAACACAAAAGTCACATATCTTTCACATTTCTCTCGGAATAGTCCTCACACTCACACACCCAAACTGGATATGTGTCGAAGCCCGATACCCATAGCCATAGTAATTTTTGGACTACTAACAAATCCTCTTATGCAAGCTTAAGGACTTTCAACCTCGGAGAACCTTTCTCCCCCTCTACTTTCCACATGAGTCATTTTTCAAGATATCACCACACACATATAAAACATCGATGCCATGCACCCATTTTCTATCCTAAGTCCACATCTAGCATATCATACAATGAACTAAATTGAAACATATATATACAATCATTCCAACATGCTCCACATTGAAATTAGGTTTCCTACACATATCACAAAACCACATACATCCCTATATATCACATAAAGCATATATTTGTAATTTAAGCATTCTAAATCACAATTATATCAATTCTAATCATAAAAAATATAAAGAACATCATTTCAATCATAAGTTTTTATCATAAAATCTCCAATATTCATATATAACATGAAAACATCCATTTTATGCATATAACATGAAATAAAACTTGTATTGAAAGACACAACACACCCCTTACCTCAAGAGATAAAATCTCAAACAAAGTTCTAATTCCACCAACTCAAAATCCACCCAAACCTAGCTTTGTTCGGATCAAATTAATGCTCTCGCCACGTAGAGCAAACCTTCCTTCATCGGCACCTTCCGAATCAAGCCCTAAGACCTTTGAATCTTAAAGAGAAGTTTGAGAAAATAAGATGGAAGAGAGAAGAGAGTGATACGGTAGTTTAGAGAGAGGGAAATGAATGAAAAATATCTGGATTTTGACATTTATAAGCCTTAGGAAGTCACTTAATGCACCTTCTCAACCTCCGTTTTTAAATTCGAAAGTGGCTGTGGCCCTGAAATTAACTTCTTATATCTTATAACATTTCAAATGGTTTAAAACAAAAAATAATATTTTTTGAAAAAATATCAATTTTTCGGGCCCACCCGACCCACATCCCGGGCCCCAACGACCCAACATCTCAAAATGAGCCAAATGTCTTCAAAAGCTCCCCATACCTCAAAACAACTCCCCACATATGTAAGTTATATTTAAAACATATTCATATCTATTTATAATCTTATTTTAGTAAATAAATAATAATAATAATAAAAAATAGATCTCTACAACCTTCCCAACTTTGGAGATTTCGTTCTCAAAATTGGACATACCTTGTGAACTAAACAGATTTGGGTACTTAGAGTGAACTTCTTATTCCCGTTCCCATGTAGCCTTTTTCACCTCGTGATGTCACCACAAAACCTTGACCAAAGAAATGGTCTTGCCCCTCAATACTTGATCCCTAGTGTTAATAATTTTCACCGGTCGTTCTTTTTACAATACATCTTTCTCAACCTCAATGTCTGTGCAACTCAATACATGTGATGGATCTGATTTATATTTTCTTAACATAGAAACATGAAAGACATTGTGAACACCCTCCAAATGTGGTGGCAACGCTAATCGATAAGCAACCTCACCAATGCATTCTAAAATCTCAAAGGGTCCAATAAATCGTGGTGACAACTTGCCATTATTTCCAAACCTCATCAATCCTTTGCGTGGAGAAACCTTGAGAAACACATGGTCTCCCACCTCAAATGACAATGGTCTCCTCCTTCAATTGACATATTTTTTCTGTCTACTCTAAGCCATGACCAACCGTTATCCTTGGTCTAACAAACTGGCGACCTACACAACTTACCATACAATGCCTCAAAATGATCCATCTCAATACTAGCTTAGTAGTTATTATTGTAGGCAAACTCCACCAATGATAAATGATCTTACCAATTTTCTTTGAAATCTAGGATGGAAGCTCTCAACATATCCTCCAATATCTGAATGGTATGCTCCGACTGATCATTAGTCTGAGGATGCAATGTCATACTGAAGTGTAAGCTTGTATCAAGAGTTAATTGAAAATCTTGCCAAAATTGTGAAGTAAACCGAGAATCCCTATCTGAAATAATAGATATCGGGATGCCATGAACCTTTACAATCTGCTCCACATACAACTTACTGAGTTTCTCTACACAATCTGTAATCTGAATAGGCAAAAAATGAGTTATTTTAGTCAACCTATCAACTATGACCCAACGACATCATATTCTTTTTGTGACCTCGGAAGCTCCATCACAAAATCCATTATGATATGATCTCATTTCCATTTTGCCACTAGCAATGGTTGTAACAAACTAGCTGGTTTATGATTTTTGGCTTTAACTTGTTGACAAGTTAAGCATTTGGCCACAAATTGAGCCACATCTCTTTTCATCCATTTTCACCAATACTGTCGTCTCAAGTTGTGATACATTTTCGTTCCACCGGGATATACCGCAAGCTGAGAACAATAAAATTCCTGGAGAATATCTTCTATACGAGGAACAGGTACATACATCTTCCCCTTGAACTGCAAACCTCCATCCAAATGCAAGGTCCAATATTCCACAACTTCACTACTCAAAATCAGAGTGTGAATAACCTTCATTTCCTCATCTTGCCCTTGTGCCTCAATTATCACACCAACTAGGGTTGGTTGTGCCACAAGCCTAAACAAAGTAGTCGGTTCCCCATCATCACTAAAGTACAAGCTTAATTTTGTTACGTCCTCTATCATCTTTCATTCTTGAATGACAATACTAGCTAAAGTATCACATGATTTTCTACTTAAGGCATCGACTACTACATTGGCTTTTTTCAGGTGATACCGTAGATCAAAATCATAATCCATGTATTCCACCCATCTCCATTGCCTCAAGTTCAAATCATTTTGAGAGAAGATATATTTGAGACTCTTGTGATCGAAAAAGTCTTCAAACTTTTTCTCGTATAGATAGTGTCTCCACCCCTTTAAAGCAAAAATAACCGCCGCCAATTCTAAATCGTGAGTTAGATAGTTTGCTCATGAGTCTTTAATTATCGACACCCATAAGCAACAATCCTCTCTATTTGCATCAACACACAACCCAAACCATCACGTGATGTATCACAATATGACCTTTTTTATTTTTTATTTTTATGAACTATATTCTTTATGGCCATTTTCTCTAATTCATTGTGAATTTTCTCAAAAGTATTTTGTAATTCATCATAAGAACGAATATCACAATTTGAGGATTCAAATATATAATTTTCTTTATCTTTATGAGCCATGAGACACAAGTTTGCTACCTTTTAGCTCACTTAAGTCTTCATAGGTCAACTCTAATTTGTCCTATATCTCCTTGACCGATTTAAAACCTAAGATTCTATTAAATTTGTTTGGGTATAATGCACAATATGAATTTTTCATTAACTTGCCATTAAGTTGAATTTGTTTTAGCTCATTAACATCTTATTCATGTTCTTCCTTTGGGACATTTTGGTAATCCTAAGTAAGCATGCATGCATTGAACAATGTATAAGATGACAATTTCAACACGTAATGTAAAAGCAATTAAAAATTTGAATGCTATTAATGATATGTTTTTGAGAATTTCTTTTGTTTCTCAATGCTAATGTACTTGTGAGGAACAAAAGAAACACATTAGTAGGAGAGACAAGGTATTGTATACTATGCCTTAGAGAGATATTCATGAATGAATACGATCATGCAATAAAATAGGAAGCAATATGAAAAATATTTTGGCTAAAACTTATTATGTATGTGTCCCCAGTGGAGTCGCCAGTTGTCACACCTGGGTTTTTCGAACCCTCAGGTTTCTTGAAAGGTGATTCTTGTAAAAGGACCTATGTTTGTTTGTTTAGAGTGACCACTTAACATTGAGTTTTTGTGTGTTAGGTCACCTATAGATGTAGGAGTGTTTGATTATTTAGACACAAGCGAGGTCTAAATGTGGGCCCTTGATGTATTGACTTACATCTAGTCTCCAAAAACTAATATAGTGGATTCAATGGTTTGATTATACATAAGGAAGGTATTAGGCACCCTCACACATCCATGGTATGCACAGTTAAGAAGCTCAAAATGTATCATCTAGGGATGCTTAATTAAATATTACCTTCAAAGCTAGACCATATCGATAAGTGATAAGATCTATGCCTTAGTAGGTGTATGAGCATGTGTGAAGTTGAGATTTATATTGATTTGAAAACATGTGTGGTTAACTTGAAAAGAGTTTTGGAGTAAACATAAGATTTCTTGAAAATTATCTTGAAAAATTATTTGAAAATTGTTTTGAAAAGAGCATTGAATTAATTTGAATAAGAGAACTCAAGAGTTCTTGGAAATTGATTTGAAAAAGTATGTTTTGATATGAAAAAAGAAGGTGGCATATGAGCTTTGAAAAGTGCTTTTTGACTTTCAAAGTTGAAGTTGTTATACTTTCCTTGAATTAGAAAAAAAGGTTGGCTTATGAGCCTACAATTGACTTATGTGAGTCGCGGATAACATAGAATTATGTGTCTATGTGACTCATGTGAATATCTTGAACTTGGATCTAACTATGCTAAACCTAATTAGTATGTGTAAGAGTTAGTGAACCTATGGGTTTTGAATAATTTGAGGATGATCTAAATGGTTATGTTGAGTGCGTAAACAAAGGTCTAACTAACGTAAACCTTTTTGTCATATTGAGAATGAAGGTACTTAAACCCAAGAGGCTCAATTGTTATTTAACTTGAAGGAATTTTGACAAATTTAAGAGATGTACCTAGCTTCTAGGGGGACTAGGGTTTGTACTTGAATGACCTTGCTTATATGGAAAATAAGGTTGCCTAATTTATATGACATAACTTATAATATTCTATTACATTTTGCAATCGAAGATGAGAGGACCATTACAAAAACTACACCATGTAATCAAAGAGAGGCCTCAACATGGTATTTCTTTGGAGGTGGGTGTGACATATAAATTTGTAATTGGCATATTTCGGTGATCAAAACCTGAATGATCGAGTTGTAAGTTTCATGATATTTTATGTAACCAATCATCGACATCTTCGAGCTGACACTCAAGTGCATAGAAGCCGACAAATCAGTTAGAACACCATATAGTACAGGTAAGTATGTGAGGACACTCTGCACTTTTTAGTTCCGAGCCTATTTTGAAAAACCAGGGGTTAAATGAAAAGTTTAGGGTTTTTCAAAGTAGGACCGGTCCCCAATATTTAGGACCGGTCCAACTTTTCTCGGTAAGATAGGTTCTGCAGGTTTTCAAAAAGTCCCACCGGTCCTATTTATTTGGCACCGGTCCAACTTAGCCTATTCCAAATAGGAAATAAATTTTGACAAAAATTCTGATTCCTATTGGGTTTGAAACTTCTAGGAAAGTTCTATTTTGGTATTTAACTTCTTTTCCAAGTAGAATTAGGACTTCCTTGCCTATATATATGTATCCATATTTTCTCTACAATGGTGTGAAAAAGAAGCCCTGAAATATTAGTTTTAAAAAGAGAAAGTATATACATAATAATTAGGGTTTATATATTTTTAAGAACACACATCCATACTACACGAGTGATTTTAGGATGGTGTTCTACTTCTGATTAGCTGCTCAGAGACTGCATCAAATCTATTTGCTGATCAGAACATTGGATTGAAGGTTCTTCGCTTGCTTGCTTGCTGAGGAAGAAAGGTGACCAGATTGCACTACGAAGGGAACAAAATACTTGCTGAGTATTTTAGTTCTTCCAGCAACCTTTTTGTAAGGGTGGTGACGTTAGCCGGAAGTCTGCAGCAGTTGGACGTGTTGTCGCAATCATAAGCCTGAGGTGTTCCGCATCAGATCCTTGACAGAGTGAAGAGGGGTGTGAGACTGAGACAGAGTCTGTTGTACTTTGCTTCATCATAGTGAATTGGTTCCCTGAGGCGTGCCGCCTCCCTCCGTGGTTTTTCCCGCCTTGGGTTTCCACGTATATCTGGTGCATTCTTTTCTTTACTTGCACTTTACTTATTTGCTTGCTTTAATTGTTTAATTAATTGGACTTAAAATTGAATTAATTAAAAATTAAGCAAACGAGCAAGTGATCCTATTCACCCCCCCTCTAGGTTCTAAAATACTTTTCGCAACCGCTTCCGCACCGCGCAACTCACAATTGGTATCAGAGCAGTGTTCTCTAATTTGTGAGTAGTTCCTTGCGAAGTATTTTTAAAATCAAAATTTATTTTTGTTTTCAAAAATTATCATGGAATCTAGTATGAAAGAGGGTGGATCGATTCAGCGAACTCCTTTGTTTGATGGTTCAAATTATACTTTCTGGAAGTCTCGCATGAAAGCCTTTTTAAAATCTCAAGGAGAGAGAGTTTGGATGGCTGTAGAGAATGGCTATAAAATTCCTACCATTACAACTGGAGATGGTGATGCTGTTGTGACTGTAGAAAAGGATAAGGCAACATGGTCTAATGCTGAACATGAAGATGCAAATAATAACAACAAGGGTTTATATGCTATATTTAATTCTGTTGTTCCTTCTGAATTTGCTAGAATTTCTGCGTGTTTCACTTCGAAAGAAGCATGGAATATTTTACAGGTAACTCATGAGGGTACCACCAAGGTAAGGAGATCTAAGCTACAAATGCTTGCCACTAAATTTGAAACAATTAGAATGGGTGAAGATGAGATGTTTTCTGATTTTTATTCTAGGCTTAATGATATTGTTCAAAGTAGTGCTAACCTTGGAGAGAAAATTCCTTCTTTTCAGATTATTAGAAAAATCATGAGATCATTGCCTGATAGGTTCCAAGCTAAGTTGGAAGCCTTAGATGAAAGTAGAGATGTAGATTCTATGGAGGTGGCTGAGTTAGCTGGATCAATTCAAACTTTTGAGATGAAATATCCAAAGCTTCAGAAATCAAAAAGTTTGGCTTTAAAAACATCAAAGACTTCAAAGTCTTTAAGTTTGTCAAATTGTTCAAATTCTTCAAAATCTGAAGTTGAAAAAATTGAAAGGTTTGAATATGATTCAGATAATGATGTTGCACTCCTTGCTAGAAAATTTAGAAAGATTCTTGAATATGAAAAAGGTAAAAATTTGAGAAAAGGAAATCCTTCTAAATTCCGGAATCAAAGCTCATCATCCAAAGGTAAGGAAATGAAAGAGAAAGAAGAGGACTCTAAGGAAATTGAGGTTACGTGTTGGACATGTGGTGGTAAAGGACACACATCTAATCAATGTCCAAGTCCTAAGAAAAATAGCTTTAGTGCAAAGAAAATTTCAAACAAGAAGTTATGAAAACTATTATTTCTGAGTCTGAATCTTCTAACTCTGATAGTGATTCTTCTGTTGAGAATGATTCTTTGGTTTTTGTTGCTTTATTGAATGATGATACTGCTAATGATTCTTCTTCTGATGTAGGTGAAACAGAGATGTACACTACTCTCAGTCAAGTATGGTCTGACGATTCAGAAGTTGAGCAGTCTGATGAAGAACCATGTGAAAGCAAGCTGCCAGAACTTTTTGAGAAATTGCTGGAAGCTTATAATAAAAAATCTGAGAAGCTGAAGCAAGAAAGATCTGAGAAAGAGACTTTGAAGAAAAAGAATGAAGATCAAGTGAAGTTGATTGAAGAAAGTAAAGCTAAAATTCTGAATCTTCAAGGCAAAGCCAAGTTTCTTGAAAATGAGGTAAGTCAAGCTATTTCTGCTAAAGATGTTCTTATTGCTAGAATTAATTTTCTCGAGCCTGAATTGAAAAAATCACAAGAGAAATTAATTGCTTTTACTTCTGGACAGATTAAGCTTGATAGCATGATTAGTGTTGGTAAGCCTGTAGGAGATAAAACTGGATTAGGTTTTGTTGGGTCATCGTCTAAGGAAAAAACTATTTTTGTTAAACCCAAGAATTTGATTGTGTCAGAACCCAAACCTAAGTCTCAAGTTGAGTCTGTGCATGCTAATGTTGTGTCCAATGTGCTTTATTGTTCTTTTTGTGATAAGACTGGACATAGTCAACACTATTGCTATAAAAAGAGAAGACATTCTAATCCTGATTTTCATGTGCATAATTCTTTTGCTAAGAATAGAGTTCATGCTAAAAAGCCACATTATTGGAACAAACCCAAAAAGTCTTAAGGTAAAAAGAATTCAAATAAAAAGAAGAATGTTTTTGTTTCTCCACAATTCTCTCCTGATAAATTGCATGTTAAAACCATCTGGATGAAAAAGGAAGATTTGGAGAAGTTTGTGCCTGTTGATACTATGGGATTTATTCCTAATAGGTCTTTGGGTGCAAAACCCCCTAACTAAGTCTTTTAGGACTTTGATGGTCATGGATTGAGCTTCTGTTCATTATTTGTTTTCCATTGGACCATGGTTTTTTTTTTTGGTTAGGTTTTGTTTATTTTTAGTAATAATCATATGAGATTATGATAATTATATTTTTCTGAGAAATGATGTGATTTCCTTATATTTCTTTTTAATTTCACTTTAATTTGTGAATGCATAATTGGGACACTCAGCTTGTCAATGAATGAAGTACTTGATTTTATGATCTAAACATTGATGACCAATATGCTTTATTTATTTCTTTTTAGAGGTAAATCTTCTGAGTCCATACAATTTGTGCACTAGTCCAACTCTGAGAGAATTGATTGAAAACTAATGTGAAGTTGACTAGAATATATTGTATGAGTAGCATTGAAAGCTTAAATGATCAATGAAAAAAAATGAAAAAAATTATATGTTTTTATTTAGCATGAAAAGAAAAAGAAAATAGGAAATTTGCTGAATATCTAAGACAAAAGGAAAAAGGCTACCTTCGGGATGTGTTCGTAGCTTCCACTACAATGTAAATCTCCAATGAGATATCTTTAAAAATTTAAAGAGTTGTTTTGAGGAAAATAGCTGGCTGCCCGTAAGAGTGAAAGCCACCGTCTTAGAAAAAGAAAAAAAATAAAATAAATGATGGATCTTGTGGAGTTATATTTGCTTATTATCCAATATATTTTAGATGATGAATCAAAGGAATTTGATTAATTTTTGATGAAGTTGGATTGCACACACACACATGGATTTATTAGATGAATTTCTAAATTTTTATAAATATTTGTGTGTTGGAAGTTGTGTCATGATCATGAACTTGAGAATGAATTTTAAAGACAATCTATGGGTTTTAAAATTCTGCATTTATAACTAATTGAAATTGTTCAGAAATTTTAGAACTCATGTTATTCTCTGAAAAATGTGTTTTGATTATTCTCATGAGATTATTCATGTTTTAGTGTTATTTTTTTTCTCTTAAAAAATTTCAAAAAAAAAAAAATTTCAAAAATATGTTTATTTTGATTTTGTGTTTATTTTTCACTCCTTATGTTCTAAATTGCTAAATCAGATTAAAAATATGTGTTTTTGGTGAATTAAAGGTCCAAAGTGTAATTTTTCATAATTCACAAAGTTGGACCGGTCCCCATTATTGAGCACCGGTCGCACTTCTGCAGGTTCTGAGGAACAGAAAGAAGTTGGACCGGTCCCCAAATATGAGGACCGGTCGCACTTAGCGAATGCCCAGAATGTTGATTCTGTGCGTGCGCGTGTTTTGGCTTAAAACCCCTCTCTTATTCTCACTCACATACACTCATATCTCTAACTCTCAAACTCTCTTAAAAACACTCCAACTCACACACATTTCTCTTCATCTAAATTTCTTTGTGATTGATTGATATTGGAGGTTGGGATTGAACTTTTGGAGTTTGGATTGATTGAGTATTGATTTGGGAGAAATTGTGCAAATAAATTGTTTTGAAAATTGAGGTTTAAAGACTTGCACACAAAGTGTTCGACAAAAAGTCTCAATGGAACTCTTGACTATATTTTTGATCCCATTCATTGTGGTGTTAATGGCACGCAAACGGGGACGAAATGATGCGTCCACAAGTGCAGATAATCGAATTGTGTTTACTAGAAACATGTTTGAAGATGATTTTAACTACAACACTTTCATAAACATCATTGGATGTCGAGCTATGAGGATAGAAAGGAAAGTGAATCTTGTGGCGATTAAACAAGAATGGGAATTGGATTTTGTGCAATATTTTGAGGATAATGGTTGGGAGTCTCTATGTGAGCTTCGGGAGATTGTCAAGCCGGACATGGTTCGATATTTCTATGGTAATATCATTACATCGAGCCTGGATGACCTCACTTTTGTGACCAAATGTTATGGTGTTCGGGTTGAGGTTACCAAGGATATAATTGCCAATATATTGGGAGTCCCAGAGATTGAAAATGGCTTAGTTTTGCCATATCAAATTGAGGATCCAAACCGACCAACCATGGATGACATGATTAGGGAGTTATGCATACCCAATGCCCCTAGACTTGTTGATAGGTTGCCTTCACTTTATATCACACACAATGTGTCGGCATTAAATTTGGTGGTCTCCTACAACCTTGATCCTCATGATCATAAAGGTAATTTGATCAAGAGTCGAGCCGAGCTACTATATCATATTGTTCGAGAGGATCCCATCAATCTTCCTGCAACAATCATGCGTACCATGATTCTCGCTACTCGACACTCTAGGTCATCATCAGCCTTACCATTCCCACAGATTATCATGGCTATTCTGAGAGGTGCAAGGGTTCCTATTCCTGATGGAGCAGATGTTGAAAGACCGAAAGGGATAATTGATGCTACCTCAATTACTCGTTCAGTCAACAAGAAAGAGAAGGATAGGAAAGCTTATGAGCTCAGTCAAGGAGCTGGTCAGGCTGTGTCTGGGGGTCGTGGAGTTTTCCAACTTCCTGCTACTGACACACCTGTGACAGCCAATCAGATGAACCAAGTTCTCAGGTTCATTCAGCAAGGGTTCGATCGTTTACATACTAGGATAGACAAGCTTGACCCTGTTGCTTCTGATGAGGCTGCTTATGATGCAGATGATGATTAGACTTTAGGTCTTAATATATTTTTGTTCTAGACTATGGTTGATTTCTTTATCTTTGATGTCTAGATTATTTATTTTGGTTTATTCCATCAACTGATATGTTTTGGATATTTATTTGATCAGTGATGATGATTATGTTTGTCTCTATGTGCTTCATGATTTATCTGTTTATCTAAATCTCTTTGCTAGTTCTTTGTCAATTTGTTCCAAAAAGGGGGAGATGATATTGTTATATGCATAGGATGTGATATGAGGTTCTTTGACAAAGGGGGAGATATATTTATCAGATATTTTTTTTTAAGGGGGAGATATATATGATTATATTTCTTTATTAAGCTTTTCACAGGTTGTGTTGTTTAAGAGATGTGCAGGTACAACAGGTTTTTACTAACCGTCTTGAACACACAAGTAAAGCTTCTGATGATCAGTTCTATATTTCTTGTATTTGGGCAAATTTGTAATCTAATTTTTCCAATGGGTTAGGTTATTGATTGTCTAAGTGGTTTTGTCACGAAATTGCCAAAGGGGGAGATTGTGACATATAAATTTGTAATTGGCATATTTCGGTGATCAAAACCTAAATGATCGAGTTGTAAGTTTCATGATATTTTATGTAACCAATCATCGACATCTTCGAGCTGACACTCAAGTGCATAGAAGCCGACAAATCAGTTAGAACACCATATAGTACAGGTAAGTATGTGAGGACACTCTGCACTTTTTAGTTCCGAGCCTATTTTGAAAAACCAGGGGTTAAATGAAAAGTTTAGGGTTTTTCAAAGTAGGACCGGTCCCCAATATTTAGGACCGGTCCAACTTTTCTCGGTAAGATAGGTTCTGCAGGTTTTCAAAAAGTCCCACCGGTCCTATTTATTTGGCACCGGTCCAACTTAGCCTATTCCAAATAGGAAATAAATTTTGACAAAAATTCTGATTCCTATTGGGTTTGAAACTTCTAGGAAAGTTCTATTTTGGTATTTAACTTCTTTTCCAAGTAGAATTAGGACTTCCTTGCCTATATATATGTATCCATATTTTCTCTACAATGGTGTGAAAAAGAAGCCCTGAAATATTAGTTTTAAAAAGAGAAAGTATATACATAATAATTAGGGTTTATATATTTTTAAGAACACACATCCATACTACACGAGTGATTTTAGGATGGTGTTCTACTTCTGATTAGCTGCTCAGAGACTGCATCAAATCTATTTGCTGATCAGAACATTGGATTGAAGGTTCTTCGCTTGCTTGCTTGCTGAGGAAGAAAGGTGACCAGATTGCACTACGAAGGGAACAAAATACTTGCTGAGTATTTTAGTTCTTCCAGCAACCTTTTTGTAAGGGTGGTGACGTTAGCCGGAAGTCTGCAGCAGTTGGACGTGTTGTCGCAATCATAAGCCTGAGGTGTTCCGCATCAGATCCTTGACAGAGTGAAGAGGGGTGTGAGACTGAGACAGAGTCTGTTGTACTTTGCTTCATCATAGTGAATTGGTTCCCTGAGGCGTGCCGCCTCCCTCCGTGGTTTTTCCCGCCTTGGGTTTCCACGTATATCTGGTGCATTCTTTTCTTTACTTGCACTTTACTTATTTGCTTGCTTTAATTGTTTAATTAATTGGACTTAAAATTGAATTAATTAAAAATTAAGCAAACGAGCATGTGATCCTATTCACCCCCCCTCTAGGTTCTAAAATACTTTTCGCAACCGCTTCCGCACCGCGCAACTCACAGTGGGGTTTTGAATCCATGAGTTTTGTTGGAAATGAGGGAGTTTTGTCATGTGAATGTGAGAAGAATCACTAAATGTTCCTTGAGTATCTCATCATGTTCTTTTCCACGAGCAATCACAATGAATTAGAAAAAAATGATTATATCACTACAAGAAAAATGAGTTTTAACAACATATAATTGACGACATGCATAAAAAGTAAGTCGTGTTAAAGTAATTATTAAGGTTCATGTTTGGGGCACTTTTTTAAATGTTAAAAATAAGGTTATTTTAACAACTTGCAATTAATTGCTGAATTGATTTTTATTTAACGACCTATAATTTTTCTTAGAACGATGTGTTTGTTATATCGTCAATATAGGGCCAAAATTTTTCCAATTCCCTCCAAATTTAATTCCTGCGCACTACCACTAATACATGATCGATGCTTCTTTACTTTGGCACGCACATCTTTTCCTCTAATTGCTTCCTATTCCCATTATAGACCCTAGCTTGCAACGATTATGGGTAAAGTTATTCAAGACTTTGATCATTTCCTCTTTCCATTGTGAACCTAGGTTTCAAAAATTATTGGTAGAGTACTTCAACTCATGAACGTATTGTGATTTCGGTTCTAATCTACACCGTCAAAGAACTCTATCAAGCAAAAGAGAGGTCTTTGATAAACCTGTAACAACCAAGCGTGTGTTTATGTGAGGAATTTGGGTTTTCTCATCGAATCGATAAAGAGCCCCTTCTTAATCGATTTTCCACCGAATCGACATAATAGTTATCATGAAAAGGGACGAAAAGAGACAAAGTTGGAGGATTTTGTGACTAGTATGACACATTCTTCTTCTATTTTTATTTTTATTAAAAAATTTATATTGGAGAATTTGGGCGTCAGACACAGTTGCGTCGACATGAGTATATGGAGGACAATAGGAATAAGAAATCCATATAAAAGCTACTTTACTATATTCTACGATTTATATATGTTAGATGTAATAATAATCTGTAATAATTATGTAGAATTGTTCTGGATGTTTTATATGGAAGGTGACCAAAAGCAAGGCTGAAAGCCCTCATAACTTACAGGACATTCACAAAGGCAATAATAAGCTAAAGGTATATGTTTCATGATGTTAGGCATAAGACCCAAAGTGTTTGATGAAAGTCCTCAGACAACCAGTTTACCTGTACTCCTCTTTCTTTGTGTTCAAAACAAACTTGTTCTCTCTCTCAAAATGTACCTAGAATTGAATGTATGACTTGTATGTGATGAATGATGAACATGATGGAGGTTTACTTTAACCTTTTTATCTATTACTGTTTATAAGTTGGTTTGGTGCTTGATTACTTAAGTGATGAATTGAATTACTTGTCTAATGTACTCTTCTTTTTCGTTAGATTTTTGGTATTGTAGATAAAATGAGCAAAAAATGATTTGTTTGATTATGTAATATATATTATTTTATTAGTTTATTTGTCGTATCCCTGTCGTGTTGCGACTGTTTTTTGTCCGTGTTTGTGCTTCCTAGTTTGGCATTGTGAGATACTCTGTTTTGTCATTTTCCCTTTGCCTTTTGTGTATCATATTTAAGATTTGGGGATGTTGTTATGTGTTAATTATTGTCTTTCTTTTAATGGATTATAAGTATATTATAATTTTCAATGATTTATGCTTTTGAGCCATTGCAGTTTAGCTGGTTTCACGGACGGAGTAGAGAGCGTATTGGATGCCATATACGAAGAGGATAACTTGGAAGATGTTGAGGATGTTGAGATGCTTGATGTAGAAGAAAGAGAACTTGTGGAGCAGAACTCAAAACTTGAACAGGGACAGAGCAGTAGTGGAGATGTTCATGTAGTAAATCAAGAATCTTGTAGCAAGAATTGCAAACACAAGAATAATAAAAGGAAGAATAGGAGAAGAAAAGGTGCCCAGGGCCACATATCACAGATATTAACAGGTTCTCTTTATGTAAAGAAGAAATTGTGTGCTTCATTTTGGTATTTGCTAATTTCCTATTTATTACCAAATGCATGTGATTAATAAAACCTAAATTTTATGTCAATATCAGTTTATTATAGTGGTCAGTACAAAAGACCTTAAGGTAAGATGGATCATGATTTTAAGATTTTTGACCTGTTCAAAAGGGGAGTTTATTTTCAAAACCAAAAATGTCATAAGTTTGGTTGCTTTCCAGATGACAATTTTTTCTTCTCTTTTGTTCCTAATAAACATATCAAGATAAGTTTTCTGATAATAATAATGTAAAAAGGGAACTTTTTGACAAAGTGGATAGATGTGTAGTTCAATTTTAAACTCAAGACAAGAAAATCATGTACGCTACTACCTGACAATGTTCAGTTACTCTACATACTACTTTGTTTGCTTAAGAATGTGAAGACAACTAAAGCATTTTTTTCACCATTTTTTGTGTTTTCTTACTTAATTTCTCTTAAACAGTCTTATCTTCTCTTAAACACTTAAACCCTAAATCTGTAGAATGGTGAAAGAGGGTTCTTGATATTAAATTTATTTTTCTTCACTTTAATTTTGAGGAAAGGGGAGTTCACGAATGAGAACTGATCACTGTTGTATGTATGTCATATGCAAGTTTGTTTAAGATGTTTATAAGCGCTTGAAAGAAAGAAAATCATATCTGGTATGGACTGCTGTGGGTTGTCTAGGTATATCTGCTCTTTGTGACCTTGTCAAAGAGGTATTTTTTCCTTTCATGCAACGTAGTGTTGGATGATTGTTGTTGTAAGGTCTTGGTAAATGTGAGTAAGAAAATGGAGTATACATGAAATAGAAGTAATTAACATGATTTTAAATAAGTAAAATCTATGATAAGACATTTTTGTTCATGAATAAATGCACAAGCAGGTGATATGTCTAGAAGTTGAAATCTTTCAACCCCCTTTATATGAATTATTATGTAGACGTTTATGGGTAAAAGGCTTGATTTTTTATTTTTAAATTGCGTTGTATGACCATTTTTATATTATTTAAAGAATATCAAATATTGTTGGGATTAGAACTTATAAGATCGTGATGCTTCTTTGCATGATATATGTGAGCACATATGTATCTTATTTGATATTGTTGTGTATATATGGGGATAAAAAAGTTTTCAAGACTTCATGATTTGTTGTTGTTGCATAAAACTCCTTCAAAATTGTCAAGTGCCAATTCTTCTTATATGCTGAAGAGACCATGTTGTGCTAGTGAAATTGATTTCAAAATTGGTGCATAAGTTATTCCTCCATGGGTGCAAAATGTGCTTTACCATTGTTGTCATTCTCTTTCATAAGAAGGCATTGGAAGCTAAGTTACTTGACTTTTCACAAGCATTTATGTTATAAAATTTAATACTATCTTAGAAATAACATGTCACCTGGTCTTCTGGCTGCTTTTCTTTCCAAGAATGAGGATTTTATCAAGAATTTTCATCTGATCTGCAAAATTGAATACAAAGGTAGTAAGCAGATAAGTCAATCAAATTGCTACTTATTTGCATTAATAAAATATAAATGTAACTAAATGCAACCGTTGTCTATAAATTTTTTGAATCATAAATTACTTGTGCTTTTGGTGCCGGAATATATATTTGAGGTTACTATTTGTCTTGTGGATGTACTCTAATGTCCATGACTAATAAATGAGAAAAGTATTGTTAGAATTGGATTCTATGCATTATCCAGTATACATTCGCATATGTGTGGTGCTGGGATGGAAAGAATCGAAAGATTAGAGGCAAACCTAACATTTGGCACTAGTTTACACAAAGTGACTACTTTTAGACTGGAACCTTTGAGTTGTACTAGGCCCTGTTAGAGATGGGATATATGCCATATCAATATGAGTGGTTCATAAACTTAATCACTATTGGTGACAAAATCTAATGACATGATAAATCTCCTTGACATTGCTAGTTATGGTTGTGTGCTTAAATTTAATTATGTTTGCTGAGACTTCTTTTAGTGGCAAGATCACGTCTGCATGATCTTTTTAGGAAGTATGCATGTTGGTACTATGATTGAGCCATTGAGGTATCATATGTGGCATCTGATTGTCTGTGTTTTTCCTTTTTCTGTTAGATGTTTCAATGTACCCATGCGCAAAATGTGCACTGATCGGGATCAATTTTTAAAACATGTTATAGTGTAAATTTTAGTTGTGTGCTATGTAAAAAATTTCTCTAGTGAAATTCCATTTATCTCTTTGTGCACAAAGTGTGTATTAATCTATTATTTGTTGTAGCCATCAGCCTTAGCCTTATTAGAGACAACATCACAAGAAACTCAAAAACAACAAAACAAACTTAGCCCTATTAAAGACAACATCACAAATATCTAAAAAAATAACACAAAATATACCTAACAGAATATACACAAGAAACCTGTAAACAATAACACATATCACCTTGTAAGTAGCAACCACAAAAGCTCATGCCCATAGTGAAAAGAATAAACCAACACAAGCAGCTGAAATGCTTAAAATTGTCAAGTCCAAACCCCAACAACCACCAAATTGAGCAATATCAATCAACCACACAGCCATGACAGAACATATAGTATATCAATAAAATTCTTGCCTTTCAAAGTCATGATTGCCCACTCTCTCAATGGAAGTAATATGTTACTGATGTATTTTATTCTCCTACTTCTTTACACTATTATTTTTTTTCATGAATTCCAACAATTAGCAGGTTAAGATCTCAAGGTGTTTTTATAGGAATCAAAAGAGGCTGCAGGAGTTAATATATCAAGCATCACTCTATTTCATAGTGGTAAGTTATTAATATACCCATTTTAATCTTGTATATAAGTGATAGATACATATTCTCTTCCTTATTCTTCTTCCTTTGTTTTTGGTTTTAACTAGTTTTAGTCCCTGCCCATGAGAACATGACTTATATAATGTATTCTTCTATACAATGCACAATTCACCAAAGTTCTCAAGTCACCATAATGCCTTTGTTTTTATAAATGATTCTTCTTCTTAAGAATTTTAACATTAGATTGGGAAAGATAAAAGTCAACTATCATTTTTTAGTGCACTTCATCACAATATGAAATATGTGAAAATGGTACCATGTGATATAATCAGAAAAAGATTAACCTAAGGTAACATATGATAGAAATACTGAATCAATAAAGCCTCAGTATTCTCCCTTTTTTTTGGATCCTAAACCAGGAGTTTCACTTCATCAAATAGAAAAAGAATTTTAGGCTAAGCATAGCAGCAAGAATTTCAGGCAAAACCCAGAGTTCCATTGCATGGTGGGTGATCAGAAATTAAGGACATGAAATGTACACTATTATTTTGACTAAAAGTCACCCTAGAATTAGTAGATTTAACTTAGATAGAAAAACAAGATTGAAAAATCTTGTTAAGGAGCCTAACTACTTATATCCAGCCTATTCTTAATATTGAGGCCTAGGCTTACATGGATCAAGTGCATTTCCATGTTATCTATATATATATATATATATATATATATATATATTAATTCTTTCAAAACTGCATGTACATGACTTTTATACTCCAACTGAAATTCAAAGAAAAAATTCTAGTTATATATGCTGCATTAATTTATAGAGAAATGAGTAATAAAAGGGTGAAAGGAAACTGTGAAATAGGGAAAAGAAAAAAACATATATGAGAAATTGTGTGAATGAGCAAGTGTTTTAGAAACATGAACAAAGTTTTTAATTAGTCATTTTCTCACTGTTATACCGTGACCCCTCTTCATGACAGTGGCATTATTAGGCTTGTAATTCCTTCTTATCTCTCTGAACTTGGGGATTACTCCTTTCATCCTTGTTGTGTAGACACAGACACATGTATGTATTTGTGGTATATATAACATTACCAACTTCTTGAACTATTGTCAATGTTGCATTCAAAAAAATGAGCAAATAGATTAACACAAAGATAGAAATGAAAATGGAGGAGTTCATAACCAAATAGTTTGAATCTTTGAGAACAAACAAAGGCAATATTATGTGAGAGGTTCCATAATGGCATTATATAGTATTGAAAATTTTTCATATGCTAGTTTACACTGAGTATGGACTGACTTTGTTTTATTTATGTTTTCTTTTCAATTTTGGTTTTGTTTTTGGAATCAACCTATTGATATTTGGAGGTTTGTTATGATATGTTTGTCAGTTTGTGTTGCTAAGTATGGGGGCTACTACTTATGCTCTTATTATACGTATATCTAACTTTGTGGGATCTGGTCTGATTGAGAGTATATTGATGTGAGACAACAGAATTTTGTGGGATGCCAAATTGTGTTTGCTATTCTGAGTTGTGTAGTTTTGTGTGGAGATATGCTCTAAATTTTTTTGCAGGCATGAATATTTGGGCTAGGTACAGTTGTGGTTTCCAGTTTTGTCATATTTTGAACTTTTGTACTGTATGTTCTGAATAGCCAATCTATTCAGAATACACAACCAATCTCTCTGTGTATGTTCTGCATATAAATGTGTTTGAACACATTTAAATAATGGATTCTATTTCACGAGATGTCTACAATAACTTAATATCTAGCAAGTTAAATGATCGAGATAATTGTGAGTGCTTAGGTGCTGACGTTAATATTAATGAAGTTTATACATTTACTTGATTTGCAAGTGTTTAGGAGTTTGAAGATTTTGTGGTAGTGATGTTTGGGTTCTACAATGCATAATGGTTTAGTTTTAAAGAGAATATAGCACATTGATTTTGCAAATTTTTAACTTATCAGCCTGTTAAGCAAAGTTTATAAAATATAATATAAGGTGTTTGCTAATGTATTGAGATTGATATTGTCTACGGTATCTCCGTTATAAATGCATTCTACTTTGGACTTGGACATTTTAAATTGACTTTGCATTTCTTATGAATCAATTAAGAACAATGAAAATATCAACCTCTTGATTGTTCAGTTTACATTGGTCTGAATCTACTGATCATTAAATTGACTTAATCTGATTCATTTATGGCCTTGTGCCCCATTTGAGTTGAGATTGCTTAAAAATGTATAGCTAAAATCTGTTCATCACTTGAAACAGACTTTTCACTGTTGTCATTTGTTCTATTACTGTTAAATGTCTCAAAAAGGAGAAAAAATATTTTTAATTGATTTATGAGGTGTCATTTGAGTTTAGGCGAGTGTATTCGACTATTTTAATAGTGTTTGTGAAGTACTAAAGTTGTGTTTGCCTCTGCATTAACATCTGAGTTTCTGAAGCTCTTTTTTTTTTAAAAAAAAAAAGAAGGAAAAGAAAAAAAATGCACTGTGACAAAGCATATTATGCTCTTGCTTCTATTGTTTAGTGCTTTGAAAGTTAGTTATAATTATGAGCATGTTAAAATTCATAACCTAAGCCTGCTCTGCTTTTACAATATCAAAATTATCTTTGTTTCACATTTTTAGCACCTAAGAGCTTGCTGCTACACTGATTATAGCTAAACCTGACCAAGAAATTGTGTGCGTTGATTAGAAAAATATCTTTAGATGCCTTTCATTATGTAGCAAGTATGGTGTGTCATGATAATCAAGGTTTGGGCGTATTGAGGTTATTAGCTATTTTTAAGGTCGAATATCAAAAAGCATATTTATGCACTTAACTTGCTGCTAAAGGTTTTTGAAGAAGCTAAGAAGCTGATAATTGTTTTGGGCTTTATCTGAAACTGTGTAGCTAAACATACATGCATAATTTTATAGTTTACGTTTGTTTACAATCATTATTTTTTTATAGTAAGTTTACGTTCAAACCAGGTCCACACTGTCAGATTGCTGCTCCATCATTTTGCTTAGTTGAATCTGTTTAAAACATGTGTTGATTATATTTACTACTGCAGCATTGTTTGAATTGTATTTTTTCTCTTATTGTTGATGTCTTGGAGTCCTATGAATTGAAATAAGATGCATCAAATAATTAACAAGTTCTGAAGTTTGAAAAAACTTTGGCTCCTTTTATTAAAGGAGTTATTTTATCTTTTTCTTCAATGTAACATCAACTTTATTTAATTTCTAACAGTAGTGAATTTTTTTTTTTTTTGGACAAGTTTTCGAATGCTTGTGATGAATTTGGTGGTTTGATTTTCTTTGAATGTAACTTCAACTTTATTTTCTAATGCTTGTAAGGCATTTTTTTGGTTTGAACTTGATAGTGGTTTTCTTCCAAGGAATTGGACCTCAATTTGCAAGCCCTCATTGGCTGGGAAAACCTTCTCGACTTCAAGGTATATGTTGTTAATGTTACTTCTCTGACCACGTGGGAATACGACATGATTCGAAAGGTAGAAAATTATGTTTCAATTCAGTTAGGTTAGTCTTTCTAGATTGAACATACGATGTTGGAGGATATATAAAAGGAAAATTAGGCTCCTGTTTGGAGGAGTTTTCCGATTCTAAAATTCCTTTCATTTAAAAGGTTTTTAAAGAATGCCTTCAATAAAATGAATTTAAAAGAAAAAATTTGTTTGATGGATGAATTTTTGAAATTCCTTCCACAATTAACACAATTTTAAATTGACAAATTTATCCTTAGTAATTATTCTCAATAGACAAGTTTCATGAAATAAAAGAAGGCAAAATTGTCTATAAATTTTGCTACTTAAAATAAATTTTGGATTCCTTTTAAAAGTAAGTTTTTCTAGCTTTATTTGAACGGACTTTTTAGAACTTCGACTTTCATTAGAAATTTATTTTCTTATTTCACCAAACACTAACATTTTTTTTGGAAATGACTTAGTGGAGTTGGAAACCCATTTCAATCCCCCAAGAAGCTCCGCCAATCGGGCACTAGGTTTTTGCGGCCAAAATTGAAAAAAATTGTTTTAGGTTGGATAATCTTAACAAAGATAAATTGAACTAAACTTATAAAAGTAATTAAAGTTTAATATAATACCCACCCTTCTATAAAAAATAAAAAAACTCTTGGACACTATTTAATAACTTAATTCAACGCTTAATTATAAATGCTGAAAAATAAAAAAAGGATATAAAAAAAATATTTATTTTTAATTACCACAAACAAACTTCAATTATTAAAATTTTCGGTATCTAATTTTCAGCTTTATCAAATATCACCTTTCTCGCCATGCATCAATAAAATATACCCTATTTTGTACTCTGGCCTTCCACGCAATCTTCACCTCAACACACGCCCTCTCCTTCCTCTATGAAAATACACCATTCAATCAAATTGTTAGTGAATTCTCATTGGGTGGCGTACCAATCATGTGCTATGCTCAACTCACCCATAAACCCCAGAAGGCTTTTCCGGTGGCTCTGTTTGCCGCCGTGATTCTTACTTGTTTGGCTTATAAAATTCCGTTCTTGGCCTTAACTGTGTCTGTATCAGTCGATCAGATGATTCAGATCGAATGGGAAGCCGGGTTTTTCGCGGCGAAATTTATCTCCGGCAAGTGGTTGGAAATCTGGATTAGATCCGGCAAGCTATCTTGGATGACAATTTCGTCATCTGTGCATCGACGCCGCTGAATTGCAACTTTGATTGGGTTCAGCCCACTTGAATTGCAACTTTGAGATTAAACAAATTAATAAACAAGTAAGTGTTTTTGGCCAATTGGTAGCAATTATTTTTAAAATTTGATTATTATTTACTCGCATCTTTCTGAGGTGACTCTAAAGCAATTATTATTATTATTATTGTTATATATATATATAAATGATCTCTTGCTGACCAGCCACTCTCTCTGATATTCTTATATAAGGTAAACTCTTATTTAAAAAATGGTTTATCCACTCAATGTTCTTTTTCTTCCCCATAATGTGTGGGAGAAGCAGTATATATATTGAGAACTAGCCTCACCCTGAACTGGGTTATTTGTTTCTGTTACATTAACTTGAGTCCTGATTCCTTGGACATCCTTTGCCTTCTGTCATCACACAATTAAATTAGATCAGATTGACTTGAGAGCCATTATTGAAGACAAAAATAACTGAACTTTTTAGAATAGATTATAATATTTTTAATAGATTATAATATTTTTGAATATCTTGCTCTTGAAATTATGGTTCTTCATCCAAAGAAGTTTTGTCTTAAAAGTGTGAAGGCTTCTTGCAAATTTAATAATCTTGGGATTACATGGATGTACTAGGCCAGGATAGGCTTTGATGTGGGGTTTATGAAATTTTATAGAGACCGAACTAAGCTTTGAAATTTTATTTAAAGCCTAAAGGCTTGGATGATCTTGTCAACTTATTCTCCACAAATGTAAACATTTGCTATAAGGATATTCATACAACAAGTGTGTGTATATATATATATATATATATATATATATTAGTATGGTGACCATGACAAGGCTTGGATTCGCATAATCTATTGGAGTTCATAATATTTTAAATAAGCCGGCCTGAATTTCTGAAATTTCAATAAAATTCTTAAGCTTCACACCAAACCTTGTTCACTTCTTCTTGGATGGATCCGAAAAATAACTTAGGACAAATGGTTGTCTCAGTTTCCAGCTCCCACCAGTTCTTGCAAATTGACTATGATATCTGAGCCTCCTCTTGTACTGTAACCAAAATGGACTCTGAGGGAGATGCAATTACTTCTTCATCCTCTTCATTCACAGGAGATGAATACGAAGTCTTCTTGAATTTTAGAGGCCTAGACACTCGCCACACCTTCACCGATTTCCTATACACCCATCTCGACAATGTTGGAATTCACACCTTTCGAGACAATAATGAGATCCAGAAAGGAAAAGAGATCGGTCCCGAGCTCCTCAAAGCAATCAAAGAATCAAAAATCTCAATCCCAATCTTGTCCAAAAACTATGCTTCTAGTAAATGGTGCCTCCGCGAGCTCGCCAAGATGGTGCAGTGCAAGAGAACTACTGGTCAATTAATTTTACCCATCTTCTATGACGTTCAACCGTGCGATGTGAAGCATCAGTCTGGGGTTTATGAGGAGGCCTTCCGCGAGCATGACAACTGTTTTGATCAAAGAACTGTTAAGGAATGGAAGGAGGCACTGGGAGAAGTTGGAGCATTGAAGGGTTGGGAAGTCATGAAAGAAGCTGATGGGTAATTTGCTCTTCATAGTAAACCCCCTATTTTTTAGCAGAGAAACAAAATAATTAAATCAGAACAGGAATACTAAGTCTTGCCTTGACTTGACTGTTACACCCTCCACCTCCAAACAGGAGAAGCTGAGGATTTAAGCCCCTGTGGAGGCATGTTTTAATATGTTTACTAATAAAAAGAGAGAGAGAGAGAGAGAGAGAGAGAGAGAGAGAGAGAGAGAGAGAAATCGTCATCCAATGGATGAAATGGAGATGACTTAACTTCGCTTCTTTAGCATAAGGTTTCCTCCTAAAGCATCTATATTTATTTTATTAATGACGAGATCTATTATCGCTTTTTGCATATACTCGGAAATTTAAAGTAGGTGCAAATTCTCCTAACTTGTGTCCACTGATGAAGAATTCCTCGAAACGATAAGGATTAGTAATCCTTTTTAGAAATCGAATGGAATTAGTATTTATTTATTTAATTTTTTTTTTTAAATTTTTTTATCTTAAATTCAATCTTAATTCGATCAGATTATAAAAAGTGGACATCATCATTCTTTGTTCGTTGTTTACTTTGATTTTCTTAATTATAGGCACTAATTATATGTTTCTGTCTTCTACCATGACATTAATTAGGTATCAAGGAAAACTAATAAAAGAGAAGATTGTTCCAACAATATTGCTAGAGTTAAAGAAGAATTACATGGTTTTAACAGAAAACTTGGTTGGAATCATCCATCACGAAAATCAAATGATGGGATTATTAGATGGTGTCACCAATGATGTTCGAATTGTTGGTATCCATGGCATGGGTGGCATTGGCAAGACAACTATTGCCAAGTTCATCTACAACAAACTCGTTGAGAGATTTCAATGTCATAGCTTTCTTACAGATGTTCGAGAAACAGCGCAACAATACAAGGGTCTTGTTAGTTTGCAGAAACAACTTCTCGTTGACACTCTAAATTGGTGCCATGACATTTTTGATGTTAATAGTGGAATTAATGTGATTAAAAACAGATTTAAAAAAAAGAAAGTTCTCATTGTTCTTGACGATGTGAATGAAAGGTCCCAATTTGATTGGCTTGTGGGAAAGCGTGATTGGTTTGGTACAGGAAGTACGATCATAATTACTAGTAGAGACAAACATGTTTTCAATGTCATTGAAGTTGATGCAGCTTATGAACCATCCTTTATGAATTTTATGCAATCTCTTCAACTTTTCAGTATTCATGCCTTTAGAAAGAAGTTCACTCCAAAAGACTATGATAGCATCTCCAAGGAAATTGTATCCACTGCTGCAGGGCTTCCCCTCGCTCTTGAGGTTATAGGTTCATTTTTGTTTGACAAGAATAAATCGGTTTGGGAAGATACATTGAAGAAATTGAAGAAAATACCAGATGTCCAAGTTCAGAAAAAGTTGAGAATAAGTTATGATGCATTAAATTATGAGCAACAACAAATATTTCTCGATGTTGCATGTTTTTTTATTGGAATGAATAAAACACCTGCGTTTTACATGTGGGATGATTGCAGCTATTATCCAGAGAAGGAAATTAATGTCCTTTGTCTAATGTCTCTTATCAAAATGGGAGATGATAATGTACTAAGGATGCATGATCAGTTTAGAGATCTCGGTAGGGAAATTGTCCGTCAAGAAAATTTCAGGAATCCAGGGAAGCGTAGTAGGCTTTGGGATCAAGAGGAAGCCCTGGAAATTTTGAAGAGACGGAGGGTAATATCTGAGTGCACCAAATTTTATGGCTTTTATTTCATTAATTAATGCTTTGTTTATCTTCATTCATGTATTCATGTCAACTTGTAAATTGTAATACATGTATGTACCCCCCACAAACACCCACCAATTGTGTTTCATGGCATCATCCATATGGATTTTGGAAAATTACATGATGTTTGAATGGTTATTTGCAAAGCTATGTATTTTTGTTTGGGGTGGATTGGGTTGAAACTTTCTAACTGACTCCAATTCAATTTGAGTTGTGGTAGAGGTGTTAAGCAATTCGAGCTAAATTATTGTTTAGTTATTTAAATATTTAGTTATATTTAGAATGCTGTAACATTTATATTAGTGTTTTTATGTTAGAATGTTATATGAGATCTTTTACTTAAGGTTCTTGTTCTAAAAACTGGGGTCATTACATAGTGGTTGATCAATAGCAGAGGGTGCTGGGAGGGTAAACTAAATTATAGACCTAACCTTTTGTATATTGAATACACAAAATGATATATTGTTTACTTCAATTTTCTTTTAATAGGGAAGTGAAGAGGTTGAAGCCATGAGTCTTCCCTTTGGATTAGGGGAGAAGAATGCTCACTTGACAAATGAGGATTTGGCAGAACTATCTGATCTAAGGTATCTTCAAATGGATGGTGCAAACCTTGTTGGGGATTTCAAGCATCTTTTGTCAAGGTTAAGATGGCTCCGCTGGAATTCTTGCCCTCGGCATTTTAAACCAACCAATTTTTATCTACAGAATCTAGTCATTCTTGATCTATCACATGGTAATATCAGAGAAGGCTGGAAAGGTTGGAGCCAAATCAAGGTTTGAAGAATACCTCTACTTTTTGTTTACTCTGACAATTGAAAAATATCCCTACTTTCATTTCTTGTTTACTATCATATAGAAGTTGAAAATCTGATTTTCTTTTTACCAGAAGGCAAATAAGTTGAAATTTCTAGATCTTCGTCATTCTGCTTTACGGAGAACTCCTGACTTTTCTGCATATGCAACTTTAGAGATATTAAATCTCAAACAATGTGGTAAATTGACCAAAATTGACCCATCCATTGGTAATCTGAAGAATTTGAAAGAGCTCAACATTTCATGTACTAGTATTAAAAAGTTACCTGATGAAATTTGGATGTTAGAGAAGCTGGAAGTGATGGATGCCTCATATTGTTGGTCTTTAAGGGGGTACATTCCTAGTCATATGGGTAGACTCTCATCTTTGAGATTCTTGAGCTTTCATGAGGCCCAAATTCAGAGTCTACCAACGACCATCGGGGAGCTGTCCTGCCTCCAAACTCTAGATTTACATGAATGTATGGAGCTCCAATCACTGCCTGATCTTCCCTCAAGTTTAAAGAGTCTTCGGGTCCCCTGCTGTATTCCTAACCTCTCAAATCTGGTTAATTTAGAAGAATTGGAATTTCATGGGTGCCCTGAGCATGTGTTGATTCCTATAGAGGTTGGGAAATTATCCAAATTGGAGAAATTGGAGTTTCAGTTCACCAATATTAGGACCCTACCGAAAGAGATTGGCACCCTTTCTCAGCTCAAAGTCCTTGATATACTATACTGTGACAAGCTTCAGTGTATCTTTGGGTTACCCTCAAGTCTGGTTGAATTGTCAATTGACCACTGCAAGTCATTGGAAAGATTGCCGAATCTTTCAAATTTAAAAAAATTGTTGACATTGTCAATTTTACGTTGTGGCATGCTGACAATGATTCAAGGGCTTGGAGAACTAATATCTTTGTCAAGTTTGAAAATATCTTGGTGTCATAAGCTAGCTAAACTTGACCTTCTTCAACGGTTGGATATGATTGAGTGCAGATACCTTGAAAATGAACCTGATCTTTCAAGCTTAAACAAGTTAAAAACAATAGATATTTTTATTTGTACGAAACTCAATATGATTGAAGGACTTGACAAGTTGGAATCATTGGAATATTTGAGTGTGACTGGTTGCGATTCCATAACAAGATTACCCAATCTGTCAAACTTGAAGATGTTGAGACGCTTAAACCTTTCTGGATGCATGAAGTTGCGTGAGATTGAGGGCCTTGAGGCTTTGGAGGCGTTGGAGGAAGTGGACGTGTCAATGTGCCCATCACTGCAAAAAACACCATGTCTGAATAATAAAGATATAAAAGTTCATGCAGTTGTTTAATATTCTCTGTGTAATCCTTGTGTTCTGGACTCCGTTTTTGGATCCTGAGGAATCAAAACATGATATGCATTGGTTTCAACTGAAGTGAAGGTATGCCACTCTCTCTCTTGAATTACTTTATGGTCCTTGTTCAAAAAAATGTCTCAGTAAGAATTGTACAAACAACGAGCTAGGTGGCTCAAACAAACAAACTCATCTCCCACTTTGAGTATTCATTTTCTCTTGAGTTGCTAGCCATAGTATGAACCCATGTCTAGTAAATAACTTTGAAAAACCATATCAGATGGCAATAACTTTTAGAAACCATATCAGATGGTGCCAATTCACAATATTTCCTTTGCTTCTGAAGTTTTCCCAAACATAATATTTGCTCAAATTTCTAGCAGCAGGACTCCAAACCACAATGTCCTTCATTTGGTTGCAAGACCTAACTGAAGTCTATTTCCCAATCAGAAATTTGGATTTGAAAAGGGCAAAAAAAAAAAAAAAGATGGGGGGGGGGGGGGGGGGAGGGGGGGGAGAAGGGGTTAGTGCACGACAGAGGCGGAACTATAGGTGGGCTAACCTGGGCTATAGCCCTGGTCCAATTTTTTATTTATTTTTACTACTACTGTGTTTAACATAACCCACTAGCCTAGCTTAGCCCAGCCCACAGACCTTTTATTTTTTAACCAGGCTCCTGTGTAGAAAGAGAAACAAAGATAGAGAAGCCCTAGCTTCCCAGTTTCCAGAATCCATTGCTGTCGGCGACGTGGCAAATAGAGTCAAGACAAACCAAAAAGAAAAAAAGGCATGCTCTTCACTTCTTTGTCTAAAAAAATTATTACTTCCTTAGATTTTTCATTAAAGAAATCATTTATCATATAACTTATGGTCTTAAATTTTTCATTAAAGAAATTATTGATCCTGTAGTTCTGTCTCTGAATATATATATACAAAGAGTAAGAGAAAGAGAGTAAGAGAGAGGATTTTGGGTGGGTTTCTTTTCGCTGTGAAGGTTCAAGAAAACAGCATAAGTATTAAAGAGAGCACTGAAAAAAAGTTTTATGTTTGGTGTAATTATAAAAAAAAAGGTTTTCTTTTTTCTTTATTATTTTTGGTAATTATCAAAAAAACAAATTTCAATAACTCTGAAACCCAAAAAAGAAAAAGAAAAAAGGTTTTTAGAGAACTAAAAAGAAGTATTATCTGAAACTATCAAAGTTTTATAATGACACATTGTTTGTGCCTATTTTTTTGTGTAGATAGAGAAACAAAGATACACAAAAGCTGCCTAGTTGCCCTGTATTCGTCAAAATTGTCATAAAAATTGTTGTGTTTATTTTTAATTTTTCTAACTTTTAGCCCTCACCACTTTGCAATCCTGGCTCCGCCCCAAGTGCATGGTGCTCCCGCCCTTGCGGGGTCTGACGAGGGTTAGATATACTTAGCCTTACCTTTACATGTGAAGAGACTTTTTCCTTGTTTCGAACCCGTGACCTCTAGATAACAGTGGAACAACCTTACCGTTGCCTTGAGGATGCGAGCATACCACAAAAAGGTGTCTTTCACAAAAAGGTGTCTTTCTATCCCCTATGGAATGCCTTATCAAAGGTCGAACTTTAGATATGAATTTATTCCATTCTGCGTGATCTCGGAATTTGGTTGATCTGATTGAACACTTCTATGAAAAAAACAGGACCAAAACACTTGCATGCATGATGCACAAAATTGAGTTAATCAATTGTAGTCTGTCAGCAAAGGGAAGAGATTTGTTTCAGTTGTTTGTCCAAGATTTTACACTGCCAGTAATTCTGTCCACTAGAGTTTCGCAATCAAATGATTTCCGTTTAATAGAAAAATGAGGTTTTCCTCAATATCTAATAGGTAGTTTGTCCCACTTGGGATCCCAGCAAATTGAACTTTGTCAATTCTGCGGAAACTCTTGCTATGAATATCTATTACTCTTCCTAGAATTTGCATTAAGACCAGGCATGGCAGACTTTCTCCAAAGAATCTTTAGGCACTTTAATGGACGCCATATTAGCATTGTGTTGAAGCTATATAATGAGAGCATGAAATTGGTGCATTGGAATTGAAATAGGAGGAAAATTAGAATATATATATATATAACAATCATAATTCTTGTATGCTTTTGCAACTGTAAGCAAGTAAGTTCAAGTTTGCGGCGGCCCAGGCGGTCGCCTAGGGCCCCCAAATTTTTGAATTTTTTGAGGGCCCTCAATTTTTACTAAGCCCACTAGATGTTATTTAAAAAAAAAAAATAGTAACTAATAGCCCAGGATGTCGGGGCCAAAATTTAGAAACAAATAGTCAACTAGGCCTCATTTAAAAAATAATGATAATAGTCAAATACACT
Organism: Cornus controversa; assembly: GCA_026545225.1. NCBI lineage: Eukaryota > Viridiplantae > Streptophyta > Magnoliopsida > Cornales > Cornaceae > Cornus > Cornus controversa. The sequence continues at coordinate 34,349,810 of CM048849.1, forward strand.
GGTTTGGACTTATTTTAAAAATAATGATAATAGTCTAATACACTGGTTTGGGTCTCATTTTAAAATAAATGATAATAGTCCAATATACTGGTTTGGGCCTCATTTTAAAAATAATGATAATAGTCCAATACAGAAAAAAAAGTGTGTTGAATATTTTCTTTTAATTTTTTTTATGTGAACTGGATCGTGCTATTTATAAATCACCAAGATCAGAGTTTTTTTTTTCAACATTAATATATTTTATTTGCTTATAGTCTCATTTTAATAAAAAATTTGCACTCCTATAGAATTTATTCACGTATGAAACTTTAGGTAGAAATGGCCTATTTGAAAGTCCGCCTAGAGCCTCTCAACATTTTTGGAATCTCAGGCCGGCCTTGAATTTGCTTATTCGTTGTACTGATGGTTGTACCTATATTTTCATTATGATTATAAATCCAGTTTATTTATGACTTTCGGCTGTCATGTTTCTTTGTAAATATCTAATTACACTCTTATAGCTCCACTTTTGATAATGATAGTACTAGTGCTTAGAAAACAGACATTGTAGAATATTATTAATATTCTACAAGAAGAATGATAATGATTGTAGATTCAATGGTTGCAAGGTTGCAACTAATATATTGCATTCTTTAGATGAAGAAACAGCATCTTGTGTATATGTAAAATTATATTCCCTCTACATATATATATTTTTTGATATTTAATTATTAAAATTCAAGTGTTTGAACACATTTTGCTTATGATCCGTACCTCTGTAAATAAAAAAATAGATCAATTCTAAGAAAGAGATTATTTACACTTGTGCTGTGTCCAAGTTAGATCACTTTAAAAGAACAATTATATGAAGAAAAAATTAAGTCCTTGTTCAAAGACCTTGCATTTTCCTCCCTCCACTGTATCTAACTCTTGTGAAGATTTTAGAAAAAGCTGTATTGAGTTAGAGTTTAACGCTCTTGAATATTTTTGAAGCAAACACGTATTTTGTCTAGTGCAAAAAGTACAACAACAATTAAATATTTATTATAATTACTTGGGACACGTAGGCAGCCCATATTTCGATTCGGTTCGGTCATGCCATTATTTACTTCACTGTATTTTGAAAAAACAAAGGAAATTTCAAGAGCTTTATGTATTTTCTTAAGCTTATTGCTATATATTGTCATCATGTTTTTGTTCTTACAAGTAAAAATATTGTTTAAGAAATGGTTTTTCCACTCTTATGTTCCTTTTCTTCTACATAATATTGTGTTGAAGAAACAGTCTCTGTGTGTGTGTCTATCTACATATATATATATATATATATATATATATTGAGAACAAGCGTCATCCTGAACTGGGTTATGTATTGTATATGTCTCTGTTTCATTAACTTGAAGTCTGACTCCTTGGACATCCTTGCCTTCTGTAATCACACAAATTAGATCAGATAGACTTGAGATCCATTATTGGAGGCGAAATAATTGATATTGGAGACACAATAATTGATCTTTTTTAGAATAAATTTTAATATTTTTGAATTGGTCTTGAAACAATGGCTCTTCATCCTAAGAAGTTGTCTTAAAGTTATTCATACGAGAAGTATATAATATATTTTGTTATATAATGAAAGGCTACGACTGTTGTATATATAGTGACCATGATTTGAGCAATCTATTGTTGATGATATTTTAAATAAACCGGCCTCAAGTTCTGAAATTTCAATAAGATTCTTAAGCTTCATGCTAGTTATTTTTTCGCTTCTTGTTGGATCTTTAGGACGAATGAGCTTCTTAGTTTTCAGTTCGATCGATCCCACCAATTTTTGCAAATGCACTTTGAGAGAGATGCAATTACTTCATCCACGGGAGGTGAATACAAAGTATTATGCTTTAAATTTCAGAGGTCTCGACACTCGCTACACCTTCATTGATTTATTGTACACCATCTTGATAATGTTGGAATTCGCACCTTTCGAGGCAATAATGAGCCCCACAAAGAAAAAGAGACCAGTTCCAGTCCTGAACTCCTCGAAGCAATCAAAGAATCGAATACTTGATCGGAATTGATCGTCATAGTCATGAAAATCAAATGATGGAAATATTAGACGGTGTTACCAATAATTAAATTGTTAGCATCCATGGCATGGGTGGCATTGTCAAGACAATCATCTACAATAAAATCTTTGAAAAATTTGAGTGTCGTAGCTTTCTAGCATATGTTCGAGAAATGACACTACAATACAAGAGTCTTGTTGGTTTGCAGAAACACTTTTTCTTGACAAACTAAATTGGTGCCATGAAATTTCTTATGGTGATATGGAATTAACATGATTAATAACTTTAAAGAAAGAAGAAGAAAGATTTCATACTATTTGAATGAAAGGTTCCAATTTGATTGGCTTGTGGGAAAGCCTGATTGGTTTGGTATAGAAAATACTATCATAATTACTAGTATAAACAAACATGTTTTTATGAACCACCCTTTTATGAATTTTGTGCAATCTCTTCAAGTTTTTCAGTATCCATACTTTCATAAGAAAGTTTACTCCAAAAGACGATGATACCATCTTTAGAGAACTTGCATCCGTTGTCTCTCACTCTTGAGGTTATAGGTTCATTTCTATTTCACAAGAAGAAACTGGTTTGAGAAGATGCATCGAAATTGTTGAAGAAAATACTTCAAGTTCTGAAAATGTTAAGAATAATTTATAATGCATTATGAGCAACAACAGATATTTTTTGACGTGTTTTATTTTATTTTTTATTTGAATGAAAAAAACACGTGTATTTTCAACAATGTTATGAATAATGTTATGCATGCCACTGGTGAAATATATTTATGTAAGTCCGTTTGAAATATATCTATATTTAAGCACAGTACCGAAAATTTTTAAGACTCTATAGATCATTTTGTGCATATGTGAATCTACGCTCACTAGATGAATTTCAATAGAGTAATTTTTTTTTTTCGTTTTTCAAACAAATAATAAAGGAAAAACTAAAATGCATATGTGTAACTTTTGGTTGTTATAATGTAATAATATATAACAAAGTAGTTGAAATGCAAGCACTCTATTACTTTTACTAATAAAACTCTCAATCACTCTTCGACCTTCTCCTAACTCCATCTCCCTCATTTATTTTTACATTTTTTTTATTCCTAGAAGCAAAGCATGGAGTTTTAGATTTGGCATTACTCTAAAACTGGAAGAAATACGATGATCACTCCGAACCAAATTTGAAGAATTCTTTCATGTTTTAAATTTGGATAAATTACACTGATATTTCCTGTAACTAAGTTAAATAATATGAACCACCCCTATATTTTCAAAAGAGTAAATTACACTCCCATCTCCTGTAGATAGGCTAAATAATAGAGGCCTCTCACGTGTTTTCAAAAATAATACTGGCCTCCCCTATTTACAGGTTTTTGTAACATTGACCTCCTCTGTCAGCTTTTCATCTACAAAAATTACCTTAAAATTCCAAAAATACCCTTTAAATTTTTACATAATCATATTTTTTTTAGATTTTCACATGGGGTATACCTCTTGTAATAATGTAACTTTGTTTCTTTAATCTATTCTAATCTTACTTATAAAAAAAAGATTTTTTAATTAAACAAATAATTTGTACAGGGGTATAATTGTCAAAAAAATGTACAGGAGAGGTCAATGTTAATTTTGAAAACACAAGGGAGGTCTCTGTTATTTAGCCTATTTATAGGGGATGTGAGTGTAATTGTCCCTTTCAAAAATAACACTGCACTTCCCTGCCAGAGTTGTCGGATGCTCAAAATGGTGAAATGACCAAACTACTGAGGTACGATTTGATGTTTTTTATTTGAAAAAGTCTTGTGATGTTAAATGACTAAACTACCCTTTACCTTTATGTCATATCTCGTTGTTTGTTCGCTGATACATCGATTGCACTTAGCATCCTTGGTTTTGGGTTTTTAAAGGTGTGATAGAGAGAGAAACACTTAACTGCAATGGTTGGTTTGAGAGATAGAAAGAGAGATGAAGCTGATAATGTAAGAGAGAAAGAGATGAAGCTGAATGTTTGAGAGAGAAAGAGATGAAGTACAAGCACTGAAGGACTGAAGGTTTGAGAGAGAAAGAGACGAAGCACTAAAAGTACATAACTAAACAACTCAATGTTTCTGTAGTTAGGTTTTAAAGTTATTCATCGTGATTCATTTTTTATTTGGGTATACGTACTACTTAGGGTTTGAAATTAGGTTTTGAAACGTGAATACATGCATGTGTTTGGGTGTTTTATACATTGTATTTTATGGGGTTTTCAATATATATGAAATGTGAATACATGCATGTGATTGGGTGTTAACGAATTTAAGGTTTTTAATAATCTATAAGTTAGGGTTATAGATTTGGGGGTTTTGACTATTTGAACCTTAATTGGGTTGGGAATGATGAAATTGAGCAAAATATGTTGCATTTGTGCATCCAATTTCTGAAATTGAAACTTTACATTTTACGAATTTGGAGGGTTTCAATAATCACTAAATTAAGGTTATAGAGTTAGGGGTTTTGACTATTTGAACCTTAATTGGGCTGGGAATGTTGAAATTGAGCACCAATTTGTTGCATTTGTGCATCTAATTTTTGAAATTGAAACTTTACTTTCCACGAATTTAGGGGTTTTTAATAATCACTAAATTAGGGTTATAGAGTTGGGGTTTTTGACTATTTGAACCTAATTGCATCGGAATGTTCACGAATTTGGGGGCTTTCAATAATCACTAAATTAGGGTTATAGAGTAGGGGATGTTGAAATTGAGCGCCAATTTGTTGCGTTGTGTATTTGTCTTTATGTATTTTGTTTACATTTGTAAATTACTATTTTTTATAGTCATGGATTCACCTCATCAATATGACATTGTTGTACATTTTAAGGATAAAGCTGATATTATACAAAGACTGGACCCAAATAGGTATTGTTACGTTCATATGAAAGATGATATATTGAAAACTGTATTAGAGATTTTGTATTGATGTGACTTATTTTAGACCTTACTTTAAAGATAAAATCATAATGGGCTTGTGATAGGAGTTCTTAGAGATGTTTATATTGAATAATGGTAAGATAGAGATACATATATATGATATTTGAAATTATTGATGTGTTTGTTCCTCATCACAATGACCTAGTTGAGGAAGATGATGATGTTGAAGTGTTGGAAGAATTTGATGATGGTGATGAGACAATGCATGAGAAATATGGTGTTAATGAGGGTGAAAAGGAAGAAGATGAATATGATGAGGATGATGGGGCAATGGGGTTCAATACTAAAGATTAGGAATGGAAAAATGAGGAACATAATGATGGTAATTCAAAAGATTATTATGATAGTGAAAGCTTTGTGGATGAAGAGGGGTTGAGGCAGTTCAAGCATAATAGTGATGACGAGTTTAGTGATTATGAGTCTGGAAGTGAAGAAGGTTATGATTGTAGTAATGAAAATATTCCAATAGATAGAGATACATTAGGAAGGGACGAAGTTTATGGTCACATTAAAAGAGGAAAGGAATTTCATAGAGAACCAGGTATGAAAATCAAATTGGAAAGGAATCTTATGTTTCCTAATGTTGACAAGTTCAGAGAGGTTTTAAGGGATTACATAATTCAAGAAAGGTTCAAAATAGTTAGAGTGAAGAATGAAAAATAGAGGATCACTTGTCACTGTTCTGCAGAGGGTTATCCATGGAGGCTACATGCTTCCCCTCCGCAAGATAAGGTGACTTTCATGATTTAAACATACACTGGACCCCACACACGTGTTAAATCTGGTACAATTAAATATGCAACTTCAATTTGGATAAGCAAAAAAGTTATGGAACACTTTGAAAGAAAATCGAAACACCACTATAAAGTCAATGGCCACTACTCTTAATTCTTTACGCACCCTAAAAGTTCTTTTCATTGAGGCCGAAAAGAACTCAATAGGGAGTTTGATATTTTACTCTCCCTAGCCAATCGCCTGATCCAACACAACACTCAAAGGAGATACTTGTGTTCGACCAACTGATTCTTTATCGAGCTGATTTCACGGCTCTGACACACTCACATACATGCTGACAATTTAATTGGCCTACCTGGTCGATTAATTGATAGAACACCCACTAATTTCATGATGTAGCAAAATGTTTATTTTGGCCACAACATTCTTCAAGGAAAATTACTTTCAATATAAATTAAAAAAAAATTTGCATCTATGAAGCTTGTTTGATAATATTGATACAAAGTCATTAATTTCTTTCAAAAATATAGTGATGAAATTTCTTCTTATGACAAAATATAAAGTGAATTATTTATGATAACAAATTATTTTGATTGAATAAATCATGAATGTCATAACGAAAGATAACCTAATTGTTTTGTGGTAATTATTTTAATATAAAAAATTATATTCTTTTATTGGACGAAAAAATTATCTATTTTGTCATATATGAGAAATGGTCACTTAAGTATGTATGTGTTAAGGTGTTCCTCTTTTACATTTGCTATTATACTCTAATTCATTGTCATGCCTAGTATTTATTGTATATTTGTATTGTTAAATATTGAGAGTTAGTTAAATTAAGAAGGTAAAGTAATAGTAAATTACATACTATTTGAAGTTGTTCGGTTGAAAAAAGTATATAAACATATGCAGATATCCTCTCTACTACATATTCTTTCGTTGAGCAGAGAAATGACATTATTTTTAGAAGGTTAAAAAGCATAAAACACTCGTATTATATAGAAAATGTGCAAACAAAATATCTCTATTATTTGGTATGTGCATATAAATTCTTATAATTTCAAAATTCAAAGCAAATTATCCTCTATTGCAATTTTCTATGTCAATTTTTTTTGAAAATCCAAAAATACCCTTTTTGAGAACAAAAATGCCGCTTTCAATTATCTATATATTTGTACTCTTGTTTGGCTATTGTTCAACCTCTATTCACATTTTTTCACACTTTCTCTCTCTCTGGATGATATGTATGTACACATAAATTTGTACCTATACACATTTGATGAAGAGAACTGAGATGCCGATATCGATGCAAAAAGAAAAGTGAGATTGATGATGCGATGGTGTATAAACCATAATAGAACTACAATACATATACACAAGAAAAATTTAGGCCTAAAATTAAGAAGATTCTGTTAACACCAATTTAATTCATAGATTCAACAGATATGAGTGCTGGCAATTTGGGGTTGGCTGGCCTAGTGCACACAGACCACCCATGGCTTCCACTTCTGAAATAGACCCAACAACGGGTTGTAGCCACCATTGAAGCCCCGCTGCTATTGTTGAGCAACCAAGCATGCCGTGCACACCACTGCCGAGAGCACCACCACTGGAATTCATGGAAATTCCAAACACTGCCCAAGCCACGCACAACCGACAACAACAACCATTGAAGACGTTGACGAGCCCCATTGAAATCGAGAAATTAACGACCGTTTTCCATGCACATTGTTTCTCTCTCTAACGCCATCATCTTTAGTCATCTTCTCTGACCAAGGAAGACCCACCACCACTTGAATTCATGGCCATTCCAAACACTGCCCAAGCCATGCACGGTCCCAACAACAACCACCATTGAAACCACCGATGAGCTCCATTGAAACTGAGAAGCGACTCCCACGCACATTGTTTCTCTCTCTAACACCATCATCTCCGGCCAAGGAAGACCCACCACCACTGAAATTCATGGCCATTCCAAACACTAACCAAGCCATGCACAACCGACAACAACAACCATTGAAGTCGCCGACGAGCCCCATTGAAACCGAGAAGCGACCGTTTCCCACGCACATTGTTTCTCTCTCTAACACCGTCATCTCTGGTCATTTTCTCTGACCAAGGAAGACCCACCACCACTTGAATTCATGGCCATTCCAAACACTGCCAAGCCATGCACACCCCGACAACAACAACCATTAAAGTCACCGACGAGCTCCATTGAAACCGAGAAGCGACTCCCACGCACATTGTTTCTCTCTCTAACACCATCATCTCGGGTCATCTTCTCCAGCCAAGGAAGACCCACGACCACTGAAATTCATGGCCATTACAAAAACTAACCAAGCCATGCACAGCCGACAACAACCACCATTGAAGCCGCTTACGAGCTCTATTGAAATTGAGAAGCGACCATTTCCATGACATTATTTCTCTCTCTAACACCATCATCTCCGGCCAAGGAAGACCCACCATCCAGCAACACCACCATCACCATGGCTTCCACTTCCCAAATAGACCCAGTCTAGCAACCAAGCATGCCATGGGTTAGATTAGGTTTGTTTGCTCTTTGATGGGTAATTTAGTAATTTAACATTTTATCTCTTTTTTTTCTTTCTTCTTTTTAAATAAAATAAGAATACTTTGATCATTTCAGTGTTAAAATTCTCCTAATTTTGAAATTTGTCTTCAATTGCACAAATTAAAAAATATAAGAGTTTTATCACGTATTTACACTAAAAGAATGGGTAGGAGGAAGATAAAGAGAAATGCTAAACGTCATGAAATTATTTCATGAATTTGTATCATGAATGATGTGACAGGTAACGTGGAGAGTTAGTATTGATAGGATTCAGTGATAATATCATGGGACTCTGTGTATGGGAGAAATCCCACCAATACTAACTCTCCACGTTACCTACCACATCATTCATGATACAATTTCATTAAACAATTTCATGACGTGTAACATTGCTCGAAGATAAAAGCACAATTTGTGATGACGTATAAATCACAAATTCGTATTCTATTTTCTTGTTATGTCGTATTTCTTTGTTTTCAAATAAATTACTAATTACATTCATGGTGTTGTAGATAAAGTAATAGAGATCAATTATATAGATGTAATTTATTATTGTATCCTACTCTATTTTCTTGAATTTTGTTATTTATCTTAATTGCGTCACACTCATGTCTAGCGTTTCATAGCATCTTAATTTGAAATATAATTAGAATGACCAATGCATGGAAGGCTCTCAAAGCTTCACACACTCGATGAGTTTAGAGCGGATTTAAATTGAAGTGAAACCCCACTTCTCACAAAGGGAGCTGTCATATCTCTGGAATTGGAAGTTGATACCAGAATTAAAAAATACTTTGTTTTATGCAATAAATTTCATCCATAATGATATGGCTGTGACAGTTTTGTAACTGGTAAATTTGACCTTCCTTTGTTTAAAATGGTAGGAGTAAAATGAGCCACATTGGTATTTCTGAATTTTTTTTTGGAGACGGTCTGGTTTTTTTAGCAAGAGCACCACAATTGCTACCTGATTCTAAATCTGAAAATGAAAAAAAAAAAAACTAACTTTTCCCGGCGGTTTTTTGTTAACCGCCAGTAAAAGTAGCATTTTCAGTATATATCGACAATTTTTCTAAAACCGCCAGTGATTTACCGGTGGTTCATAGTAAACTGCCGGTAAAAATTAACTATTATCGGCACTTTACAGGTATTTATCGGCGAATAAAACTTTCATGCATGTTATATTTGTCTCATTGAACTGTTGTCTTGAAACTTCCAAGTAAGACACAAGCGGAGGAAGAGCACCACAATTGCTACCTGATTCTAAATTTGAAAATGAAAAAAAAAAAAAAACCAACTTTTCCCGGCTGTTAACCGCCGGTAAAAGTAGCATTTTCAGTATATACCGGCAGTTTTTCTAAAACCGCCAGTGATTTACCGGCGGTTCATAATAAATTGTTGGTAAATATTAACCATTATCGGCACTTTACAGGTATTTACCGGCGGATAAAACCGTCGGTATAATTTCGGCAGCTGTAAAAAAATTGCGGGTAATTACCGGGAGTTTAGCAAAACCACTAGTAATTCTCTACCGACGGGACATTTTCAAGCATATTTTTTAATCGCTGGTGAATCGTCGGTGAAGTTTTTTCTAGAGGTTTTGGAGGCATTTTCCTGTGGTTTAAACCGCCGGTGATATAAAAAAATCTTGTAGTGTAATTATTCCAATTCTTATATATATATATATCTTTTGAATAACGATAAATGGGCTGCAAGGTAAAGCCCCCAATAAACCCAAGAACCCACCTGAGTCTGCTACAAAGTCCACCAATAATAGGCCTTAGGCGCTCATAGCATGCTACCAAAAGCCCACCGGTTAGGGTAAGCACTAAAGAACGAGTACGAGGAAGATAAAAGCACAATTTGTGATGACGTATAAATGTCAAATTCGTATTCTAGTTTCTTGTTATGTCGTATTTCTTTGTTTTCAAATAAATTACTAATTACATTCATGGTGTTGTAGATAAAGTAATAGAGATCAATTATATAGATGTAATTTATTATTGTATCCTACTCTATTTTCTTGAATTTTGTTATTTATCTTAATTGTGTCACATTCATGTCCAGCGTTTCATAGCATCTTAATTTGTATGAACCCCTAAATCCAGTTTCTTATCTCCTTCATCTTGCCTCAAAGGATGAGCATCCTCTTGGCATTAATGCAATCTATAACAAAAAAAATTACCTCTTGGTAGGAATTGTATGCTCACCTTCCTTCAATCTCCAAAGTGGAGTATGATATGATAACTGAACAGTTAACTAAATTAATTAAATTAATAAGAGAAATGCTAAACGTCATGAAATTATTTTATAAATTTATATCATGAATGATATGGTAGGTAACATGGAGAGTTAGTATTGGTAGAATTCGATGATAATATCATGAGACTTTGTGTATGGAAGAATTCCACTAATACTAACTCTCCACGTTACCTGTCGCATCATTCATGATACAAATTTATGAAATAATTTCATGACGTGTAGCATTGTTCAATTAATAATCATTAAAGGTTGACAGCATTTCCAACTATCTGAAATATCCAAGTAAATATAACATTAACATCTATCTTCAATGATGTGTAAAATGGTTATCAAATTGTAATTAGGGTAGACGTCCCGACGCAAAATAAAAAGATCAATGATACACAACATAAAATTATTTCATATGACAATTAATAATTGTATATTCATAGGAATTCCACCATTAATAAATCTCTATCTGAAATATCCAAATAAATATAACATTAACATCTATCTTCTATGATGTGTAAAATGGTTACAACAGACAAAATTCATAATACAGGTTATCAAATTGTAAAATGAACACAATATCAAATAAAAACCATAGCAGAGAGGCTGTCCCCCCGAAACTTTCTGAATACAAAATAAAAAATGAGAAAAAATAAGCAACAAATGACGCATACAGTAATTGCCAACGAATGTGGTAGCACAGCATAAGAGCCGGTCATGAATGCCACCATCATTGCTCCCATAGCAGTTATAATGAGTAGAAAAGCAATGGTATAGCGGTGCGTACGCTTAGCCATATCACCATAACAGGTTGCAAATAAGAGGAGAAGTACAGCAGTAATAGAGGAGACCATAGCAATAGTATTGGACAAAACAAATACTTTGAAAGCTGCTTGATTCGCTAAAACTGCCATGCCTTGCTTTGGCCCGTCCTCGTTGCCATTGTAGCCACCTGGTACAGTAAAACCAGCTGCAAAGGTTACCGTCGCTATAAGTGTAGCCACTATCAAATTGGTCTCCCCAAACTTTATCATGTATTCCATTTTCACTCTGTCCTCAGAATTGTTCATTATGTGTAATTTGAATTTGTTTCGACAACCCAGTTCTGCAACCTGCAATTTTTGTTCTTTGATCAATTTGAAATGAGCAGTACTCTTGATATATCACTATTAAAATAATTGAGAGAATTGTATAGATTGAATTGATTATTATGAACAACACATAAAAATTTATTTATAGGCATATAATCTTATAGGCTAAGTAAATATAAGACATCCTAATCGTAAATGACTTAAAAAATATATATATAATCTAACAGCAGATATAACAATTGATGGCGTAAATTTATGTGAGTGCCCCTCATGTGAATCTATTTAGACTAATTCAATGTGAGGGTGCTCTGATGCCCTTAACCAAATCGTATATATAAACTTTTCATCCTCCTTAACATCATGTCAACACATGAATCCAATGCATTGACTCGAAACAACACTAGGACAGAATCCACCGCATAGACTCGAAACAACAATAGGACAGAATGGTACTAAGCAGTGATGGACCTGAATGTTTTTTTTTAATGGGACAACGTTAAATTATAATAAGATAATTTTTTTTTGAACCGACATAATAAATACGTCACGTTTATTGATAATAATTCCATTCAATACATTTATAATTATATTAGATGAGTTTTCACCTTTTGAAATTGTTGTATGACTCATTTTTAATGTCATAAAAAATATTTCTCTTAATATATATATAATTAAATACAAACAAGATACACAAGCCAGTAGATGAACCCAGTCACCAAGTCCTCTCTCTCTCTCTCTCTAGAATTTGTGCTGGGTTTTAAGACCAAGGGTATTTTTATAAATTTGGAGGGACATTTATAGAATTATTAAAAGATATAAATGCAAAAATCAAATAACAAAAAAATTGAGTGAACGTGACTCCAAGAGAGATAGGGAGAGTTGATTACTCTTTTATCATGACCTAAAACTTTAGTGAAGACTTGCGATTTTAACAAAAATTATAGGTATGTAATAGAAATAAAAGAAAATCTGCTCCCACTGGGTCTCACATAGGCCCATCCTTGGTACTAAGGACATAACTTTTACTCATAGCTCCAGTACTTTCATTTAGCTTAAGAGTTGCTGTGTGGAAACTATATTGTAAAAGAGCTTATAGTGGCAGAATAGCTTATTTGGATGTTTGGCAAGAACATCTATTGAAGCTCTTGTAACCTTGAAACACCTATTTTGCCGCTAAGTGAAGAGCTTCTTCTTCAAGTACTGTTTAGCAACATAAAAACAAAATGAGATGATCAAATTGATAGCTTGTTTGAGAACGATTGCAAATTTCAAAGAGTGTAACGCTCCCACAACATTAAGATTAAAGCTTGTGAAAAGAAAACTTTTACAAAACTGATCTATTCTCTAATATCTTCCTTAGGCAAAACAAAATGAGATGATCAACTAACACAGATTAATAAGCTAACACCTACCAGCATAAGAAAGGCAGTTATGTGTTCAAGAAGAGATTTTAGAGGTAATTCTGCTAATCAATGACTTTGAGCTTGGCTGGAACAAGAGGAACTCTTAAATATCCTATCCGAAAGGCTACTAGATAGAAGTTAGGAAGCACAAATACTTTAAAAGAGTAAGGTACCTGTATGGTGTCGGTATTGCATATTGACACCCCTCAGATACTCACGGATAGGTATCCGATATTTCTAAGCATATCCATAAATTTAAAATATATATATATTTTTTATTTTTAACACGTATCTGATATTTCTCATATATTTCAACCACATGTCCGATACTTATTAGATATTTCAGAACTCAATTTTAACAAGTTTTGAATATTAAAATGTAGATTTTTTAACAATAATATCATAACATAATTGCTAAGAAAATTTTAAAACTTATTTCAAAGACAAGTATTGAGATATATATCATGATTTAGTACAAAATATATCAATGTAAATTATGCAATATGACTCGACTCTTATTTTGTTTGTTATTCATATTATTTTATAAAAAAATATTAATTACAATATACATAACCTAAAATCAATTTTTTATATATAAAAATATAATTTATTATTGTTATATTGTCGCATATATCCTATTGTACTTGTATTCTGTTTTTTTTTTTAATTTTGTATCGATGTATCCATATCGTATCGTATTCATATCCATCCTTCATAGGTTAGAAAAGAATCCAAAAATCTAAAGAATAAAATGCTGAATAGAGTTTCAAACTCCTGAGAATAATACTTTGAAAATAACGTAGAGAAGGATGGAGAAAAGAGCAGAGCATCCTGGGAAAGAATTGTTGTTTTTGTTGGCCTTGTTTGGGCTCCATTTTTTAATTGGGTTCGGTGTCCATCTTTGGATTCCTTACTTGTGGCCATTTTTCTTCTAGGCCCACGGGGCATGCCCCATGCTTCTTTGTAGTGAAGATAAGACTAATATCTAAGTAATTAGAGAGGAGTTGTGTGTATATATATATATATATATGGTGTGTGTGTATATATAGGGCATGTATTCATGTAATGGAAAATGTTCACATGATAGACAAGGTATATAGACATCCATACCTGGGATGGAGGCAAATCACGAGACACACCACCGTTTATTTCGTATGCATTCAAGTTTTTCTTGTTGAACGCCTTATTATCCACCCTACGGTCTTTCTCGAGATCAAAGTTAAAAAATTTCTCCTCAGCAATAAGCAGATGTAAAGATGTGTTTCCGTCGATGTCTTTCTGATTTATAATTCTGCTAAGAATGGAATCCGTTAAGATATGTTTGATTACCTCATCTTGGTTATGCTCCACTGCAATGTGAAGAAGATTCTGGCCTCTACTGTTGGTCATTTCCCAACAATCTGGACAGCATGATAAAATTTGTACCATGACATTTATGTGACCTTGACTAGCTGCTATGAGAAAAGGCGTCATATTGTTATCTTTTTCTGCAACAACGTATGCCACGGATTTATCTAGATCAAGAAGTTGTCTAACCGCTTGTACATTCCCAATCCATGCAGCACAGTGAAGTGGTCTCCATCCGTATATATCTACTTCTTTGGTTAGTGATGGCTTCTGTTCGTGTAAAATTTTTATGCATTCTGAAACCCAAATGTTATAGAAAGAGAGCTCATACTAGCGATTTAAAATAATATATATATATATATATATATATATATATATATATATATATATATATATATATGAGTAAGTAAAACATTTTAAGAGTTGCTTGTTACTTAGTAAAACATGATAAAATAGGATTTCTTATTAATTTTATTTATTTATTTGTTTATGCTGTCATGACAAAATGTGAATAAGTACAAATTCCGACACAACATTCATTTGTATTAATTTGAGATGTACTATACTTTTATTATCTTCTACATACAAGTTAAAAAATTAAAACAGATGAAGAAAATATTTTGTCAATAACTACCTTCGTCGTAACAAATTGTTGCTGCATGTAAAGCTGTTCTTCCATTTGGGCCATTGTAATCGGGTGAAATGCAATTTTTCAAAATTTGGAGCACGATAGCTGGATAACATCTCTCGGCAGCTAAGTAAAGTGGAGTCTCCCCCACATTATTGGGTAGATGTACAAACTCGGGGTCTTCTTCTGTCAAAATCTTAACCACATCAAGTTTATTATTTCGCACAGCCTCGAACAAGGCTGTGTCACCCTCCACATTCCTCATCCTCAGCATCTCCTTGGTAGCTCTAGTCCCGCTTTCAACGTCGTCGTGCAGTGTTTTCGCATAGTGAATGAGGGCTTGTACAATGGAGATGTGTCCTTCTCCTGCCGAAATGTAAAGTGAAGTCTCACCTTTGATATTCACTAAACAAAGGAGTGATCGGCCACACCTGTGTAAGATCTCTCTCACACATTGTGTTTGGCCGAACTGAGCTGCAACGTGGAGGATTGTGTTGTTGATGGGAGTCCTTTGGAGTATAAGTTCATCCGCGTTTCGTTGTTTGAAGACATCATCGTTTCCCTCCATGGCAGCCTTATATATGATTGGATCCATGATGGTACGTGTTGTCTCTGCTTGGCCGCTCGGAAATTAGCCTGCCTTAGGCCTCCTCGTGAAGCAGCTTTGTGTTTGTATTCAGCAGCCCAGTAGATTAGAGGTTGCTGAGAGATGCCTTTGCTTAGAGGTTTCAGAGAGTGAGGTCCACTTAACTGATCAACTTCATTAAGTGAATTCTATCCACAAATTTAGCAACTCCATGACAAACAATTGATAGATCAGAATTCCAAGATTGAAAAAGAAAAATGAAACAGTAACATGGGTGGTGTGAAGATTTAAATAAATGACAATTTTTTTAAGAAAAAATAAAATATTTGGTAGGCCTACTAATTACTTCACCCGTGACCTCCTCGAAGCTTCTTGGGCAGCTGTATCCATGAAATTCAATGAGTGGAGTCCACTTAACTGATAAACTTTATTAAGTGAATTCTATCCACAAATTAAGCAACTCCATGACACACAATTGATAGATCAGAATTCCAAGATTGAAAAAGAAAAATGAAACTGAACATGGGTGGTTTGAAGATTTAAATAAATAACAATTTTTTTTAAAAAAAATAAAATACAAACAATCTCATTTGGTAGGTCTAGTGATTACTTCACCCGTGAACTCCTTGTAGGTTCTTAGGCGATTGCATTCATGAAATTCAGAGAGTGGGGTCCACTTAACTAATCAATTTTATAATTAAGTGAATTCTACCCACAAATTTAGCAACTCCATGACAAATAAGTGAGATCAGAATTCCAAGATTGAAAAAGAAAAATGAAACAGAACATGGGTGGTGTGAAGATTTAAATAAATGACAATTTTTAAAAAAAAATAATATACAAACAATATGAATATAATAATAAAAATATTATATTATAATAAAAAATATTGATATTTATCACTTTATCTACAATGTCATCAATGGAATCAACAAAGGAAAAGGGACCAGTCCCCAGCCCCTCGAAGCAATCAAAGAATCTAATCCTGGAATCGATCATCATGAAAATCATATGATAGGAATGTTAGATGGTGTCACCAATGATGTTCGAATTGTTAGCTTCCATGGCATGGGTGGCATTGTCGAGACAATTATCTACAATAAAATCTTTGAAAATTTTGTGTGTCGTAGCTTTCTAGCATATGTTCGAGAAACGGCCTGACAATACAAGAGTCTTGTTGCTTTGCAGAGAAACCTTTTTCTTGACACGCTAAATTGGTGTCATGAAATTTCTTATGCTGATATGGAATTAACATGATTAATAACTTTAAAGAAAGAAGAAGAAAGATTTCATACTATTCGAATGAAATGTTCCAATTTGATTGGCTTTTGGGAACGCCTGATTGGTTTGGTATAGAAAATACTATCATAATTACTAGTATAAACAAATATGTTTTTATGAACCACCCGTTATGAATTTTGTACAATCTCTTCAACTTTTGAGTATTCATACTTTCATAAGAAAGTTGTTAGAAAAAAAAATTATATATAATGCTTTGGATTCTCTATTCTTTAATTAAACATACAATAAACAAATAATGCCAATAAAATAAATAGTATAATTTATTTATTCAATACACAACGATAACATAAGTAAATAGAACCTGATTTTAGATCGAGGATCAAATTAAATTCGATCTCCTTAAGAAAATTATCGTCCCGCAATGGTGTTAAACGGACTTTTGGCGACTGTTTCCCAAGATACAACGATCTTTCTCTCAATTGATAGCAACACTTCAAACCAACTGAGCTTCTGTGAACCACCTATGTGTTAGTACTCTCTCTTGGACTTGACTCTCCTGAACTGTTGGTTGAAACTAGACCATGAAAACTTGCTAAACTACCACTTGTGTTAGGCTATATAGAACAGGAGATTAAAAACGTAGAGAGAAGGAAAAGAAATCAGAAAGCATATTTTTTACAAATGAGGCTAATCAGCCCATTTATAGACCACTAGGTGCCTTTTTAGATTTTTCCAAATAGGCATGGGACATGTTGTTTCACTTTAAGCGTTAGGAGTTGTGATCTTTCGTCATGAAGTATCTGTTCGTAATTCACATTTAAGTGTTTGCTTATTACGAATTAACACTCATGTGTCTGTTCATTACTTAACAGACACTTTATCACTATGTTATATTCTAACAATGCTATGACAAACATTCTGTCACTCATGCAATATCACCTTACATCGCATACATGTAATTTTTATTTAATTTTTTCAACACTCCCCCACATGAATGAAAATTAGCCTCAAATGCAAAAAAATAAAAAATAAAATACTAGACTGACACTAAAGAGAGTACAATTAGAAAGTTATTGCATCGGGATAGATAGCTTTTGGCCTTGAATCTTTCTTAGTGTAATACTATCGAATTTACTTGGCTAACTAGTGACATAATTAAGTCTTGAACTATTTAGCCGTTTGTGTAAAACCAGACAATAGTATACACACTACACCTTTCTGCACAAAGTTGGTTCTTTTGGTTGTGTTCATTTTAGCCCTGAACAAATCCTGATATTCATGAGTGCTCTAGAGAACTTAGCCTTTTATTCTCATAGAAACGGCCCACTTCACACTCATATAGGTGATTCTCTATTAAGAATATCCTGCCATACCCCACTTGAATTTCCAAGATATAGGAATCACTAAAAGCATAACTTAACCTAATTCACACGACATGAAGCACTGTGTCATCATAGAAATGGGTAGAAGATATACATCTCCCCAGTGCTACTGATGAGCCACTTAAAACTTCATTTGTCCCTTTGAATCTAGTTCTTAAGATCTCTAGTCAGCTATATAGGGTTTCCATGAAGGTGACTCGGTAGATATAGGCTTTAAGCCCATTCCTCTTGATAACTTATGTACTTGCTCTCTTGGTAAATTAACCTTTTGTAAAAAGATTTGCTATATTGTCTATGGACTTCACATATTCAATACAAATTATTCCATTAGAGAGAAATTGCTTAATGGTATTATGTCTCCTTCTTATATGCTGAGACTTACCATTATATATATGACTCTGTGCCCTCCCAATTGTTGACTGACTATCATAATGTATACAAATCGCAGGCATATGTTTCAGCCAATTTGGAATATCCTCTAGGAAGTTACGAAGCCACTCTACTTCTTTACTTGTCTTATCCAAAGCAATAAATTCAGATTTCATTGTGGATCTGGCAATACATATTTGTTTTGAGGATTTTCAAGATACGGTAGCACCACCAAGAGTAAAGATATATCCACTTGTGGATTTTGAGTCCTTTATATCTGAGATCCAGTTAGCATCACTGTATCTCTCAAGAACAACTGGGTACTTTATATAATGTAACCCCAAATTCAAGGTGTATCTCAAATATCTTAATACCCTGATTATTGTTGTCCAGTGATCTTTTCCTGGATTACTAGTATATCTACTCAGTTTATTCACTGAGTAAGCTATATTGGGTCATGTGCAGTTCATCACATATATTAGACTTCCTATGATCCGAGAATACTCGAGTTGTAATATGCTAGGACCATTATTCTTTGATAAATGAAGATTTAAATCTACATGAGTCTTTAAAATATTACTATCATTCTTATTGAATTTATCTAGTATTTTCTCAATATAGTGAGATTGAGATAACATTAGACTTTCTGATGTTCTAGAAATTTTAATTCCTAGAATAACATCAGTATTACCCATATCTTTCATATCAAAGTTATTGGTCAGCATTTTCTTAGTAGTTTTAATGATGTCATTATTACTCATGATTAACATATCATCTACATATAGGCAGACAATCACATATTCATCTCGAGTTAGTATACACACATTTATCACACTCATTGATTTTAAATTCGTTTGATAACATCGCTTTATCAAATTTCTCATACCATTGTTTAGGTGCTTGCTTTAATCCATAAAGAGATTTAACAAATCTGCACACTTTCTTCTCTTATCCTAGAACAAGAACCCTTTTGGTTGTTCCATATAAATTTCTTCATCCAACTCACCATTCAAGAATGTTGTCTTAACATCTATTTGATGTATTTTGATATTTTGCAATATTGTATTAACATTCTAATGGATATAATTCTTGTTACTGGTGAGTATGTGTCAAAGTAATCTAAGTCCTCCTTTTGTTTGTAACCTTTAGCTACGAGTCTGACTTTATACTTATCTATTGATCCATCAACTTTTATTTTTCTTTTGAAAATCCACTTATAACCAGCCAAGTGTTTATTTCCAGGAGGAAGATCCACCAATTCCCAAGTATGATTTTGTAAGATGGATTCAATTTCACTGTTAATAGCCTCTTTTCACAAAGGAGCTTCTGGAGAAGACACAACTTCAGTGTAGGTTTGAGGCCCACTTTCCAATAAATATGTTATGAAATCAAGACCAAATGACTTAGACATCTTAGTTCTTTTACTACGTCTAGGTTCATCCTCATTTCCATTTTCTATAGACTCTAGTTTTATAGTTTCTTGACTATCACTATTAATAGTATTACGATCTCTTTTAAGAGAGATCTTATCATGTATATTTTTACAAGAAAATACATTCTCAAAAAATATTGCATTCCTGGACTCAATAATGGTATTGGCATATATATCAGTAATGTCGGATTTATGCACAAAGAATCTATAGGCACTACTATTATAAGCATAACCAATGAAAATATAATCAATAGTTTTAGGACCTATCCTAACTTTCTCTTATGAGGCATTTTGTTGAGAATATGGTTCGCAGAAAGCAAAGCTTTCCCCCACAAGTTCTGAGGTAATCTAGAACTTATCAATAAGGCATTCATCATCTCTTTAAGAGTACGATTTTTGCGTTCAACAATACCATTTTGTTAAGGTGAGTAGGGAGCCGTGGTTTGATGAATGATACCAAATTATGAACAAAGGTCAGCAAATGGTGCTTCATATTCACCACCCCTATCACTTCTTATTATTTTTATCTTTTTGCCAGTTTAATTCTCTACCTCATTCATTTAAACATTTCTAAGGCTTCATCTTTGCTACGAAGCAAATAGACATAATAGTTTCTTGTGCAATCATCAATAAAAGTGATGAAATACTTTTTACCACCTCTAGTTTGCACACACTTTAAGTCACAAACATCATTGTGAATTAATTCTAAAGGTTTTGTACTCCTTTCTATGGAGTTAAAAGGAGATTTCGTTGACTTTGCTTCTACACACGTTTCACACTTATTGGTTGAGTCGATATTAAATTTAGGTAGTAAATTCATATTAATTAATCTACGTATTGCATCATAATTAACATGTCCTAGTCTACTGTGCCACATATCAGAAGACTCGGTCAAATAAGAAGAAACATTAACTTTATTATAAAGTTTGGGAATATCGGTTATTACATTGAGTTTAAATAAATTCTCACTCAAAGACCCTTTTCCCACATACACGTCATTTTTAGTATTAAGTACATTTTGATCAACAAATACTAATTTGAACTCATTTTTGCTCAACAAGGTTCCAGATACAAGATTTTTTCAAATATCTAGTATATGCGGCATATCATTGAGAGTGAGTTCTTTCCCTAAGGACATCTTTAGCACAATTTTCCCTTGACCTTCAACTCTGGCAGTAGCGGAGTTCCCCATGAAGACACGATCTCCGGGTTCTACTACTTTATAATCAGTAAATTTACTCCTATTTGAGCAGATATGGCAAGTAGCTTCAATGTCCACCCACCACCCTTGGATTTTGTCTACCAAGTCGATCTTTTACACTATAGCTGACAGATCTTTATCTGATTTTTTAATAGCCAGTTTCTTCATGTGCACCTCAGTTGACTTTAATTTGTAGAGCTTTTGTACTCTTCTAGGACAATCTTTAGTACGGTGCCCGTTCCTCTTGCACCCATAGCATTTTTCATTAAATTTAGAAGGAGCCATCCATCTGATTGTATTAAATACACGAATAGCTTTGATCACGTAAATAGAGAATAGAAATTCGATTATGCGAAACCATGTTAAATAACTGTCTTAAGATTGTTAGAAAAAAAATTATATATAATGCTTTGGATTTTCTATTCTTTAATTAAACATACAATAAACAAACAACGCTAATAAAATAAATATTATAGTTTATTTATTCAATACATAACGATAACATTAGTAAATAGAACCTGATTGTAGACCAAGGCTCGAATTAGATTCGATTTCCTTAAGACAATTATCGCCCCGCAATGATGTTGAACGGACTCTTGGCGACTGTCTCCCAGGATATATACAACGATCTTCCTCTTGATTGGTAGCAATACTTCAAAGCAACTGAGCTTCTGCGAACCACCTATGGGTTAGTATTCTTTCTTGGACTTGACTTTCCTGAATCATTGGTTGAAACTAGACCACGAAAATTTGTTAGACTACCACTTGTGTTAGGCTATATAGAAAGGGAGATTAGAGATGTAGAGAGAAGGAAAAGAAATCAGAAAGCATATTATTTGCAAATGAGGCTAATTGGCCTAATTATAGACCACTAGGTGCCTTTTCAGGTTTTTTCAAATAGGCATGGGACATGTTGTTTCACTTCAAGCGTTAGGAGTTGTGATCTTTCGTCGTGAAGTGTCTGTTCGTAATTAACATTTAAGTGTTTGCTCATTATGAATTAACACTCACGTGTCTGTTTATTACTTAACAGACACTCTATCACTATGTTATATCCCAACGATGCTATGACAGACATTCTGTCACTCATGCAATATCACCTTACATCGCATACAAGTAATTTTCATTTAATTTTTGCAACAAAAGTTTACTCCAAAAGATGATAACATCTTAGAGAAATTGTATCCATTGCCTCCCACTCTTGAGGTTATAGGTTCATTTCTATTTGACAAGAAGAAACTAGTTTGAGAAGACACATTGAAATTATTGAAGAAAATACTTCAAGTTCTGAAAATGTTAAGAATAATTTATAATGTATTATGAGCAACAACAGATATTTTTTGACATCTTTTTTTTATTTATTTGAATGAAAAAAACACGTGTGTTTTCAACAATGTTATGAATAATGTTATGCATGCCACAGGTGAAATATATTTATGTAATTTCATTTGAAATATATCTATATTTAGGCATAGTACTGAAAATTTTTAAGATACTATAGATCATTTTGTGCATATGTGAATCTATGCTCACTAGATGAATTTCAATAGAGTAATTTAAAATTTTTTTTTTCGTTTTTGAAAGAAACAATAAAGGAAAAACTAAAATGCGTATGTGTAACTTTTGGTTGTTATAATGTAATAATGCATAACAAAGTAGTTGAAATGCAAGTACATTATTACTTTTACGAATAAAACATGCAATCACACTTCAACCTTCTCCTAAGTCTATCTCCCTCATTTATTTTCACATTTTTTTATTCCTAAAAGCAAAACATGGAGTTTTAGATTTGGCTGCTAAAATAGGAGAAATATGATGATCACTCCGAACCAAATTTAAAGAATTCTTTTATGTTTTAAATTTGGGTAAATTAAATTGACCTCCCTTGTAAATAGGTTAAATAACATGAACCTCCCCTATATTTTCAAAAAGGGTAAATCACACACTCTCTCCTGTAGATAGACTAAATAACAGAGACCTCCCCTGTGTTTTCAAAAATAATATTGGCCTCCCCTATCCGTAGGTTTTTATAACACTGACCTCCCCGTCAGATTTTCATGTACAAAAATCACCTTAAAATTCCAAAAATACCTTCAAATTTTGACATAATCATATATATATTTTTTAGATTTTCACATGGAGTATATCCCTTGTAATAATGCAACTTTGCTTCTTTAATTTATTCTAATCTTACTTATCCAAAAAAATATATATTTTTTAATTAAACAAACAATTTGTACAGGGGTATAATTGTTAAAAAAAATGTACAGGGGAGCTTAGTGTTATTTTTGAAAACACAAGGGAAGTTTTTGTTTTATTTAGCCTATTTACAGGGGAGGTGAGTGGAATTTATCCTTTCAAAAATAACACTGCACTCCCCTGCCAGAGTTGTCGGATGCTCAAAATGGTGAAATGACCAAACTATCCAGGTACGGTTTGTGTTTTTTATTGGAAAAGTCTTATGATGTTAAATGATCAAACTACCCTTTACCTTTATGTCACATCGTGTTGTTTGTTCGCTAGTACACGTAACTGATACATTGATTACACTTAGTTTTGGGTTTTTAAAGGTGTGATAGAAAGAGAAACACTTAATTGCAATGGTTGGTTTGAGAGAGAGAAAAAGAGAGAGACGAAGCTGAAAATGTAAGAGAGAAAAAGATGAAGCTGAAGGTTTGAGAGAGAAAGAGATGAAGCACAAGCACTAAAGGACAAAAGGTTTGAGAGAGAAAGAGATGAAGCACTGAAAGTACATAAATGAGCAACTCACTATTTCTATAGTTAGGTTTTAAAGTTATTCATATAGATTCATTTTTGATTTTGGGTATACTACTTACGGTTTGAAATTAGGTTTTGAAACGTGAACACATGCATGTATTTGGGTGTTTTATACATTGTATCTTATGGAGTTTTCAACATATATGAAACGTGAATACATGTATGTGATTGGCTGTTGACGAATTTAGGATTTTTTCATAATATGTAAATTAGGGTTATAGATTTGGGGGTTTGGACTATTTGAACCTTAATTCAGTCGGGAATGATGAAATTGAGCACCAATATGTTGCATTTGTGCATCCAATTTCTGAAATTGAAACTTTACATTTCATGAATTGGGGGGGTTTCAATAATCACTAAATTAGGGTTATAGATTTAGGGGTTTTGACTATTTGAACCTTAATTGGGCTAGGAATGTTGAAATTGAGTACCAATTTGTTGCATTTATGCATCTAATTTCTGAAATTGAAACTTTATTTTTAACGAATTTAGGGGTTTTCAATAATCACTAAATTAGGGTTATAGAGTTGGGTTTTTTTAGACTATTTGAACCAAGTTGCATTGGGAATGTTCACGAATTTGGGGGCTTTCAATAATCACTAAATTAGGGTTATAGAATTGAGGGTTTTGACTATTTGTACCTTAATTGGGTTGGGAATGTTGAAATTGAACACCAATTTGTTGCATTTGTGTATTTGTCATATTTGTTTTGCTTACATTTGTAAATTAATATTTTTTATAGTCATGGATTCACCTGATCAATATGAAATTGTTGTACATTTTCAAGGATAGGGCTGATATTATACAAAGATTGGACCTAGATAGGTATTGCTACCTTTATTAGAAAGATCATATATTGAAAACTATATTGGAGATTTTGTATTGATGTGACTTATTTTAGACCTTACTCTAAGGATAAAATCATAGTGGGCTTGTGATAGGGAACTCTTTGAGATATTTATATTGAATAATGGTAAGATAGAGATACATATATATGTGGAGATAGTTGAAATTATTGATGTGTTTGCTCCTCATTGTAGTGACCCAGTTGAGGAAGATGATGATGTTGAAGTGTTGGAAGAAGTAGATGAGGCAATGCATGAGAAATATGGTGTTATTGAGGCTGAAGAGGAAAAAGATGAATATGATGAGGATGATGGGGCAATGGAGTCTTTACTGAAGATTAGGAATGGAAAAATAAAGAGGGTAATGATGGTAATTTAGAAGATGATTATGATGGTGAAGGCTTTGTGGATGAAGGGGGGTTGAGGCAGTTCAAGAATAACAGTGATGATGGGTTTAATAATTTTGAATCTAGAAGTGAGAAATGTTATGATTCTAGTAATAAAAATATTCCAATAGATAGAGATACATTGGGAAGGGACATAGTTTATGGTCACATCAAAGGAGGAAAGGAATTTCAGAGAGAACCAGGTATGAAAATCAAACTAGAAAGGAATCTTATGCCTCCTAATGTTGACAAGTTCATGGAGGTTTTAAGGGATTACATAATTCAAGAAAGGTTCAAAATAGTTAGAGTCAATAATGAAAAACAGAGGATCACTTATCACTGTGCTGCAAAGGGTTATCCATGGAGGCTACATGATTCCCCTCTATAAGATAAGGTAACTTTCATGATTCAAACCTACACTGGATCCCACATACGTGTTAAATCTGGTATAACACTACAAGAAATCAGGGTTTTAGTGACGGTCAAATCCGTCACTAAAAGTGGCGTCGCAAAAGCGCATTAGTGACGATCAAGTTTGACCGTCACTAATAATTGGACTATTAGCGACGGTTTTCACCGTCACTAATAACGGGGACTATTAGCGACGGTTTTGACCGTCACTAATAACCGGGACTATTAGCGACGGTTTTGACCGTCACTAATAATGGGGACTATTAGCGACTGTTATGACCGTCGCTAATAACTGGACTATTAGTGACGGTTAAGAACTGTCACTAATTCGTTGACGTATTAGCGACGGATTTCACCGTCACTAATAACTGGATTATTAGTGACGGTCAGGAACTGTCACTAATTTACTGGTGTTTTAGCGACGGATTTGACCATCACTAATAACTGGACTATTAGTGACAGTTTTTGACTGTCACTAATATACATACGTATTAGGGACAATTAGCCCTGTCCCGAATACTACAAATAATTTTTTTAAATTAATATATTTTGCTTAATTTTTATTTTTATAATTTGCTTAATTTGTTAATTTATATTTCTTAAATAAATATTATATATATGACAATATTAAATAAATATTGCATAAATTACATAACAATACCTAATTAGGACTATTATAAAAAAAAACCAATAAGTTAATACAAGCTAATTCAACATCCAAGATAACAAAATAAAACATAAATCAAACAAATTTGTCTTGAAATAAAACAAGCATGATCTAAGATAGAACCTACAAAAGCAAATCCAGATTTAAGGTGGTGTTGGTGCTGAATGGGGTGTTGGTGTTGGGGCTGACTCTGATGGTGTTGGTGTTCGTGTTGATTGGGGCTGCTGAGAAAACTGGAACCATGGTGGTGGATGCTGATACTGCCACCATGGTGGTGGCTGGGGATAGCTTGATGGTGCAGGTGGTGCATGTTGCTGTTCGGAATCTGATGTTTGCTGATAATGGTGGAACCATGGTGGAGGTTGTTGTTGTTGCGCAAGCATCATCTCCTGCACTTTGGTAATTTTTTGCAACTGTTCTTGCACGTTTGTTAATTCCTCTGCCATTTTTTTATTTTTTTCCTCTGCTATTTCTGCCCTCCTTCTAGAGGACTCTTCAAAAGATGAGGATACACGTTGACGACTCGAAACAATGTAGCCATTCCCAAGGCCACGAGGATATCCCTTCCTAACACCTCCTAGTTGCTCCAACAGTATCTCGACATCATTTTGACTGCTGGTACCATCAGATTCGAGTTAATGATTAAAACAGTGTCATAATTAACTTACATAATTCCTTTTAGCTTTCTCGTTTACCCAGCCAGAATTTTCTTTAAAGTGTGTGTCCGTGTAGGTGCTGATTGCAGGACCAGGCTGATGAATTCCAGTTTCCTCGACTTCCTCATTCGCTTGATTTTTCTTTGTTTTACACTGTAATATAAACTAATAGTTAACATCGAAAAATATATGATTTGAATGGATAGTAAATTAAAAATCTATAATTATTATTAAACATTTTACGTACGTAACCATGAAAGCGTCTAATGAAGGACGTCGATCCAGAAACATGTGGAATTATATTCTTTGATCGATTTTCTTTGTTTTTTGCACTTATTTCCTATGTAATAATTCAAACAATAATACAAAAATAAGTGAATAAACTCAATTAGCAAGTAAAATTAATATTTAAATGATTTAAGTAAATTGTCAAATGGTAAATAATCAAAAGCACGTAGTTGAGAACCTGAAATTCCTCTGAGATCCACCTATCACACAAGACTTGCCAAATATCAATATCAATGTCATCTTTAGGATGTCGGCGTGCATTCTCAACCGAAAGATGCTCATCAAAATGTTTCTTCAAACTACATCTATATTTCCTCAAACTCTCAGATAGTCCCCTGTCCACTCGCTTAAAATCGTTTTCATTAGCATATGCATCCACTCCAAATGTTTTCTTTATAATGAATATTCAATACAAGTTAAAACAATCTAATGGTCGGGCAAAATCTCAGTGGCATACTAAAATATGAACCACTTATATACACTAATATGATAGAAGAATGAACCACTTTTAAACACAATTTCCCTCAATCAAATCTATTGCAGTAGCAGCTCTTCCCCAATTACACACTATTCAGATTATTCATATATCATAATGTTATTTCTGGTTGTTTTCTTCTCTCTTCTTGCTATGTAAGTGCATAGGTAAATCGAGTGTTCTTCACTGTTTTGGACAACAAAAGTATTTGTTTTAGTTATCAACACCAAAATTCCCATGGAGCCCAAGGCACTTTATTTCTTTAATGCATATCATATCACTTAAGAAGTGGAAGTCATCATACTTCATATCAGACCTATGGATTGACAGCCAACTCCCAGAGGACCAGTAGTTATATGTATAACTAACACCAGTGTCCTTTGCAATATATATATTATCTATTCGAAGAGAGAGACCATGAATGAGCCATTTAGAACCTTCAACCCTGATGCTTCTCTAAATGCATACACACCACCAAAGAAGCATTGCCATTTCAAATCTATGCATTTGTTTCATTTCAACAGAAATTGAACCTAATACATAGAATAACATGATAGGGTGAGAAAAGAAGAAAGAAATATATTACCTGGACTACCACTGACCCATTATCCTAGCTGATTAATTCAAAAGATTAGCTTCCTCTCTATCAAAATCAGAACTCTCTCTCTTTATCTGTAGACACACACACACATAATCATAGTAATTGTAATAAAAAGTATAAAATCCTAATTGAAACAAAATTTTAGTTTACATCATATCACAAGTGAGACATTTTAGTTGATCTTGATCCTTTTCATCACTAATATGGTAGTAAAAAATTGCAAGCAAATTGGAGAATAACTTGAAGAGTAGCAGAACCACACATAAAATGGAAGTAAAAATGGATGAATTAGAAATAAAAAATAAAATAAAATAGAAGAGGGGAGAAATTACAAAAAGTCCTATTTATAAAAATATAAGACCACCAAATCCTATTAATGAGTAGCAGAACCAAAAGAGTTATATACAAAAAGATCATAGTTTAATAGAATTCTTTGCAAAATACCCTTTAGATTTTATTTAGTTTAATCTCGTTAAGCCTTCCTCAATTAAAGTATGCATGCATATCACTTCATAAGTGTATAATATGGGTTCTGAATTTGTACACAACGATTCAATTTCCTAATCACAATGACTGAATGGCTTTCTTCCCCAAGAATCCATGAGTTTACATCTATCTCTATTTTAATGATCTAAGGACTAATGCCAACCCAACCAAAGGTCCAATGCCCCCAAATTTGATCTCAACAACTTGTAAGAACCAACGAAATGGAGAGATTTGGATTAAGGTTGAACAAGGTAGTAGAGAGTGGTTGAAACCTACTTGTGTCACTTTAAAAATAAAGAGTGAAAATTTACTTTCCTCCAGAATTGTTTACTAAGATCTTGCTGGTATATTGATTATTGCATATAAATCAATAATCCACATATTTTCTGATCATAAGAGGGATCTTATCAATGTGAAATGTGAACGACATTCCTAGTATTATAGATTATGATAGGCCTTTTCTGAGGCTTCAGCATACCAGTACTAGCAGACATAGGCACGGCCATGGGAGATGCTTATGCCATGCCCTATCCACTTGAACAAGCACAGTAACACCCCTACTAAAAAACTCAGTTCTGTGAAGAATATGGTTATAATTTTTATTATAACCAAATTTTTCCAGTTGGTAACAACTAGTGTTATAACAGTTGCTAGGTTGATATGCCACTCTGTGTTCTAGCTATTTAAACCTGCCATATTCAAATTCAATCAACATTTAGTAAAACCAACCAACAACTAGGCAGCCGACAATACTTTGGTAAGAGTTCATAAAAATCTGCTTCATTAATCCTTTTCATAAAGGACACACAAGAACAACATTTATGCAAAGAACAGCCATGTAATACAGGTATAGAAGTTAAAAGTTTTGGATTTTTTAAATCTTATATTTTAGACTCAGCTGCTCACAGAAAAAAAAAAAGACATCACACTGTACCAATAAGTATAACTATTAATTTGTTACTTTCCTACCTCTTCTTCCAAAATCTTTTTCACTTTTTTGCTATTTGACTATTATCTATGCCCAAAATGAAACTGATAGTTACTTAAATCAGTGGCATGTTTAGCTACATCAGAATATATGACCAACTGTTTCTCCCAAAAAAACACTGGAATCAATACCTCAAACTGACAAGAGAAGGAAAGAAATAAATTGCTTAAAGATATAACATATCACAAAAGAGATTTCTTATAGACTATTGATCCAATATTAATAAATATTACATTTGAATTAATGGAGTAACCAATGGTGATCTGTTTACCTAGTTGAAATAAGAGCAATTACATTGGAGGAGTTCAGTGGACATTTTAGACATTCAGTAGCCTAATGTCATTATACTGTTGTATGACTAGCAATCATACCAGCTTCTCTAGCTTCTACCCGTTTAATCTTGGAAAAATCTTCAAATTATTCCTCCTGTTTTTCCTTTTTCTTTAACATGAATATTGTCATTTCTTTTAATAGAAAAGGAATATGAAAAAACTATTATATATTATCAGTGCAAACGCAAAATGTAACATGCACCTATATATATATATATATATATATATATATATATTTATATACATGTATATAGGTGGATTACTGGATGTAGTATGTCAAATATACTCAGCAAAAGTGCAGTTTCATTTACTGCTTTCTGGCAATGATAACTTCAACAAAGATATTGGAAAATGAGGTGAAAGGACAAGAATCAAAACTGTCAAATTCATACCAACCTAAAAATGTTACCCATAGAAATTAACTAACACTTTAAACCCGTTATATATAACTTGCTTTAGCAATTCAAGTATTCAACTATATGCATTATGAGCAAGTTACTCATTGAGAATATGAATTCTGGAACATCTTACTAAGGATCTTATACAATTAAAGCATCACCTATGCTCACTTCAGGCCTTCCATGGATTTTCATCATGGTAGGAATAGATGGTCTATATACATAAGCAACTGGCAAGTGCAACGGCCAAATTAACTACAAATACCACAAGTATCGACAAGAACATTTGTAATATTAGTAAAAAGGATTTCAGAAATTGCCTCATTTAATTGTAATGTGAAACCACACAATGGCATGTATGGAGTCATACTATGAACCCATATAAGTGTCATAAATAGTGTTTTTTATTCCTTTCATTTACTTGATAGTACATTCTCCAAGACGTGAATGGAGCTCACCACTAAGTTGCCACATTTAGGAGCAAGATCCTTGCAGAGAAAATTGGGTTGACTAGATTCTACCTAACTTATATGATGTCATATATCATGATATTAATCTTTTGTAATTTTTTATTCCTTTCATTTACTTGCTTGTCCTATTTATATTGCGCCATAACTAATCATCCAGAAAAAAACCCATTTCAAATATCCAAATCATGATTAAAAAAAAATAATAATAAAAGAATAGTGCAACATTACCACGAGGAGTTGCCCACGCCACCTTTATCAGAAGAGACAACAATTATATCTTTAGTCCCATCAATCTTGAGGCTTTGGGCATTCACCCCCTTTCCACTCTGTGTCGCATAACCCTTGACAGTTCCTAGCTTCTTCAATAAACACAGCTAGTGAGTGAGAAAAAACACTCCATTTCTTTGTAATCATAAACTAAAAGAAAAATAATAATAAAATAAAACAATAAATTGAGGACAAAAATCACTCTCAGCATACTCTGTTTGTCACAATCATTGAACCAAACTCACTCTTTGAGATTGTGTTCTTGTGTGTGCGTTTATGTTTATATGTGTGTGAGAGAGCTAGAGAGATACAAACAGATATATATATATATATATATATATTTATATATATAGCAGAGAGATATAGAGAGAAAGAAATTAATACCTTGTAAATTCGTTCAATTAGGGCTCCATTGCTTGCCAGAAGAGCTCTACAAATGGAATGCGAGTGAGAAATTGAACCGAGAGAGGGAAGTAACTTCACAGAGAGTGAGAGATTGGGGCTTCGATAAAGAAAGAAAGGGATCTGATGGATACAAAAGAGAGAAATCTAGGGCTTCACGGTAGATGTAAGAGAGATATTGGGGTTTGAGGGTTAGGGCTATCTTCGTTTACAACTTTCAGGGCTTCAAGCAGAGTCTCTCTTTAAGTTGAAATTTGCAAACCCTAAAGACATGTATTCGCATCAGGAAAGGGTAAGGCATAAGGAAAGTTCTGGCGCTATATTTCCCGCTGAAAATTTTGGTGACCAAAACTTCTAAGGATTTAGTGACGGTTTTTAATGTACCGTCCTTAAAGGGTGTGCTATAGTGACGGTTTTTGCCTGTCCTTAAAAGATATAGAGTTATTAGTGACAGTTTTTTGGACTGTCACTAAGGACTGTTATTAGTGACGGTTTTTTGGACTGTCACTAAAGGACTGTTATTAGTGACGGTTTTTTTGGACTGTCACTAAAGGATTGTTATTAGTGACCGTTTTTTGGACTGTCACTAAAGGACTGTTCCTAAAAAGCCTAATCCTTGTAGTGTAATTAAATATGCAACTTCAACTTGATAGCAAAAAAGTTATGGAACACTTTAAAGGAAAATCCAAACACTACTATAAAGTCAATGGCCATTACTTTTAATTATTTGTGCATCCTAAAAGTCATTTTCATTGAGGCAAAAAAAAAACTCAATAGGGAGTTTGGTATTCTCTCTTCCTAACCAATCGCCTGATCCAACACAATACTCAAATGAGATATTTGTGTTCGACCAACTGATTCTCTGTCGAGCCAATTTCACAACTCTGGCATGCCCTCATACATGCTGACAATTTAATCGGCCTGTCTGGTTGATTAATTGATCGAATACCCACTAATTTCATGATGTAGCAAAATGTTTAGTTTGGCCACAACATTCTTCAAGGAAAATTACTTTCAATATAAAATTTAAAAAAAAATTGCATCTATGAAGTTTGTTTGATAATATTGATACAAAGTCATTAATTTCTTTAAAAAATATAGCGATGAAATTTCTTCTTATGACAAAAATATAAAGTGAATTATTTATGATAAAAAATTATTTTGATCGAATAAATCATGTATGTCATAATGAAAGATAACCTAATTGTTTTGTGGTAATTATTTTAATATAAAAAAAATTATATTCTTTTATTGGTGGAAAAA
Source organism: Cornus controversa (assembly GCA_026545225.1). Taxonomy (NCBI): domain Eukaryota; kingdom Viridiplantae; phylum Streptophyta; class Magnoliopsida; order Cornales; family Cornaceae; genus Cornus; species Cornus controversa. The sequence continues at coordinate 34,382,777 of CM048849.1, forward strand.
ATTATCTATTTTTGTCATATATGAGAAATGGTCAATTAAGTATGTGTTAAGGTGTTCCTCTTTTACATTTGCTATTATACACTAGTTCATTGTCATGCCCTTTGCTTATTGTATATTTGTATTGTTAAATATTGAGAGTTAGATAAACTAAGAAGGTAAAGTAATAGCAAATTACATATTATTTGAAGTTGTTCGGTTGAAAAAAGTATGTGAACATAAGCTGATATCCTCTCTACTACACATTCTTTCATTGTGCATAGAAATGACATCATTTTAGAAGGGTAAAATGCATAAAACACCTCATTATATAAAAAATGTGTAAAAAATACTCATACTATTTAGTATGTGCATATAAATCCCTATAATTTCAAAATTCAGAACAAATTACCCCTATTGCAATTTTCTATGTCAGATTTTTTTGAAAACCCAAAAATACCCTTTTTGAGGACAAAAATGCCCCTTCCAATTATTTGTATATTTCTTCTTTTGTTTGGCTACGGTTCAACCTCTATTCAAATTTTTTCACACTTTCTCTCTCTATGGATGTTATGTATGTGGGTGGGTGGCTGTATATATATATATATTTGTACCTATACACATTTGATGAAGAGAACTGAAATGCCAATATTGATGCAAAAAGAAAAATGAGATTGATGATGCGATGGTGTACAAACCATAATAGAACTACAATACATATACACAATAAAAATTTAGGCCTAAAATTAAGAAGATTCTATTAACACCAATTTAATCCATGGATTCAATAGAAATGAGTGCTGCCAAATTGAGCACATTTCATTACATGTATAACCTCTTCTTGGAGAAGCAGACCCAATCTATCTTCTTCCTAAACCCCTTCTTTTATTGTATATATATATATATATATATATATATATATATATATATATATATTAGTAATTAATTAATACAAAGTCTATTTAATTGATTAGATGATTGGAACTTTGGGGTTGGCTGCCCTAACACACGCAAACCATCCATGGCTTCCACTTTCGAAATAGACCCAACAACGAGTTGTAGCCACCATTGAATCCTCGCCGCTATTGTCGAGCAATGAAGCATGCCATGCACACCATTGCCGAGAGCAGCACCATTGGAATTCATGGCAATTCCAAACATTGCCAAAGGTACGCACAACTCATAACAACCACCATTGAAGCCACCGACGAGCCCCATTGAAACTGAGAAGTGACTGTTTCCCACGCGCATTGTTTCTCTCTCTAACACTATCATCTCTAGTCATCTTCTCCAGCCAAAGAAAATCCACCACCATTGGAATTCATGGCCATTCCAAACATTGCCCAAGGCATGCACATCCGATAACAAGCCGACAATAACCACCATTGATGCCGTATGATAAGTCCCAACTCAAAGTGTAAAGTGCTGATAGGCGTTGAATGTTACGCATTCTAGCCTCTTAACTTATGTATTTTATTCTCTTAGTGATAGATTATTTTGTTATTTTACTTTGTTTTAGTGTTTTTTGTATTTTCAGGGCCTTAATGATTATTTCAGTTAAAACCATGATTTTGGGCTTTTAAAGAAAACATCCAAGATGGTTAGATGAAGCCTACATCAAAGGGAATCATTCAACTATTTATTTCAACTCAAATCAGCCCAAGGAAGAGGTCCAAGAGAATTACAGCTGCTTAAGAAGGTTTCGGGCCTGAAACCCAAATCTGTGCATAATACAGTCTTAATCCTATTTTGGAAAACAGACCAAAAGTGTTATTTCTGAGCCTCAAATCAACTTAATTTTTGCGTAAAGTTAAACGAAATTTGATTCTGCACACTTTTGTATTTCATAAAAATTTCGTGAATCGGACTTCTAGTGGGTCAAAAGTTGGGCCGAATATAATTAATTCCTAATTGGATTAGGACTTTGGTGTATTCTCTTGGGGAATAAAGTGAAGACTTGGAGGTTAAGTTTGGAGGAGATTACAAGGATTGGAGAGTCTAAGAAGGCTGAGAAGATAACAGAAACATATTTGCAGAGCCATTGGAGAACGAAGTTATACGTGTAATTCATGAAGATGATGCATTCTTCCTCAACAGTTGAAGCTTCTTTTTTTACCATGAGCGGCTAGTTCATTCATTAGGGTTTTGATGTAACCCTAACAAAGTATCAATAGTTTGATTGTTTTAATTATTAGGGACCTTTATATACATGCATAGATTGTGTAATTTAGAGGATTTTTATTATAGAATTTAGTAATAAAAGTCTTGTAAATTCAGTTTCAATAATTTCTTATCTTGTCTTAGATATTTAGTTGTTGTTATTGAACTTAATCTCTCTTATTTTCTGTGATCATGAGAGCGATTATTACACAATGGTAATCACTGAATATATCATTAAAAGCTTTGATGGATTATGCCTAGAGAAGATGAACCATACTGCACCCTAGATTAGAGTAGTTAGACAAATGGTCATGTCAATCAAAGATAGTCCATGACTTAGTCTTAATCATATGTTATCTTCTTGACGGATGAAGGTGAGCTTGTAGCCACCGACACCACTTATGCATAGTGTAATTTCTCATAGTTGATTCAATTGACCATTGATTGTGGAGTTAGTGGTGAAGTCAAATACCCTAGATTTCTCTTATATTATCTTCACTTTCTATTTCTTTTGATTTATTTTATTTTACTTTTTAATTAGTTAAGTTTAAAAATCAGATTTCTTCTTTTTATAAATTTAATTAGAATTAATTCAGTATTCCAACCCATCAGACCATAATTCCTGAGGTACGATATCGCTTTCGATAGCTCTATTCTATAAAGAATTCGTTCTATTACAAAGTGTGAAAATTTTTAATTGATATACTTTTTTAATCACACTCACACACGAATCAAGTGCTAAAATAATTTGTGTTCTCTTTGGATGAGAAACGTACCACAATTAGAATGAAGAAAATACAGATCTCCTCGTTACGAAAGCACGGGCTGCTTAAATAAGCAAAGCGGTTGACGAACCAACTAGAATAAAAGAAAAGTTAACAACTAACAAATGAAATTCAACACACGTAAAATAGAGCATAAAATAGAGTAATAACAAACTGAAATAAAATGCCGTAAAACTCACAACTACGAACGCGTTGCATAAAACTTGTAACTTCTGATGACTATTTCCTTCTACACGTCCCAGCTCATCCCAAATATTTGGGATTTGGCTTATGGGTTCTCTCAGATCGTCGTGGCCTATCAACACCCTCCCCATGAAGTGGACGCTTGTCCCCAAGTTCCATAGAAGGGAATCGTTCAAGCAAAGACTGGTTAGTCTCCCATGTGGCGTCCTCGAATGGTAGATGCTTCCACTGTACCAGACTTTCTTCTTCAAATTTATTCCCCCATTTGACCCAATGAGTGTCCAGTATTTTTTTAGGTTCGAGTATAACAGTTTCTTCATCATTTACGGGCGGCAACTTCTTTGAAGGTGTCACAAGCTCACCGATGAAATTTTTTAAGAGTGAGATGTGGAAAGCAGGATGAATGCGGGCTCCTTCTATGATTGACAACTTCGGTTTGACCGTCCGTCTGTGGGTGATAGGCATTACTGAGATGTAGCTTGGTTCCTGACATTTGAAAGAATTTTCTGCCAGAATTTGCTAAAAAAAATGGGGTCCCGATCGCTAATGATGGATTTGGGTAGGCCATGCAATTTAATAACTCCTTCGACAAACTTTTCAGCCACGATTTTAGTAGTAAAAGGATGAGTTAATGAGAGGAAATGTGCAGACTTATTCAAACGATCGATAACTACTAAGATCGTATCCTTGTCGGGGGATGTCGGAAGCCCTTCAATGAAGTCTAAGGTGATGTCGTCCCATACTTAACATGGAATGGGTAACGGCTACAGGAGCCCAGCTAGAGACATTGTTTCAGACTTCACCTTCTGGCAAGTTTCACATTTTTTGATATATTCTTGCATTGCCAGGTACATTTTTGGCTAGTAGAATTATTGGGCTAATTTCTTGAATGTCCGCAAGACCCCAGATTGGCCCCCTATGTTTGTATCATGCATTTCGTGGAGCAATTTCATTCGTAATGAGGCATGAGCAAGAATAACCACTCTCCCTTTAAAGAAGAGCAATTCGTTACGCCGTGCATATGGCCCTTCCAGTCGATCATTAGCCAGGGGAGTTAGAGTTTTGACGTAAAAGTCTTCTTCATAAGCTTGTTTAATCTTAATCCCATACGGTAATCGTTGGCATATGTAGATGGTGGAGAACTGGGCTACCAGACTTGCATGAGAGGGCGTCCATTGTAGAATTTTCGCGGCCTGGGCAGTAAACAATCTCATAGTCGTAGTCCATTAGCTTGATTACCCATTTCTGCTATTCTGGCGTAGCCACACGCTGTTCTAAGAAATATTTCAAGCTAGGCTAGTCGGTGAGAATGAAGAATTTTTTTTCCCAGTAGATAAGGACGCCATAAGCTTATGGTTTCCACTGTTGTAAGCATTTCCTTGGCGTAAGTTAGACCAAGATTTTTTTGTAACCCCTAATGCTCGACTTATGAACATTATAGGGCTGCCTTGCTGTGATAATACTACGCCAATTCCCTCTCTAGATGCATTAGTTTCAATGGTGAAGGAGTCATTGAAGTTAGGCATAGCTAACATCGGAGTAGTTGTCATGGCTTGTTTAAGAGCCAAAAAAGTTGTGTCAAAAAAGTTGCGTCGGCTTCATCATTCCAGCCAAATTTTCCCTGTTGGAATATTTTAAATAAATAAAATATTTTTTGTGATTTTATGCATTATTTCTAAAATTGGATTGGAATGTAATTATTGTTACTTGATGGGTTGAGGTTATATTTGTCAATTGTGGTCTAATTGACAGTATAATATTTACACCGTTGGATTGTGATTTTCCAACTTTATTCAGTGGAATTTAATCATAACCGTTGATATCTAGGTCTCCATGATATGAAGGGAGACTTATGTATTTTATTTGTAAAGAAGCCGTCCCCCCTGTTGTTATTATAAATAAGGGTTTCATGACCCTTATTCAGTCCTATCGAAGAACAACTCTCAGAAAGGGGGTAGAGCTCTCTAAGGATTTCTTGCAGGAACAAAAGGTATTCTTAAGGATTATATCATCAATCAGGTATGTCAATTAAATCTCCTCTATAATTAATTGCAATATTTTTTATTTTTACAAGTTGAGCATAGATTAAATTCTAACAATTGGTATTAGAGCCATGGTTAGAGGTGAAGTTTTTTCTTGTAAGAATCTAGAAAAATTGATTTCCCTCCAATTTCGTGTAAATTATCTATATCTATAATTGGGCACATGAACAGACTCATGTATAGATATAATATATATATATATATATATTTTTCTTGTGATCGCATTGTACGAAGGCACACGTTTACATATACATGTAAAGTTTGTTAATTTGGAATCTCAGATTTCATGGTCACCTTTTTACATGTATAGAATTCTCAAAATTTGTGCATAGTTATATGGCATGTTTAAAGCACATATATATATATATATTTTTATTACATGTTTAAGTTGATCTATTGAGTAATTAATGATTCAGGCTTTTATATATATATATATATGAAAAATCATGATTGGAGCATGTGTACATGGGTAAACAAAGCTATGGCAGCTTTGTTTTTTATTTTATTATTGGAATATATATATATATATATATATATATATATATATTCCAATAATAAAATAAAAAACAAAGCTGCCATAGCTTCCCCAACTGAAGCTTCAGCGGCCAACAATGGAGGCCGAGCTTCCCGATCACTTTCCGATCATTTCCGAGCACCGAATCGCGCATATGAATATACCATTGAACTCTTATCGATCTAAGTTACGTATTGGTACCAAAATCATCCCCTCTCGCGGACTAAATCAAAAACGCCCAATTTCAAGTTTCGAAAATCTAAAATTTTAAACTCAATTTCTGTATATACATGTATATACATATGCAAAAATACTCTAAAACAGTACCAAAACTCCAAAATCCTAATGTTTAATTCACAGAATTATTTTTAGCATGCAAAATCATTTAATTTCATAATTAAATGCATACAAATTTCTAGCAACATGTCTATACAATTAGCATAATTAATTTTCACAAAATTTATCAACAGAAAAAAAACAATTATATACAAATTTTCAAAATAAACACAATCCTCAAACCTAGACCATGCATACGGATTCAAAGGGGAAGAGAAGAATCAAACTTGCCTCTTTGACGATCTCGTTCACCCGAACTCCTCTCTTTCGTTTACTCTCCTGATTTTTGTGCGTAATGCAAACGGCAGAAACCCTAGTTTCTATTATCTTTTGTCCTAATCATTTTTATTCTATTATTATTATTATTATTTTCTAAAAACTAAATAACTAAAAATAATAATAATAACCATAATAATATAACTATAACCATGACCCAACAACTTAAGCATATCCTTAGCCCAACCATTCCAGCCCAGATTCCTCCTTAGCCCAATCCAAAGCATTTAAAATATTTAAATCAAATAATACACAATCAATAAACAATTCATATAAATTGATAAAAATAAAAATAGAGCAATTCACATAAAATGAAAGAATTTATAAAGACAATCAATTCACATAAAATAATAATTGTATAAAAACCTAACAATTCACATGAAATGATAAAATGCATATAAAGGCATTCCACATGAATTGAAAAATAATAATAATAATAATATAAAGAAATTTAAATTCTTTAAAATAATAGACGTCCAAATTTTTTGGGGTATTACATGTGTGTGTCAAGCAACTATGTATACAACAACATATATATGTGTGTCAAAATTTAAAGTTTCCTGATATCTATATACATGCATATAACATGTGTGTTAAAATTTAAAGTTTCCTGATATCTATATACATGCATATGACATATGTATGCTTTTGTATTATTTATTAGAATATAATGTTCTAATAGAAATATACGGTAATATACAGTGCATACACATGAATTGACCTTGAGTAAATTGTTATTTATTTATTTTTATATCTATTATAATTGGGCTTGGAGGCCACTAATGCGTATCTCATAAAGATCAAATTAAGCATTTGCTGTTTATTGGAGTTTTCAAATATGAAAAAGTTATGAACAGTGGATTTTATGTGCATGGATTATTATAAATATTTTTTTTTTATTTATATTTAAGTTATTTTGATCCATGTTCAAATATTGTTTCATAATATTTGGGTTTATTTTTATGTGCATTATAAAGAATTTTGTGAACCTAAATAAAATGAAAATTTAAAATTTAGGTCTTTCCTTGGAGTTCAGGAGGACCGGTAAAGTGACCGTTTCAAGGTAGTATCCAAAGTGAGTGATGTCTGCCCAAAGGTGACATTCACTCATGTAGGTTATTATTTTTTAAAAATTTTAAAGACAAATATTGGTCTTATTAAGGTCTTACAGTGTACTTACCTATATTGGGATATTAGTTCTGCCCAAAGGTGATCAGTGTCTTAATGTAGGATAAGTGAGTATAATAGTTGAGAGTGTTTGGGTTAGAACTAAATAACCTTCTTGCCCAAAGGTAGTGGAAGTGTTTAGTAATAATTCAAGCATAAATAACTAGGTTTATGTGCGATTTAATTGCAAATTTAGGGGGTAAATGTATTTAAAATTCTACCTTAATGTGATTTTTAAATGACATCTTACCTGTTCCCTCAAGGTGGAAGGTTTTGCACATAGTAAAACACCTTGATAAATTTGGCTTAAAACTCCAAGTACGAATTAAAGTGATAATCTCTAAAGTTGTGACATATTATTTTATATGTTGTTTATGTGGTGTTATTTAATATAACATGTTTTGAGGTTATTAACGCTTCCGCAATTCAGATATAGCTTATAGGGATTGAACCACTGGATGGTTCAAATTATACTTACCTAGGGGACATGTTTTGATATTATGTTGGGTTTCTTAGACTACGAGTCTGTACCTTTTAAGGAGAAACCCTCTATGCTGGTTGCAGAGTCTTCTAAGGTAGTAAGGTTGTTATATTTAAGTGGACTAAAGGTATTACAATTGCCATAAGGTTGATTTGTGCTTCTATTAGTGTGACTTGTGGGGTGGTATTCTAGTATTTGAAACTACTAAGAAGCTTCTTGATCTGATCAAGAAGTAGTTCATGGCACCAAGAAGCAGCTACAGTATTATTATCTGACACAACTTGTGTCAGCCAGATATGATGGCAATGGTTCAGTGAGGGAGCACATTTATACGATGTGCAAACTGGTTAATGCTTTAAGGGAGCAGAGAATCACATTTGATGATAAGTTATTAGTCCATATAGTGATATATTAATTCTCTGTTTAGGTTTTTTTGAGAAATTCAAGGTGAATTATAATTCACATGAGACAAAATAAAATATTAACCAGCTATTAGCACTTTGTGTGATTGAGGAATAGCGACTCAAGGGAATTAAAATTGAGTCAGACCATTTTATCGTAAATGATAGCAGTAAGAAAATTTTCTAGAAGAAAATAAGTGGCAAGAAAGGAAATTTAACTGAACAGAAAAATTAAAAATAAAACGATAAAGAAAAATGCATGATCATAGAAATGATGAATGTTGGTTCTGCAAAATGAAAGGACATCAAAAGAAAGACTGTCACAATTTTTAGATTTAGTTGAAGGAAAACAACGCATGTATGAAAATTATTGTCGTAATTTTTGAGCCCAATTAAGTAAACGTGCCTGAATATATTTGAGGATTGATCATACATGCCTCTTGTTTATCTATGAGTTCGATACCTTTCGGATAAAATCATGCTTTTGTTGGAGATAATTCATCTATGCTTTAGCATATGAGATTGGGGTATATCTCTTGAAAGAGACATGAACGCTTGGTTAAGGATGAGATTATTGGACTACTAATTATTCAGATTGTAATTTATGTGTTGACTGTGTCATGGGGAAGATGTAGAAGAAATACAAATTTTTTAAGGTTATAGATGTGGAGGGTGTGAATCGTAGTGTTTTAGTGCATACCTCAATGTTTTGAATGGGCCGCAGGCCCAGTCTCAGACATTTACATGTGTGAGGATGCCTTGTAGAGGTGAAATTGTATAATCCAGATATTAAAAAACTTGATCCTTACATTGTCACTTGTCATTTTATTGAGTATCTTGAGAGATCTTTTGGTTATTGTTTTTATTATTCCTCTAAACCTATGAAAAAAAATTGTTGAAACATGTCATTGCAAAATTTATTGAGGATGTGTGAATTCAGTGGGAGTCTAGAACTTTGTAGTTTCTTTTATACTTAATGATTTTGAGGTGTATTATAGATATAAGAGGTGATGATTTCTTTGGGTTCATCAAATGACTCTTTGAGAATCATTTTGCCATTGTCACACATTATGATCTTGAGTTGCATTAAATAGATGTCTAGACAATGTTCCTCAATGGAGAAATTAAAAAAGTGATTTACATGTTTCAACCTGAAGAATATCATGATCTAATGCATATACCTCAAGTTCAGTAGGAGTTAATTTGTTATCTTTGTATTATATGTTGATGATATTTTGTTAGTTAGTAATGACATTCATATAATACATGCACTACAGAAAAATTTGGACTTTCTCAAAAGGCATGTATTGACAAAATATTGAAAACTTTTGAGATGAAGATATTGTGTACCAAGTGAGGTTCAATGTGTTAAAGGAAATATGTTGTCAGAATAAAAGTGTCTCGATAATGATTTTGTGAGAACTCTTGATTTTAGCAAAATCTGCAGATTATTTGTTCGAATATAGTGAATAAAGTTTTGAGGTATCTTCTGACAACTAAAGAGTTTATGTTGATCTACAAGAAATCAAATTGCTTAGAGATAAATGGTTATTCTGATGATGACTATGCAGGTTGCTCAAGTAGTAGGAAATCTACTTTTATTTTTATTTTTATTTTTATTTTATGTTGGTTCAAGGAGTGAGCTATCTTGTGAAAAAATCTCTAAGCGATATATTATCACATATTTCACTATGTATGCAGAGTTGGTCAGTTGTTGTGAAACAACCAAATATGCCATGTGGTTAAAAAATTTTATTGTGGATTTGAGGTTGTTGACTCCATACACAAGCGTATGACATTTTCTGTAATAATGAAGTTGTTATAAAGTATGTGAAAGATGAAAAGTTGACTAAGCGTAATAGGCACGTTGACATAAAGTACCTTTTCGTGTGTAAGAAGGTTAAGGAATGTTCTATTTAGGTTTTCCACATAAAATACTATTATAGATCATCTCATTAAATGTATTTAGCTACAAATTTTTAAGGTGTACGTGATCCGGATAAGTGTTCGAGAGTCATTGTGTTATAATGTCTGATATTTACTTTACATCATGTTACATTACAGTAAGCTTTCAACTTATTTACACCTTATGGTGATAGTTATTTTCCTTCAGTTTATTTACGCCTTTTGGTTACAGTTATTTGCATGCAAAATAAAGTTATGATGCATCGTTATTATTATCTTCATTTATATATAGTTTATGCACGTGCTATTGATAGGCGTTGAATGTTACGCATTCTAGCCTCTTAACTTATATATTTTATTCTCTTAGTGATAGATTATTTTGTGATTTTACTTTGTTTTAGTGTTTTCTGTATTTTCAGGGCCTTAATGATTATTTCAGTTAAAACCAGGATTTTGGGCTTTTAAAGAAGACATCCAAGATGGTGAGATGAAGCCTACATCAAGGAGATTCACTCAACCATTTATTTCAACTCAAATCAGCCCAAGAAAGAGGTCCAAGAGAATTACAGCTGCTTAAGAAGGTTTCGGGCCTGAAGCCCAAATCTGCGCATAATACAGTCTTAATCCCGTTTTGGAAAACGGACCAGAAGTCTTATTTTTGATCCTCAAATAGACATTATTTTTGCATAGGGTTGAACGAAATTCAATTCTGCACACTTTTGTATTTCAAGAAAATTTCGTAAATCGGACTTCTAGTGGGTCAAAAGTTGGGCCGAAGTCAGCAAGAAAAACCCACCTGATTAGTGCTGCGGGAAACCCTAATTTATTCCTAATTGGATTAGGACTTTGGTGTATTCTCTTGGGGAATAAAGTGAAGAATAAGAGGCTGAGTTGAGAGGAGAGATTAGACAGAGAGAACAGAGCTTGGAGAGTCTGAGAGGGTTGAGAAGAGAACAGAAACATATTGCAGAGCCATTAGAGAACAAAGTCATACGCATAATTCAGAAAGATGATGTCTTCTTCCTCAACAGTTGAAGCTTCTTCTTCTACCATAAGCGGCTAGTTCATCCACTAGGGTTTTGATGTAGCCCTAACAAAGCATCAATGGTTTGATTGTTTTAATTATTGGGGACCTTTATATACATGCATAGATTGTGTAATTCAGAGGATTCTTATTATAGAATTGAGCAATAAAAGTCTTGTAAATTCAATCTCAATGATTTCTTATCTTGTCTTAGATATTTAGTTATTGTTATTGAACTCAATCTCTTTTGTTTTATGTGATCATGAGAGAGATTATTACACAATGGTAATCACTGAATATATTGTTATGAGCTTTGATGGATTATGCCTAGAGAAGATGAACCATACTGCACCCTAGATTAGAGTAGTTAGACAGATGGCCCATGCCAATCGAAGATAGTCCATGGCTTAGCCTTAATTATATGTTATCTTCTTGACGGATGAAGGTGAGCTTGTAGCCACCAACACCACTTATGCATGATGTAATTTTCCTATAGTTGATTCAATTGACCATTGATTGTGGAGTTAGTGGTGAAGTCAAACACCTTAGATTTCTCTCTTATTATCTTCACTATCTTATTTATCTTTGATTTGTTTTATTTTCCTTTTTAATTAATTTAGTTTAAAAATCAGAATTCTTTTCTTACAAATTTAATTAGAATTAATTCCGTATTCCAACTTGTAATACCCCGCTCCAACACATGGTATGATATTGTCCGCTTTGGGCCTGAGCCCGCACGATTTTGCTCTTGGGTTTACCCCAAAAGGCCTCATACCATTTGAAGAGAACATACTACATATAAGCACATCCCCTTTTCCACACCCAGGCGATGTGGGATTGAGCACCCTGTACCCTGTCAGTGTGGTAGCTCAGCCCAGTGTCTATCTTCGCACCCGCCCACTCACACCCGTCCACAAGGGTTACTACAATCCACCCCCCTACGAGGCCCGACGTCCTCGTCGGCACACTTCTTCCGGCTGGGTTCTGGCTCTGATACCAACTGTAATACCCCGCTCCAACACATGGTATGATAATACCCCGCTCCAACACATGGTATGATATTGTCCGCTTTGGGCCTGAGCCCGCACGATTTTGCTCTTGGGTTTACCCCAAAAGGCCTCATACCATTTGAAGAGAACATACTACATATAAGCACATCCCCTTTTCCACACCCAGGCGATGTGGGATTGAGCACCCTGTACCCTGTCAGTGTGGTAGCTCAGCCCAGTGTCTATCTTCGCACCCGCCCACTCACACCCGTCCACAAGGGTTACTACAATCCACCCCCCTACGAGGCCCGACGTCCTCGTCGGCACACTTCTTCCGGCTGGGTTCTGGCTCTGATACCAACTGTAATACCCCGCTCCAACACATGGTATGATATTATACTTGTTTAGTTAACAGTTATTTTTAATTCAGAGGAACTTTCTTTTCTGCAATTAGAAAATTGTTCATTATATCTTTTGTATTCTATGCTTGTTGCTACCAGTTGTATGTATCTTCCAGGTTTTGTGTATGAGACTGGCCACCTCATGCGCGAAATTTTATGGGGGGTATTTCATTTGGTATCAGAGCATTCCAGGTTCAAGTATCCTCGGGTCTGTAGGGTCCGTCGTTGGGTATCTTCCGCGTTGCGTATTCTGATAAATAGAATCTAAGTAGAGGATTCATTATACTCTATACATCTTAGTCTATTATTGGGGCTTATTTAGATGTCACCCTGTAGGAGTAGGAAAGCGAACCACAACTAACGTCAGGATAATGTTCAAGATGGAAATGTTGAACTTCCTCTCGATTTGGCAGCCATGGTAATTTAGGCTGTAGCTACAGGAGTGGCAACTTCTCTTTAGAATCAGCAGCCACCCCAACAGCCACTGCAAATGGCGCATGTTCCAGTACCAGTGGAACAGCCTAACAGTTGGGAAGGATGCAAAACTCTTTCACATAAGGGAATTCCTGGACTTACAGAAGAATGACAGGACAATCGCAGGGTCGGAATAGGAGTTCACCAATTTATCTTTGTTGCACCTGAGGAGGTGAACACTGAAGGGAAGAAGGTGAGCTATTTTGTGAAGAGATTGATTTAGACTATTCGACAGGTCATTGTGAGTAGTCTAGCTTATTCCACTTACACTCAGGTGGTTAATGCTGCGTTTGCAGCACTGTCAAATAAGGTGGGATTATAGGAAATGATAGGGGAGAAAAGAAATGATAGATCCTCCGCTAGCCAGATAGTGGAAAAGAAAAATGGAAATAACAAGGCAATCTATTCAATAGATGAACTATGGAAGGGTCTACAATGTCATGCCAAATGATGAGCAGACTCCTTAGGCGATTGAGGGTAGGGTTCCGATAAAGGTTAACTTTGATCGTGTTCTTATTTGAGACTGAGGCATCTCACTCTTTTGTATCTCAGTCATTTGTTAGGATATCGGGTATACTTACTCAGTCGTGTAGTTCTCCACTTACTATAAATACACCGTTAGGAGTTAGTACAGTATTACGAGAACGCTGTAGTCAAGTCACTATAGGCGTTGGCAATCTCAGGTTCTTGGCAGACCTTTTGGTCCTAGACATGAATTCATATGATGTCAAACTCAGGATGGATTTGTTATCGCATTATCATGCCCATGTCAATTGCCATGATTAGGCAATTCTTTTTGTTATACCGAGTCAGGAGGTGTATTTGGTTGCTATACCGTAATCAAATGAAGGGTCTAGAACTTGCCCATTCTTTAATAGTGAGAAGTCTCCGGAGGGAAATACGGTTTCTACGGATCCCATTCCAGTGGTACGAGACTTTCAGGATGTGTTTTAGGAAATTTCAAGACTACCACCGAGTCGTGAGATAGACTTTGTAATTTACCTAGCTTCAGGCACCAGGCCTACTTCTAGGTCAGAGGAGGATCATGCCAGACATCTTTGTATCATTTTGTAGACACTGAGAGATCACAGTTGTAGGTAAAGTTTGAGAAGTAAGATTTCTGGCAGAGGGAGGTGAAGTTCTTGGGTCATATAGTATTTGAGAAAGGATAGTGGTAGATCAAAGCAAGGTGTCCGCGATATGGAGTGGGGGCAACCTACCTCACCCATGGTGATTCGTAGTTTTTTGGGGTAGTTGGTTATTGTTGTAGGTTCAGTCAGGGCTTTTCAAAGATTGTTAGCCATCTCACCCATGTACCTAAAAAAAAAAAGGGTGTGCCTTTCGTTTCCAATGATTCTTGTTAGACGACATTTGATGAGTTAAAGAACAGGTTAACAACTGCACCTGTTCTAGTTACCCTTTAGTGTGGCATTGAGTACTTGGTATGTACCGATGCATCATTGTAAGGTCTGGGGTGTGTGTGGACTCTGCCATGAGGACCTGGTGACATTATCTCTTGGGAAAGACTTTTGTTCAACGACCATAAGAGGTTGTAGTATATGTTTTCACAGGAAAAATGTTGATGATATAGCTGATATTTTTGTAGCATGTGTAGTGGTCACACCTACTATCATTTGGAGGGTAATTTCAGATCAGCTTACTGACCCGTAGTGTGTAAAGAAGGTGGTTGAGTTGAAATCTGGATAGGTACCATTTTATACAATGGGTACAGGTGGAGGCGGGCATGATGAGTGAGGCTTACAGTTCTCAGTTTTTGGTACGCTTGAGAGGGGATAAGATGTACCAAGAAATGAAATGACAGTTTTGGTGGGCAGGCATGAAGAGGGACATAACTATATTTGTCTCTAAGTGCAGCAGTGGTCAGATGATCAAGATTGATCACCAGAGACTGCCGGAGTCTTTGCAACCACTGCCTATACCGGAGTGGAAGTGGGAAAGCCTCTTTATGGATTTCAATGTGGGACTTCCCACCTCACAACGAAACCATGATGTTATTTGGGTGATAGTGGATAGACTGACGAAATTATCACATTTCTTGCCGTACGCTTGAGTTACACCTTAAAGTAGTATGCGAAGCTTTACATTGTAGAGATAGTGAAGCTTCATAGTGTGTCTTTGTCCATTATATCGGATAGAGATCCGAGTTTTGTTTCAGGGTTTTAGGAGAGCTTTCAGCAAGTAATGGGTACAGCTCTGCACCTCAGTACAACTAATTACCCTCAGACTGATGGTTAGACTGAGAGGGTTAATCAGATTCTGGAGGGTATTTTGTGAGCATGTGTACTTAACTTCAAGGGTAATTGAGAGAATTACTTGCTGCTAGTTGAGTTTGTCTATAATAATAGTTATCAAAAGACTATTGGTATGGCACCATTTAAGGCTCTGTACAGACGACTTGTATATCGTTGGGTTACTGGTTGGAAGTTAGAGAGAATAGGTTTTTGGGTCCTGAGTTCATCAAGGACACGTCAGAAATAGTTGTCCTTATTAGAGACCGTATGCGGACTGCATAGAGCAGATAGAAAAGTTATGCTGACTGAAGAACTCGTGCACTAGAGTTCAAGGTGGGGGATCAGGTTCTATTCAAGGTTTCTCCCATGAAGGGAGTAATGTGGTTTGGAAAAAAAAAAAAGGGGAGGTTGTCACCTCGTTTTTTTTGGCTTCTTTCATGATTACTGATAGGATCGGGACAGTAACGTATAGTGATGTTACTAAACACAATGCACAGGGTGTATCATATCTTTTATGTGTCTTTGTTATGGAAATTCCGTAAGGAGGATGTTATTGATCAGCACATTGAGGTTGGGGAGATTGAGTTGCAGCTAGATCCAACAAATGTAGAGTAACTGTACTGTACTCATGACCATAGTAATCAATTCCCTCATCTTAAGACTATTCCTTTAGTTCGGGTTCAGTGGAGTCACCACAATTAGGTGGAGTCCACTTGGGAAAAGGAGGATGAGATAATAACAAAATATCCAGAGCTTTTTCTTTCAGGTATGAGCTGAATTCCGAGGACGGAATTCCTCTGTTAGGGGGGAAGACTGTAATACCCCGCTCCAACACATGGTATGATATTGTCCGCTTTGGGCCTGAGCCCGCACGATTTTGCTCTTGGGTTTACCCCAAAAGGCCTCATACCATTTGAAGAGAACATACTACATATAAGCACATCCCCTTTTCCACACCCAGGCGATGTGGGATTGAGCACCCTGTACCCTGTCAGTGTGGTAGCTCAGCCCAGTGTCTATCTTCGCACCCGCCCACTCACACCCGTCCACAAGGGTTACTACACAACTCATCAGACCATAATCCCTGAGGTACGATACCCCTTCCTTTCGATAGCCCTATTCTGCAAGGAATTCGTTCTATTGCGAAGTGTGTAAAATTTTAATTGATATATTTTTGAGTCACACTCACACACGAATCAGCTATTATGTTTTCCTAGGAGTGATGTTACACTCATGAGGGTGTTTGGATTAGATGTAGGATTGACACCACATTGATAAATTCAAACATAATTATTAAAGTACTTGTGGGAGTATTTCACACTCCATAAGGATAGCTTGGGCTAGATATGGGATTGGCTCCATATCAGTAAACCCTCACACTGGACAGAAGGTTGGCGGTTTGCTGTAATATGTTCAGGTGACATACCGTGATGGTATGAAGCATGACGGATAATGAGGTGTGCATTTAGATCACATGCAGTTAGCGCATCTCATGAAATGCAGTAAAGCCACTATATTTTCTCAAATCCTAGATGGAATCAGTTTTGAGACCATGGAACTGTTTAGACTAATATATTACTTGTCTATGCATTCATGATCCACTATTGAGGAAGTTTATGGAAGAAAGTGTTTTAAAGTTTCAACCCATCTGTTTCGATAATTGTATTTTTCTAAAATAAAATGAGTGGCCACTCGACTTTTCTAAAGTGTTGCAATCCATAGTATCATTTTATAAAACTTAAAGTGCATGAACCAAGTGGGAGATTGTTGAAATATTTTAAATAAATAAAATACTTTTTGTGGTTCTTTGCATTATTTCTAAAATTGGATTACAATGTAATTATTATTACTTGATGGGTTGGGGTTATACTTGTCAATTGTGGTATAATTGACAGTATGATATTTACACCGTTGGATTGTGGTTTTCCAACTTTATTCAGTGGGATTTAATCTTAACCGTTGATATCTAGGTCTCCATGATAGGAAGAGAGACTTAGGTATTTTATTTGTAGAGAAGTCGTCCCCCCTGTTGTTGTTATAAATAAGGGTTTCATAACCCTTATTCAGCCCTATCGAAGAACAACTCTCAGAAAAGGGGTAGAGCTCTATAAGGATTTTTTGCAAGAACAAAAAGGTATTCTTAAGGATTATATCATCAATCAGGTATGTCAATTAAATCTCCTCTATAATTAATTGCAGTATTCTTGATTTCTACAAGTTGAGCATGGATTAAATTCCAACTCCCTTCTTGAGCAAGTTGGTTAAGGGTCGTGCTATGATGCCAGAGTTTTGAACAAACTTCCAATAATACCTTGTCAAGCCTAAAAAACCACGTAACTCCAAAATATTAGTGGGGGTGGTGATGTGACCATGGCTGCAATCTTACTATTATCAACGTTCACTCCTTGATGTATGACAATGTGCCCCAAGTATTCCAGTTCCTGTTGGCCAAACACGCATTTGCTTGCCTTAGCAAAAAATTGGTGTTGCCGCAAGGTCTCTAATGTTTGTCTAACATGCACCATATGTTCATCCTAAGTGGGACTATATACCAGAATATCATCAAAAAAAACCAAAATGAACTTTCGAAAGAAAGGTCGAAATATTAAGTTCATAATGGCTTGAAATGTTGGGGGTGCATTACAAAGGCCAAAAGGCATTACGAGATATTCGTAATGGCTATTATGAGTGCAAAAAGCAGTTTTAATAACATCGGGAGGATTCACTCTTACTTGATGATAGCCAGCTCTCAGATCAAATTTGGTGAAGTAAGTGGTGCCATACAATTCTTCTAGCATATCGTCCACTATCGGAATGGGAAAACGATCCTTGACGATGGCGACTTTAAGTGTACGGTAATCTTTATAAAATTGCCAACTGCCATATTTTTTCTTCACTAGTAGTACTGCCGATGAGAAGGGACTGGCTAGGATGAATGAGCCCCAAATCTAGCATTTCTTGGACCTGCTTATCGATTTCAACTTTTTGGAAGTGGGCATTCCTGTAGGGGCGTACGTTAATTGGCTCGGTCCCCTCATTTAACGTAATACAATGGTCCACTTCACGTACAGGTGGTAAACTTGAGGGCTCCTAGAACACATCCTCATACTCTTTCAACAGCCCTTGCTTACTTTGCTACTTATTTTCAGTGGGTGTATCAGGTGGTGCAGGTTCTATGGTCGATTGAAAACACACAGCAAATAGCACATGCCTTTGTCGGAACTCCTTTGTTATCTCTTCTGATGAAGTCGCCTGAATGGTTTGCACGTCCACTCCTTGCAGCCTTTGGTCTTGATTTTCCCAAATAAAATCCATGGTCAACTGTTCCTCGTTACAAACCGTAGATCCCAGTATTTCAAGCCATTGAACACCAAGGACAAGATCAAGACCTAATAAGGGTAGAGAGATTAAAAGGTGAGGTAAAATTCTATGCCTTGTAATTCTACCCGTACCTTATCGTAACACCCCTGACACGTTAATTTTTCTCTGTTGGCCACGTGGATAGGGAAGGTCTCCGTAGGTGTGACTGGCAACCTGAGCATGCTTGCTAAACGGTTGCTAATGAAGTTGTGTGTCGATCCGCTGTCAATTAAAACCATTACTTCATGGGGACCCATTTTTGCTGTTACACGCATGGTTTTCAATGCTGTCCATCACACCAAGGCGTGCAAGGTGATTCTGGTTCTGGTTCTAGTTCAGGTTCTTGCACATCAGCTGTATCTCCCCCGTGGTCATTTTCCAGCATTTGTTGATCGATAATGTCCTCACATATCATATTACCCATATGCCCTTCCAAAAGTAACCGCTGCAATTTTTGACATCTATGGCCTGCTGTAAAATGTTCATTGCAGTTGAAACAGAGTCCTTGTACCCTCTTTCTTTGCATTTCCTCCCATGACAAATGTTTAATAGGTCTCACAGGTGCAGTAGGAGCTATATGAGTTGTAGTAACCCTTGTGGATGGGTGTGAGTGGGCGGGTGCGAAGACAGACACTGGGCTGAGCTACCACACTGACAGGGTACAGGGTGCTCAATCCCACATCGCCTGCGTGTACTGTAATACCCCGCTCTAACACATGGTATGATATTGTCCGCTTTGGGCCTGAGCCCGCACGATTTTACTATTGGGTTTTCCCCCAAAAGGTCTCATACCATTTGAAGAGAACATATTACATATAAACACATCCCCTTTTTCACACCCAGGTGATGTGGGATTGAATACCCTGTACCCTGTTAGTGTGGTAGCTCAGCCCAGTGTCACTTTTTGCACCCGCCCACTCACACCCATCTACAAGGGTTACTACAATCCACCCCCCTATGAGGCCCCCGACGTTCTCGTCGGCACACTTTCGGCTGGGTTCAGGCTCTGATACCAACTGTAATACTCCGCTCCAACACATGGTATGATATTATCCGCTTTGGGCCTGAGCCTACACGGTTTTGCTCTTGGGTTTTACCCCAAAAGGCCCCATACCATTTGAAGAGAACATACTACATATAAGCACATTCCATTTTTCATACCCAGGCGATGTGGGATTGAGCACCCTGTACCCTGTCAGTGTGGTAGCTCAGCCCAATGTCACTTTTTGCACCCGCCCACTCACACCCGTCCAGAAGGGTTACTACAATCCAAAGTGGGCGGGTGCGAAGACAGACATTGGGCTGAGCTACCACACTGACAGGGTACAAAGTGCCCAATCCCACATCGCTTGGGTGTGGAAAAGGGGATGTGCTTATATGTAGTATGTTCTTTTCAAATGGTATGAGGCCTTTTGAGGTAAAACCCAAGAGAAAAATCGTGCGGGCTCAAGCCTAAAGCGGACAATATCATACCATGTGTTGGAGCGGGGTATTACAGTTGGTATCAAAGCCTGAACCCAGCCGAAAGTGTGCCGACGAGGACGTCGGGCCTTGTAGGGGGGTGGATTGTAGTAACCCTTGTGGACGGGTGTGAGTAGGCGGGTGCGAAGACAGACACTGGACTGAGCTACCACACTGACAGGGTGCAGGGTGTTCAATCTCACATCACTTAGGTGTGGAAAAGGGGATGTGCTTATATGTAGTATGTTCTCTTCAAATGGTATGAGGCCTTTTAGGGTAAAACTCAAGAGAAAAATCGTGTGGGCTCAGGCCCAAAGCGGACAATATCATACCATGTGTTGGAGCGGGGTATTACATAAGTAGCTTGTGGAAGAGCTAACGGAGCTCTTGCAAGTGGGAAACGCATGAACCTCTTTTGTCGTGCAAGTTGTTTGTCCCTCATTCTCGCTAAGTTGATGGCCTCTTTGAGTGAATGTGGCTTAAACATCCGAATCCCATCCACTATTTTTGCCTTTAAGCCGCCCATGAATGTCCCCACCAATGCCTTCTGAGTCCACCCCTGGACCCTGTTGCGGAGCTTTTCAAACTCGCGCTGGTAGTCCCTGAAGGTCCCTAGCTATTTGACTCAGGAAAGAGCTTCGTCAAAGTCTTCACGCTCCGATGGTCCAAAGCGAGCCCGGAGTTCTTCCTCAAATTTCTCCCATAAAAGCATATGTTCTTCGTCCTGAAATGTCCTGCGAATCCACTGCCACCATTGGTTAGCCTCTCCTTCCAAATGGTATGCTGCCATAGAAACTTTCTGGGTTTCCGCCGTGCCCTGGTACTCGAAGAACTGGTGCACACGGTTGAACCATTCGATTGGGTCATCCCCCAAAAATTGTGGAAATTCCAACTTCGCTGTTTTGGCTAAGATGATTTGCCGACCTCCATCGTTGCCTTCTCGGTGATGGTTGTCATGGTTAGGATGCTCCTGATTTGTAATCTTCGCATTCGAAAGTCGATTGAGAGTTTCCTCCATTCGCAATAGTCCTTCCTGAACTACATCGAGTCTAGAGTCCAAATGGCCAATACGCTCCTTGTTAGTTCCCATGAGTAACCTAGCTCTGATAACAATGATAAGTCCCAACTCAAAGTGTAAAGTGCTAAGATAATTTGGGTTCTCTTCAGGTGAGAAACGTACCACAATTAGAATGCAAAAAATATACCTCTCCTCATTACGAAAGCATGGGCTGCTTAAATAAGCAAAGTCGTTTACAAACCAACCGGAATAAAAGGAAAGTTAACAACTAACAAATGAAATTCAACACACGTAAAATAGGGCATAAAACAATGTAATAACAAACTGAAATAAAATGTCGTAAAACTCGCAACTACGAACACGTTGCGTAAAACTTGTAACTTTTGATGACCATTTCCTTCTGCACGTCCCAACTCATCCCAAATATTTGGGATTTGGCTTATGGCCTCTCTCAAATCGTCATGGCCTATCCTCGATACCGAGCAACCAAGCATGCCATGGGTTAGATTAGGTTTGTTTTGTTTTGGGTACATCTTTGATGGGTGATGGATTTAGTAATTTAACGTTTTATCTCTTTTTTTTTTCTTTTTAAATAAAATAAGAATACTTTGGTCATTTTAATGTCAAAATTCTCCCAATTTTGAGATTTGTCTTCAATTGCACAAATTAAAAAATGTAGTTTACCTTCTTAGAATCAACATCCATTTACATTGATAATGTAACATTTATTACGTCAATAATATAACACTTTCGCTTCAATTTAGTGCGTGCTACATTCTTAGTATAAAAATGTTACATTCTCGAAATAATGAGTATTATATTCTCAAAGTTATGATGTTGTATTCTAACAGATAAGTCGTTTCTATGCACAACAAAGAGCAGGGGTGTGTATTGGAGAGATCCGAATCCACATAGGCATGAGTCTTTTTTTGTTAGGGTTTTGGCTTAGACTTCATGTCGGACTATTGGTTTTGTGACATGTTCTATCTATGTTTAGGTTACCTGAATTTATCATTAATTATTTCAATTCTTATATATATATATATATATATATTTTTTTTTTGATAAATAAGGATAAATGGGCTGCAAGGTAAAGCCCCCAATAAACCCAAGAACCAACCTCAGTCTGCTACAAAGTCAACCAATAATAGGCCTTGGGCGCTCATAGCATGCTGCCAAAAGCCCACCGGATAGGGTAAGCACTGAAAGAACGGGTACAAGGAAGATAGAAACACAATTTGTGATGACGTATAAATCACTTAAATGATGAAGGAGATAAGAAATCCAAGAGGATGCTCATACTTTTAGGCAAGATGAAGGAGATAAGAAACTGGGTTTAGGGATTCATACAAATTAAGATGTTTTGAATACACCGGACATGAGTGCAAGAGGATTAAGATAAGTGACAAAATTCAAGAAAATAGAGTAGGATACAATAATAAAATAATAAATTATATATAAAAAATCCATCTCTATTACTTTATCCACAACACCATGAATGTAATTAGTAATTTATTTAAAAACAAAGAAATACCACATAAAATATAAGGAAATCGTTTAATTATTCATTCAAGCATTAGAATAATTCACAACCTCCAAAACCTCATCATTGTGAATTTGTGGTCCGAATTTTGCTCTGGCGTGGGATGCAACCTATTATGATCCCTCGTTGACCCTCGTTGAGAAATCTCTTGTAAAAGTGGCAGTAGAAAGAGAGTGTTTGGAGTGAAAACTTGTAATCTCTTAATTTTTGTATAGTAAAAATTTTTGCCGGATTTTTATCGTAAATGTAATCTAGATTCTAGGTGAATCACGTAAATCTCTCTGTTGTTTGTGTTTATGTTTTTAGTCAATTTCTCGATTGTCTTTTGGGTTCCCGTATTTGTCACAAGCAATCATGTTATCCTTCATCGGTCATCAATTTACAAAATACACACCAAAAATATTGAGAGAAGAAAAAAGGAACCCCATGTTCCTCTTCAACTCATCTAATTATCAGACTCCGTCCCTCCATAATTTTATGAATAGAAAATAAAAAATGAGAAAAAAGAAGGAACAAATGAGGCATACAGTAATTGCAAGGCCCGACGAATGTGGTAGCACAGCATAAGAGCCGGTCATGAATGCCACCATCATTGCTCCCACAGCAACAATAATGAGTAGAAAAGAACTTTTAAAGCGGTGGAAACTCTTATCCACATCATCATAAAGGTATCCAAACAAGAGGAGAAATATAGCAGTAACAGAGGAGACCATAGCAATAGTATTGGTCAAAACAAATGCTTTCAAAGCTGTTTGTTTTGCTAAAACTGCCATGCCTTGCTTTGGCCCGCCATCGTAGCCACCTGGCATGGTGAAACCAGCTGCAAAAGTTACCGTCGCTATAAGTGTAGCCACTATCAATTGGGTGTCCGCAATTTTTTTAAGTTCATTTAGTCTCTTCTCTCTCTTAGAATCATGAGGTACATTCTTTATGTGTAATTTGAATTTGCTTCGACAACCCACACGTGAAACCTGCATTTTTATTTTGTTCTTTGATCAATTTGAAAAGAGGAGTACTTATGATATGTATTGCAAAAAATTGTTAATTATTCATGTCATGAAAATTTGAGTAAGTAAACTAATACGAGACACTTTTACCTGAGCATACATGCATACACCTTAACCATTAGTTCAACAACATTAATTCTCAATCTAACAATTGATTTCATTCTTGCATACCAAATTAGCCCTAAGATTAAAGCGTGTGAAAAGAAAACTTCTACAAAACTGATCTATTCTCAAATATCTTCCTTAGGCCAAACAAAATGATCTGAGAGGACCAAATAACACAGATTAATAAGCTAATACCTACCAGCATAAGAAAGGCAGTTATGTGTTCAAGAAGAGATTTTTGAGGTAATTCTGCTAATCAATGGCTTTGAGCTTGGCGGGAACAAGAGGAACTCTTAAATATGCTATAGGAAGGGCTATTAGATAGAAGTTTGGAAGCACAAATACTTTTACAAGAGTAATGTATCTGTATCGTGTCCGTATTGCATATTGACATCCCTCGGATACTCACGGATACGTATCCGATACTTTCTAAGCGTATCCATAAATTTAAAAAATATTTTTATTTTTATTTTTAACACGTATCTCATACTTCTCATATACTTCGACCAAGTATCCGATACTTTTCAGATATTTCAGAACTCAATTTTAACAAGTTTTGAACATTAAAATGTAGATTTTTTAACAATAATATCATAACATAATTGCTAAGAAAATTTTAAAACTTATTTCAAAGAGAAGTATTGAGATATATACCATTATTTAGTACAAAATTTATTAATGCAAATTATGCAATATGACTCGACTTTTATTTTGTTTGTTATTCATATTATTTTATAAAAAAATATTAATTGCAATATATATAACCTAAATCAATCTTTTTATATATACAAATATAATTTATTATTTTTATATTGTATCATATATCCTATCTACTTGTATTCTATTATTTTTTTTTAGATTTGTCGTATCGATGTATCCATATCGTATCGTATTCATATTCATGCTTCATAGGTTAGAAAAGAATCCAAAAATCTAAAGAATAAAATGCTTAATAGAGTTTCAAACTCCTGAGAAAAATACTTTGAAAATAACGTAGAGAAAGGATGGAGAAAAGAGCAGAGCTTCTGGTTGAGAATTGTTGTTTTTGTGGGCCTTGTTTGGGCTCCATTTTTGAATTGGGTTCGGTGTCCATCTTTTGATTCCTTGCTTGTGGCCATTTTTCTTCTAGGCCCATCGGGCATGCCCTAGGCTTCTTTGTGGTGAAGATAAGACTAATATCTACGTAATTAGAGAGGAGTTGTGTATATATAGGAGCAATGCTACACGTCATGAAATTATTTCATGAATTTGTATCATGAATGATGTGGCAAGTAACGTGGAGAGTTAGTATTGGTGGAATTCCTCTCATACACAGAGTTCCATGATATTATCACTGAATCCTACCAATACTAACTCTCCACGTTACCTGTCACATCATTCATGATACATATTCATGAAATAATTTCATGACGTTTAGCATTTCTCGTATATATAGTGTGTATATATATATATGGTGTGTGTGTATATATATATCCGGCATGTATTCATGAATGAAAAATGTTCACATGATAGACAAGGTATATACACATCCATACCTTGTGTGGAAGCATATCACAAGACACACCACCGTCTATTTCGTATGCATTCAAGTTTTTCTTGTTGAAGGCCTTACTATCCACCCTATGATCTCTTTCGAGATCGCCGTTAACAAAATTCTCCTTAGCAATAAGCAGATGTAAAGATGTGTTTTCGTCGATGTCTTTCTGATTTATAATCCTGCTAAGAATGGAATCGGTTAAGATATTTTTGATTACCTCATCTCGCTTATGCTCCACTGCAATGTGAAGAATATTCTGGCCTCTACTATTGGTCATCTCCCAACAATCTGGACAGCATGATAAAATTTGTACCATGACTTTTATGTGACCTTGACTAGCTGCTATGAGAAAAGGCGTCATATTGCCATCTTTTTCTGTAACAATGTATGCCACGGATTTATCTAGATCAAGTAGTTGTCTAACCGCCTCAACATTCCCAGTCCATGCAGCACAGCGAAGTGGTCTCCATCCATATACATCTACTTCCTTGGTTAGTGATGGCTTTTGTTCGTATAAAATTTTTATGCATTCTGAAACCCAAATGTCATATAAAAAGAACTCATACTAGCAAGTAAAAACAATATATATATATATATAAGTAAGTAAAACATTTTAAAAGTTGCTTATTACTTAGTACAACATGATAAAAGGATTTTTTATTAATTTATTTGTTTATGCTGTCATGACAAAATGTAAATATTTACTGCAAATTCTTACGCAACATTCATTTGTATTAATTTGAGATATTCTGTACTTTTATTATCTTCTACATTCAAGCTAAAAAATTAAAACAGATGAAGAAAATATTTTGTTAGTAACTACCTTCGTTGTAACAAATTGTTGCCGCATGTAAAGCTGTTCTTCCATTTGGGCCATTGTAAGCTGGTGAAATGCAATTTTTCAAAATTTCGGACACGATAACCGGATAACATCTCTCGGCAGCTAAGTAAAGTGGAGTTTCCTTCGCATTATTGGATGAATGTACAAATTTGGAGTCTTCTTTTGTCAAAATCTTAACCACGTCAAGTTTATTATTTCGCACAGCCTCGTACAAGGCCGTGTCACCCTCCACATTCCTCATCCTCAGCATCTCCTTGGTAGCTCTAGTCCCGCTTTCGACGTCGTCTTGCAGTGTTTTGGCATAGTCAATGAAGGCTTCTACTATGCATGTGTGTCCTTCTCCTGCCGAAATGTAAAGTGGAGTCTCACCTTTGATATTCACTAAACAAAGGAGTGATCGGCCGCACTTGTGTAAGATCTCCCTCACACACTGTGTTTGGCCGAACTGAGCTGCAACGTGGAGGACTGTGTTGCCGATGGGAGTCCGTTGAAGTACAAGTTCATCCGCGTTTTGTTCTTTGAAGACATCGTCCTTTCCCTCCATGGCAGCCTTATATATGATTGGATCCATGATGGTACCTGTTGTCTCTGCTTGGCCGCTCGGGAATTAGACTGGTTCAAATCCTGTGGTTGCTGCTATATGCAGACTAGGTGTCAAAAATACAAAATGGAAGTTCAAAGTGTCCTGAAATAAATAGTTGATTTTGGACGCACATAAAGAAATATATTTAAAAAAGGGAATTACAAAGCTATTATACCTTGCCCAAACCAAAGGCATGAGGGATGCCTTTGTTAAAATCAGAGGCATCTAACAAAGGCATCCCTCATGCCTTCGGTTTGCACAAGCATCCGCCACAGCCACTTTATTTATTTGAATCGTCAAGTGGAGGGTGTTTGACTAGTCTTGTAGTTCACTTTTTTCAGACATATATATAGATATATATATTTTTTTACGTGCGTCCAAAATAAACTATTTATTTCAAGACACCTACAAATTCACATTTTTTATTTTTGTCACCAAGACAACATATATGAGTTCATTGTTAATCTTAAACCTCTGGTCAGAAACCTTCTCATTTCTCGGTTCTTCTTCTTCCTCTGTTCTTCTTGTTCGTTCATATATATATATATATATATATAGATATATATGGATTAATTGCACTTAAAGACCCAGAAAACATAACGTATCAAAAAAATAAATTTCATGTCAGTCTTTTTCAATTCTCAATCTTTTTTTTTTTTCTTCATATATATGTCAGTTTCAGTCTAATTTTGAAATCAAATTCAGATTCATTTGTCAATTTGTAACTATAAAACCCTTCACTAGATTACATATTTGAATGACAATAAATATAAAACAAAAAAGAAAGAAAAATATATTGTCGATGCAAAATTGCTGAGTGTAAAATCAAACAATTTATACACCAATAACACTCAAGAAATAAGAATTCGTGGGAAGCTTTACTCTGCCCTCTTTAGAAGCATCATGAGCATATTTATATTGCTTCTTGCTAATCGATTACTGATTACTCTCCCTGAATCGGGAGAGTGATATCAGATTTTTATCCCCAAATCATGGGGATTACATTTTTTATACAAAATTTGAATTTGATATGACATGTATAATTTTTGAACATCTTTGACCAAGTCAAAGATGGGATTCTCCTCCATCAGCTGCCACGTACGTGTATTCATGCCGAGCTGTCAGTGCCCCAAGACGTGTCTCTCCTTTACTCATGAATTTTTCCACCACACTTGGCTCCTAATTCTTTTCAACATGGGTATATTGTTATAAGATAGAAAGAATT
Source organism: Cornus controversa (assembly GCA_026545225.1). Taxonomy (NCBI): domain Eukaryota; kingdom Viridiplantae; phylum Streptophyta; class Magnoliopsida; order Cornales; family Cornaceae; genus Cornus; species Cornus controversa. Next base: position 34,410,823 of record CM048849.1, read on the forward strand.
TCTTCTTTTGATAGTTACGTCTTTGGAACCAAACAGGTGGACAATACTTACCTACTTATCAGTGTGTAGGTGAACCCATTAATGTATTCCAATAAAAAATGAACACATTAATTTTAAAGTGTAATAAATAAATATAATAAATGAGGTCAATCTCATTTATTATACTTATTTATTGTATTTTAAACCTCATTTATTATACTTATTTATTGCATTTTAAATTTGGCTCACCTACGCACCAGTGAGTAGGTAAGTATGGTCCCCAAACAGGTATCGATTTTTTAAGAGGTGTGATAATACAACGCATTAATTTCTAATTTTTCACACACAGGCAATGTGGGATTGAGTACCATGTACCCTGTCAGTGTGGTAGCTCAGCCCAATGTCTGTCTTCGCACCCGCCCACTCACACCCACCCACAAGGGTTACTACAATCCACCCCCCTACGAGACCCGATATACTCGTCGGCACACTTCCAGCTGGGCTCAGGCTTTGATACCAACAATTTTAAAGTGTAATAAATAAATATAATAAATGATGTCAATCTCATTTATTATACTTATTTATTGTATTTTAAATCTCATTTATTATACTTATTTATTGCATTTTAAATTTGGCTCACCTACATACCAGTGAGTAGGTAAGTATTGTCCCCAAATATCACCTACATACCAGTGAGTAGGTAAGTATTGTCCCCAAATAGGTATCGATTTTTTAAGAGGTGTGATAATACAACGCATCAATTTCTAATTTTTCACACCCAGGCAATGTGGGATTGAGTACCATGTACCCTGTCAGTGTGGTAGCTCAGCCCAATGTCTGTCTTCGCACCCGCCCACTCACACCCACCCACAAGGGTTACTAGAATCCACCCCCTACGAGACCCGACATCCTCGTCGGCACACTTCCAGCTGGGCTCAGGCTTTGATACCAACTGTAATACCCCCTCCAACACATGGTATGATACTATCCATTTTCGGCCTAAGCCGCACGGTTTTGCTCTTGGATTTTACCCCAAAAGACCTCATACCATTTAGAGAGAACATATTACATATAAGCACATCCCCTTTTTCACACCCAGACGATGTGGGATTGAGCACCTTGTACCCTATCAGTGTGATAGCTCAGCCTAGTGTCTGTCTTCGCCCCCGCCCACTCACACCAGCCCACAAGGGTTACTACACCAGTTACGCCCAGGTGGACCAAATTCCTATTTTAGGTGCAAACAACATCCAACTCTATACATATGTGAGCTAAACTATATCTTTTTTATTTTCCTCAAGTTGGTCAGGATACGAGGGTCTTCCTACTGCAGTGGTCATATAACTCAAACCTTTAGCTATATAGAAATGCAAAGGAACATTAAAAGTTTGATTTAAATTGGAAACATACATGTGTCCTGTTGATTTGGATATTTAAATTCCTATTCTTTAAAATGATTGGTCTTGCTACAATCAACCATTCCCCATCACATTGATTATAATCTTCAAATTTGGAGAAATAACCTTCAAATTTGGAGAAATAAAAACTTCGAATAGTCCTTTGGATTCCCAAATCATATGTTACATGGACTCTTCAATAGTAGGTACTCATGTACGGAATACATTACTCAAACATAAGTATGGGATATGTGTCCAACTCTTTTGGTTGGACGTGCACCTAAAAATCATGTTCAATAATTCAATTTTATTATATTATTACTTTAAAATGAGTGAAATGTTAATATTGCACCCTATATTATATAAAGATATTATTTTACTTAGAAAATAAAAATAAAACTATTAAATATTTAGCAATGTACCTTTTTATTTGAGAATTTGACACATTCAGCGCATCGATATATATTCACACCCAACACACATATCCGAGTACATATAACATATATTTAATCAACAAATCCATAGAGGAGTTTAATCCCAATAGGTCATAAAGGATTTTACTTTCAATTCAATTAACATGGTGGAAAATGTATTATGCTTTGCTGATAAAAGGTCTCAATATTAAAGATATGTACACAAGTTCCAATGTTCTAAATATATTTCTAAAAGTTTTGCCCAATCATTTATTTAGTGGGGTTTTCAATTTTCTCAATGGCTGTCTTAAGCTCTAGTTGAAGACTTTCCCTTTCAGGCAACAAAACTATGTCGTTCCAAACGGAACCAGGCTCGTACATTAGGTCTGCATGTTTTGTGTAAAGCTCGAATATGCCCTCTGCTTTATCGTTCAAACTGCTTACTATAGTCAACCATTTGATTTCATCTGGATCAATCAGCAGCTTGTTATCACCATCTTTCCATCCTATTAGCTGCAATTAGGCAAATGAGTAAATCACATATTTGAATAACATGTTCAAAGCTTACATTATCAAGCCTTAAGATACACATTAATCTCAGGCTTTTGATTAATAACTTTTAAGAAACAAAGATGATCCTGTGACAATTATCTATAAAGTTTGTTTTCCTCATAATTCGTATGATCGAGTCTAAAGCTATATAAGTATATAATTATTTTCACCGAAAAATTAATAATAATATCTTTAAATAATACAAATACATGAAACTTCCGTGGAAAACAGCTTTTTTTCTATCGAAGGCTTGTTTAAAGTAAAGACTTGAGGGTCTGTTTGTATTTTCAAGCATGGGCTCAGGTATATAAACACATATATAAATACAGAGTTTACCTTTGGTCGGCCACCCACTACATTGGTGCAATAAAGCCTAGCTTGATCAACAAGTTCACAGTATCTTGAAAATGCACTTGCAAATTTCTTGTGAGATTTCAACTGTGACTTCACCCTGACTGCCCTTCCCATATATATAGCTCTCCTGTATTAATCAGTTGAAAAAATTACCTTAATTAATTCATCATGCATGTTGTGTGAACACAGTGGCTAAATATAGAGAAATTATAGAGTATTCCGGAGGTACGGATACCTACATGCACGGCAGGGATGATTCTGCCGTACCGTACCCGAGTACTCTATAATTTTTTCTAAATATATAACATATCAAAGAGAAGTAAGAGTGAATAAAATGTGTACACACAATGTTAACAGCAAATGCAATAGTAGTTTTGAAAGGAACTCAAAAACTCTGGAAAATAAAAAATTAACATATTTTAGAGCAAAATACATCATTTGAATTCGGAGAGTGTCAATTTTGAGTCAAGTATGCGGGTTATGGGCCCTTCTACATGACATCTGGTATTGTTATGTGACGAAGAAGATCTACAATGCACCCGGTTGAATCTAAATCGTGCGTCTTGTACACGTGCAATGAAACTTATCGCGCATGTTGTACACGCAAGATCCAAATTCACCTAATATATTTATACTAAGTGTATTGTAGATGTACTCCAAGTGATGGAACAATTCTTTGAATTAAGGATGTATTGTTTTCCCATATTTTATGTATATATATACACACTTATTATTTGAATCATTACCTGATGCCTCTAACAACAGCTAGATAAGCATCACAAACAACTCCAACCAACTCTATTCTATATGGTTTCCTCTTAGCTTCTTGTTCCTTTTCTTGATTTTCTTCTTCTTGTTCCCAATAATTTTCAGTAACGGTACCATCTTCCGACACATTGTAGCCAACACCCATGCAGTAACGATGTTTATGGACATTTCGCACCATAGCGAGTGTCTGATCAACGTATGGCTCCCATGATAGGGTACCATCCATGATCACATCGCGTCCTTCGTTAAGTGCCGTTACTAAGAGCGACGATGCTGCATCAATGGATGACTGGTGCACCTGTTCTCAAGAAATGTGTATTAGTTAACATTTAGCAATTTTTATTTTTAATTTTTTTCTAAATGACATTGTAATAAGGAGAGAACAAAAAAAAACAATATAGTACAAGGCATACCACTTTCACTGTACATTTAGCAATTTTTATTTTTAATTTTTTTCTAAATGACATTGTAATAAGGAGAGAAGGAAAAAAACAATATAGTACAAGGAATACCTCCTTCACTATACAAATAGAAGGAAAAGGTAAATGGTGCAACTAATGCAAACATATATATGTAGCACTATTTACAAACAAAGAACAGAAATCCTCTCATATTATAAAGATCTACCAAGTTGGCAAGTTCAAACCAAGAACATCTAAGACCTCCCAAAAAATGGAATATATGGCCTTTTTCCAAACCCTCGTTATAGCCCTAGTTAAGATGATCCAGGATCAGAATATCAGAAACCCAAGAACACCCAAACCCTAGCTCTTTCTTTACATTTGCAAAGTAGTTTGGTTAAAACTATTTAGGATGGTGAAATGCGATATGGAAGTAAAAAATACCTATAAATGTACTGTTGCGTTTGGAAGCACCGAATCGACACCTTAGAATTGGAATCGGAAAAAATTCAGTTTAAACTTTGAACACAATTTTCTTCAATTCCAAATACAACACGCTACATTCGGTGCTCGGGAACATAGCAAATGCTCATAGATACTAATCATTGCTGACATGGTTTTACTACTCTGGTGTGTTTGTTTGTTTGTTTTTTTTTTTTTTTTGGGTAAAAGGTCAGTAGTATAACAAGAAGGAAATGTACAAAACAAGCAACAGAGGAGTAATAGTGAACTCCAAACAAGCAAACAAAATAGAAAAGTACAAGCTACAAAGGAGAGCAAAACAAGGGCCATATCTAGATAGGGTGCATATGTTCATCAGGTGTTTGAGGAAAAGTAACAGCGAGGAAAGAAAGAGTAGCAACATGGCTTTGGGAGGTGAGTTCATAGTGTGAGAGTGAAGAAGAGTTGAGGTAAACAATGTTTTGGAATTTGATGTTTGAACCATACAATGTTGGTCCAATTTAAGGATGGTTGTGGAGGTAAGATGGATTGCATAGTTAGTGAGAGGGAGAATATAGGCTGGTTGATCCTTAAGAAGCTGTCATGTTGGGCTGAATTGAGGAGTGGTAACAGGCTGGTATATCTAAGTTCAGTGATTATTCTCTGGAGACAATTTGGAATTACCCACTAGCCATTATTAATCACTGAATTGACAAATTCATACTTACCCATTGCAGTGCTCATGCTTCTGGAAGTTAGAAGTTTGTTCACCAAGGGGCTACAGTGAACCCAATAGTCAAACCAGAATGATGTTTGCCTTCTATTTTTCTCATTGACCAGAAACAGTATGATGGACATTTAGTTTCCCAAAAGTTCCTTCCTCTAAGAATGGAAGAGTGAACCTATCTAGACCAAAGACTGTTTGGTCTGTAATAGAGATACCATATATATGCTTTGTCATAGTTGCTCTATTCAATGATATATATCAAATCAGGGAGACCAAGTCCACAAGGCTTAGGCAGGCAAATCTGTGTCCATGCAACTTCTGCTCTTTTCCTTGTAGCAGCAGAGTTAGACCAGAGGAAATTTCTTAGTAGAGGTTGCAACAACCAATAGGTCTGAAGTCATTTACTGAGGATGAGTTATGGACTTTAGGAACAAGAGTAATGAGAGTAGAATTTATTTCTTTCAAAAGCTTACAAGATATGAAGAAATCTTTGATTGCTAGGGTGACCTTAGGTCCAATAATGTGCCAAGAGGTCTTGAAGAATTGAAAAACTATACCCATCTGGACCTGGGATTTCTCATTGGAGACATTGTTTTATTTCAATGTCAGTGGAAAATTCAAGCATTCTCTTCCAATTTTATTCGTGTATATATATATATATATATAGAGAGAGAGAGAGAGAGAGAGAGTGTACCAGTTCAGCAGTTTGTAGCATGTCTTGGTGGTGACCACTAGAGTTAAGGGCTTTGTAAATTACGTCCCTCTCCCTGAAAGCATCTGCCTCTACCACAACCGCATTTGCAGCCGCGCCTGACCAAAATGATCTGCCAATATTTGTCCATTAATCAGCACATCTTTAGTTAACAACCATCAATTCTCCATCGCGCCTTCCAAGAAAAGAGAAGCTACCCAAATTATTTTATCCACAAACTTTTTATCAACGGTCATCTTAATCCAAACCATCAATTCAAAAACCTTTTTATCCAAAATATCTAATTAAAGTGATCATTAATCATCACTTTCTTTGTTAAAAAATGTGATTGTATTCACTATTCATAATTCCCAATTAATTAAAGAGAAATGCTAAATTTCATGAAATTTTATCATAAATTGTTATCATGAATGATGTGACAGGTAATAATACCATTAAAATTTCGTGTATGAAGAAAATCTCACCAATACTAACTCACCATTTAATTGCCACATCATTCATGATAAAAATTCATAAAATAATTTCTTGATGTGTAACATTGCTTTTAATTAAATAAGCTGTCTAAAAAATTACAAAAGGTAAACCAAGAGTTGTTTGCCTCAATCTATCAATCTCTACAATTTGGTTTGAAAAAGTATTTGTAGACTATATATATATATATATATATATATATATATATATATATATATATTCAGTACGATAATGATGTCGAGTATTTTAGGGCATCTTATAATCTTCTATCGGACACATGGTCTTTCTAGAAGGTAAGTACTATACAATTACCAAAATTTTCTATTAAAGTGATCCCAACGAAGGACACTTTAGATGATCCGAAACTACGTAATTCCAACCAATCAAAAAATGACAAGAAATATTTGATTACATGTTATTTTTTGATTGGCCGAAATCATGTAGTTCAGGACGATCTAATAATTTCTTGCTCCAATGATATTTAAATTCTCGATCACCAAAATGTGAGATGAGAGTTTGCCCCTAGATTATCCCCTTGTTGCTGTATATATTCATAGACAGATTAAGTCCAATTTAAGAGAAAAGACTGTTTGTGCGTGTTATAGTAGTTGTTACTCTTTGAGAATTTCTTTGAGGACAGTGCTTTTGCCAGCTCCCATTCCGCCACCCATAAGGAGGAGCACCGGACTCCTCTCACTGTGGACCACCGGCGCCATCACGTCCGTGCCCTCCGATTCACCCTTCGGATTGGTGCAGCCAATGACCTTCATTTCCTCCACCAATGTACTAAAGGTACTAACCACCTTCAGGCTCTTCGTCACCCTCTCAAATCTTTTTTTCCTACAAATCCAATTCCAAAACAAAAATATCATCTTTACGGTGGTAATGCGAGGTCACACATGATTATGATATGAATGTTCCACAATTGATCGCTCCTCCTATATTTTACAATCAATATAGTAAATTTCAAATTTTGATAGAGACTACAAAGTAGTCCACTAGTCACGACAACAGCTTTCACCATCCATCTTTATAGCATGACAAATTAATATATGGCTATGATCACAAGGGATAAGGTGTCAATAATTTTGCATATTTTTTAATGTTTTAGAATAGGTCACATTGATTGCATGTCACTTTTAATATCAATTGTTTTAAATATAAAAAAATTGTTTTAAATATTATTATATATATCAAATTATAAAATTAGCTAATAATGTAACATATAATTATTTTGTAAGAAGAAAATATTTAAAATAATAGAAGTAGATGGAGAGGATGGTGATATGTAATGTTTTTTATTTTATTTATTTATTTGTGCAAAAAAATATTTAGTGTCTTTTTATTTGTCAATAAATATATTAGAAGCAAAAATAATTAAAAAATAATATTTTTGTTTGCACAAACAATTGAAATAATTAAGTTTTAAATTTTTGCATAAAATTATTTTTATAAAAAAATATATTAAAATAATAATATAGAGATGTATCATACCAAAGTACTAGAATCTTTATAATTGGGGAGAGTCACATCAGCTCAAAACGCTGATGTGGAAAATATATTCAGTGTGTCATGCACTGGACCTATCTAGACTGTCCATGTGACACACGTCTCCTGGGACTCAAGCCCAGTATGTTGATCAATTAACCAAACTTTTATTTTTGCCGGACTGTTCAATAAAAAGTACTAGTTAAGAACCTTTTTATGAGAATAAGAGAATAGTAGCAAAAACCATAATGTAAAAAACAACTTCAATAATAGCTTGCATATATCCTTGGTATGGCCTTTGGTAATTTCTTTTTAGGTTTCTAATTAAGAGTCTTTAAATTTAGGTTTAACTGTGCTTTGCGGACAATTACTATATTCGGAGTTTGCAAATTATTCGAAAGTACAAAGTGGCTAATAGAGTTCGCAAACTATTCTAGAATTCAAAGTGACTAGCGGTGAGTTGATTTTTCGTTATCCCAAAAAGAAAAATATAAATAAAACATGAGATCAAGTAGTGCTTGTGTAGAGCTTGGCCCTAATGCCTAAGCAAGCATTAGGTTTAAAGATCAAGTCTTCTTGCTGCAAACAATTCGTTAAAAATTCGTATGTGAACCAAGTAGAAAAAAAAATAGTGCTTGTGTGTAAAAGTGGTCATATGTGTGTGTATATATATATATATATATATATATATATATATAAAAGGGGAGGCAAATGAACAATAATGGACACCTTGTTGCTGCCATTACAAACTCCTTGAGCTTTCTTTGCTCAGACTCAACACTCAAAACCTGCAATTAATTCAAGTGAAAAAGGAAAAAAAAACTCAAAACCTTCAATTAATTCAAGTGAAAAAGGAAAAAAAAAATCATGATTAACAAACATTAATTAGTTGGTAATTAAAAGTGTATATATACCTGGCTGATCATAAGAGAAGCTTGGCTCCAATGAAATGCAAAATAACTTAAAATGCATCTCTCGAATTCCTCCACCAACTTCACACACACCGATTCAGCATTTTGGCCATTAGCAAAATACTCATAGATTTTTTCTTCACACTCTTTGGATTTTCTCACATACTCATTAGCCAACTTGCATAATTGGGGACACTCACTTGCATCTTTAAATCCTATTTGCCTAACTGCACCATGTAACAAATAATCAAATATATTATTAAATAAATTAAAAATCATATATTGTTTTGTGACAAATATATATATAAGCAGAATTAAATTGTATACTGACCAACATAATTGGAAAAACTTTCAAGTTTTCCTCCACGAGCTGAGTCTGTCCTCTCTAACCGCGGAATAAGATAGTTTTCTTTGGACAATTTAGACTTTTTCTGGTATAAATGAATAGCAGCTGCAGAGATTAATCCGATTGAGGTTGCAGCAAGGATGTGTGCAAGAATAAATTTGCCATATCCATCTAATTAAAGATAGAGAGTTTAGAGACCGTTATCACTTAGATCAGAGAGACAGAGAGAGAGTTACCTGTCTGCATGATGGTGTGTTATCCAGAGAAGAGTTAGCTAAGAGGTTGCAGCTGCAAAGAGTTTTTGATTAATTGATATATTTTGTATTAGCTCACTCATATATATATATATATATATACATATATATATATATATATACATATATATATATATATCACACATTCAACAATACTTATCCAACAATAAAATAGTTCCTATTCTAAAGGCCACGCGAGAGACATGTTTTCTGGAAAAGATAATAATTAAAGGATGTGCTTTACTGAGGGCAAGCCTTGGGCTGAACAAATGAGGCTCTTGGATATATGCTTTCATGTGGGACAGCTTCTGAAACTTCCACTAACTGAGAATATATACGGACAACAGGAAGGATAGAGAGAGAGAGACAGTCACGCAGTGGATGATAAAAAAGGAAAAATAATAAAATCTCACACGAGAACAAAAGCTTGAGAAACTCTGATGAGTTATAAAATTTATTTCTATATATAGACAGTTGATACCAGTCTTTTTAACTAAGGTGTTCTCCGACAAAATTGAAAATTGAGTACTGCTAAAAATTTTAAGAGTTGGATTTTAAATGTTAAAATTTTTAAGTGATAATTAAAAGAAATAAATATTTTTTGATAAGTAATATTCCTGTTACTTAAAATTTTATCATACTTTAAGTTTGCTTACGTGATGTTCAAATTACGTTATCAAACGTATTTAATTGAATAAATTCTTAATCTATTTAAAATTAAACACTGAATTAAGTTATCAAACAGTACCTAAACACTTAGGTGGTTGACTAAGGCCCTAGCCAATATGATTCATTTCTTAGGTCCCCAAAAAAATTTAATTTCCTTGTTTTAGGCCTTAACTATTTAATTAATCTTATTTTCATTAGATAAGTGGTATTGAAAAATAGTAAAAATTTTATCTACTCGTAAACTTTCTCCATTAAACTATTATTTTTAACTTTTTATTATTATCTATAACATTTTCCTTTCTCTTATCTTTCTTACAAGCATTTTTTTTTCTACTCTCCTCATTTCAGTCAATAGGGGTTTATTAATATTAATATAGTCCTTTCATGAACCTATCTGTCTCACTGTCTCACATCATCTTTTATATATATTATATATTTTATTTGTTTCATATTTTTAAATATCTATTTGAGTTCAATAACTTGATGGAGAACTACAAAATAGTAGTAAAAGTGAAGAATTTGTTGGAGCATTGGACAAGATTTTTATAACATCAGATTTCATTATACTTTAACTTAATTTATTTTGTAATTTTATTATTATTTTTATCATAGAAATTTTATATTTAGTTTGTGGCCATTTTTATTTATATCATTGATTATGTCTAATAGAAAATATGAATAACGATATAAAAAACATAAAAAAAAGAGAAATATATATAAAATAATTCAATCTAAAAAAAGAGCTCTTAATAAATTTGTTTTAACTAAAAATCAAAATGTAACAAAAAAAATAAGTAAAAATTTAACAATAAATAATCAAGTTATCTAATTAGTAACTTTGCATCTCAAAAAGTAAGAACAATAATTTTTAAATAAAAATTATTAATTATTATTTTATATTAATATTTTAACATAAAACGAATTTTTTATTTACTCACGCCACAAGTCTTCACTGGCTGCATTTGTTCGACTCCTTGTTCATTGCTGCCGAGACACATTTTCCTTATATCTTCATTTCCATCGCCAAGCACACGTTACAGCCCCTCACTGTTTACACATTATTCTTACAACGCCTGCACATGACACACATATCTATCATATAGAAGTTTGGTATAAAAACGAAAAATTAAATCTAACGGTCAAAAGTAATTAAAAAACTAATCATGTTGTCCAAAATCTAACGGTCAAAAATAGTTAAAAAATTAATCATGTGATTCAAAATGTCTTTTACTACATACGGTCTAAAATTACTTTATTTGACTTTCACGAGTTCGAGTGCATGATAGTGTCATAGGTACAGGCATATACTAGTGTATATCTATATTACATTTAAGGACGATATAAGAAAGACAAAAGGACCGATCCAAAGGTCAAAAGTTGTTAAAAGCAATCCTGCAGTCCAAAATATCTTTTACTATCTACGGTCTAAAATCACTCTATCTAACGGTCACGGTTACGAGTGCATGATAGTGTCGTATGCACGAACCATACACTAATATGTGTGTGTGTGTGTACTTTCACGATACACACAAAAGAGAACACACTTTTTTTCCTTAACATTTATGGCATGGACCGCATATGACCCTTGTGGGCAGCTATGAGAGACACTAAGCGAGCTACTACATTGGCATACTACAGAGTGCTCAATCCCACGTCGCTTGGGTATGGAGAAGGGGATGTGCCTATATGTAGTGTGTTCTCTCCAAATAGTATAAGGCATTTGGGGATAAAATCTAAAAGCAAAACCGTGCGGGCTTAGACCCAAAGCAGACAATATCATACCATGTGGTGGAGCGGGCCATTACAAATGGTATCAGAGCTAGGCCTAGCCGGAAGTGTGCCGACGAGGACATCGGGCCCCCTAAGGGGTGGATTGTAGTAACCCTTGTGGGTAGGTGTGATGTGGGCAGGTGTGAGAGACACTGGACGAGCCACCGCACTGGCAGGCTACAGGGTACTCAATCACACATCGCCTGCGGGCTTAAGCCCAAAACGGACAATATCATACCATATAGTGGAGCAGGCTATTACAATATGTCTTTCCTTTATTATCTCTGTCACACACATATATATTATAGATTATAAATATATCACCTAATAAATTGTCCTACATCACAAAGAGAGAGAAAGAGAGTTGAGAGTAAGTTCGGTAAGCCATATGTGTACAATTGATGATTGTTTGTAACTACTAACTCCTCATTATCTCTCCATTTTCTTGCATGATATAACAAAAACAAGATTTGAAATAAGTGAATGAAGTAGTTACACCCTTCTCCAAAGCCACTCCCATTTTACTACTCTAGCATCGTTTGTTTCCACAATATGTTATTCAAGAGTTTTAAGTAGACCAAACTACTTGTAAACCCTTCCATTTTGCCCTACATTACCATAAATTTAACCATTAAAATTGGACATTCTATCTAAGTAGAATGTAACAGGTTTGATTTCTATGAGACATGGAGGCTTATCTCAGTCATCTACTGAGAGACTTAAAATCATACTTATTAGTGTATATGATACATTGAACTGGATCTCAAGAAAGAATCTTTGCATAATATTTATTTTGACTTGAGTGGTTTGATCTATGGACTAGTGGTTTTAATAAAATTGTTTTAGTGTATATTTATTTAAATATATATTACTTTTTCAAAATAAATTATACGTGATCAAATGAAAAAAAATCAAGAAGTCAAAATATTGATTAATTAGTGATTGGATTGACAAAATTATTATATCCAGACATTATTATGTCCAGACACTAATTAGCATAGAAGGGTTAATTTGTAATTATAGAACAAAGTAACTTTTCTATTTGGAAGTTGGAGTACAATCATTTTCATATAATAGAGTTGAAGATAATTAATAGACTTATAAAATGAGTCAAGAGTTAACAAGTCATTTAATGGGCCTAAAGAAAGTTTTACATAGGTCTAAGGCCTTGTTTGGATTGGTTTTTGAAAATAGCTTTTGGCTTTTTAAAAGTCGTTTTAGAGAGTGTTTGGATTAATAAGGCTGAATAGTTTTGGAGTTCAAAAAGAGCGTTTAAAGGAAGTTGGTGGGTACCAGCTTCCTAATTTAGTTTTTGTTTATCTTTTTCTTCTGCGTAAAAACTGAATCAAAAATTCTGCCAAACAGGCTACTCCTAGCTTTTCTTGAAGAGCAAGCAAGGAATTGGTGTAGGAAATAATAAAAGAGAGCAAGTGAAGAATTGTCTAATAAAAAGTTACCAAATCAATCATAACTCTAAAATAGATACCTACACCGTTTTTTTTCAAGTCTTCAGGCTTAACTTCCGTGTCAAAATGGGTAATGAAACAAGCAAGAGGTCTAAGGCTATTTATAAGATCAATTAATTAAAATATTTAATAAATGGCTATACAACAAAATATATTATATGACATTTGGTACACATTTGACAATTTTTTTTATTGTTAGTTTCACAATGACATATGGATTATTTATAAAATTTTGAATAATTGTAGGACCATGAAATATAAAACATGGGTGGTTCATTTCCTTTACAACAAAACTTGGGAGTAAAATGACACAAATACCTATAAAACACTGTAATAAAAGTATCCCTCTGCATGATAGACAGCGTTGCTGTAATAACTTAAAGATAGTCGTTTTGCTTAAAAGTTGGAAGACTCACTCAATGCCACATGACTCACTGGTCGACACTAATTGACACTAGAACAACAATGAGAATGACATTGCATATATGTATTGAAAAATATATAATCGGAATAATTTAAATTTTGAATCAGTGATGTGACATTAATACTGTAAAGAATTTCGGTTGAATGGGTCAGTGGGTTATGTGTGTGTGTATATATATATATATATATATATTTATATATATAATCTGACTTTAGGAAATTAAGAAGCTTTCCAGCTAATAACTAAATAATTAAATAGGGAGTGGGGTATGGTATGATCAACTTGTCTTATTTTATCTTGTAATTCCAAGAAAATGGGACCAGCTAACTAATTAATTATTATTTTTGGTTGTTGCCATGTTACCCACCTTCCATTTTATCACGTTATTTTGAATTTGATTGAAAAGCCTTGAGGGTTGGGCAATAAGTAGATTAAAAAACTGGGTGAAGAAATAGTTGGGAGTAGGGACTTGGGCAGACCAAGTGATTAACACTTTGATATCAGGTTTTGTGGAATTCATTGCTATCTCATATCCCACAAATTTTAAGAAGTTTTTGAATAGTTCATAATTTTAATAATCTATTAATAAATATATATTATAAAAAATAAAATGTTAAAGTACATAATTACTTATACTTGACATGAAATAGACTTATATTTTATATTATTTTATTTGTTTAACTAAAATTTAATTATTATAAAAAAAAATTCAAAATTTTAGAACAAATGTGTAAAAGTTAGGTTAATACCTATGATACTAATTTACTATTAATTATCTAATTTTAATTTTATTTTACATAAATAACATATAGCCTTAAAAATATAAAAATTATATATATATATTTTTTTCAGGTTGTTCGGATTAGCAAAACTTTTATCTAATTCTTAGAGTAAAATAAATTCGAGTAATACACTACTCGAGGATGAAAGTGGGATAATTTCAAGAGAGAGAGAATTGGGGGTAGAAACCTCCGAAGAACCTGAGGGCTTTAAAGTTTAAATTCAATTCTAATTTCGTGTTGTCGGTGCTTTGTCCACACTCATAAAATTTTTGAATAAAAATTGAATTATTCGAGTCAGGTCTACCGAAACCCCACCCAAAGAAACAGCCAGCAAACTTGATTCATCACGTGTGTAAATCTCTCAAGTGCGGCCTCTCTCTCTCTCTCTCTCTCTCATATATATAATAATTTGACTATTATATCTCTCATATATATTATTTTGATATTATATTTTTGGTAAACTGAACATGCTGATCACGACAACCTATAAGGCTTTACCGCAAGGCATTAAATATATTTGAAAATTGTGAGGCATAGTAGCTAGCATAATTGATTGCTCATGTGGATTTCTTTCTTCGAGAGTGTTTATCATAAATAATAACAACCGATCCCTTAAAGAAGATCACTGTATATTTAAAATTCATAGAAAATTTGGTCAACTTTCCTAGAGAATTGAATGAATTTCTGCCTTATTGTTAGTTGACTATTAGACTAGTTAAACAGGTAATTTTGAAATCTTAAACTACCCTTGTGCGGAGAAGATGAAACATTAATCTTATTAACTATTTGAGATGACATTAAAAAATATTTAATAAAATTAATATTTTGTATTAATATAATTTGATCAATGTAAGATATAATTTGCATGATTTGTTGAAATCGGGCCAATTAGGTGCTCTAGCTAGAAATCAAATGACACGTTTAAATTATTTATGATTTATTTTAAACCTTTTTATTGAGGAGTAATGTTACACGTCTCAAATAAATATCACGAATTTTAACCCGAATCTATATGGCAGGAAATATAATATATTATTTTAGGAGATAAAGTTAAATAGTAAATTAGTATTGATGAAATTCCCCTCATACACGGAGTTTCGGTGGTATTATCACCTGCCACATAGATTCGAGTTAAAATTCGTGAAATAAAATCGTGAAGTTTAACATTTCCCTTTATTGAGTATAATGAAAAATGTCTCCAATGTAGTCATGAATTTAAATCAAGTGTGCCAGTAACTCTAATCAAATGGTTCAAATATATTTGTGAAAATATTAATATTAAATATTAATTATATTAAATTATTATTAATATAAATTTGTCAAATTATGATACTAAGGCTTACTAATGTTGAAAATTTTCTTCTTCTTTTCAAAATGTGAAATGACCAAAATACCCTTGAGCTAATAAATAACCAAGATACCCTTATTTACCATCAAAATAGTACAAATCGAACTAAATGGAAACCATGATACTCCACTCCTTTTTATTTTATTTCTTTTTAATACCAAACATAATTTCATTCATTAAAGAACAAAGGACAAGTCCTCACTGAGAACATTCAATAACTACAAAGGCCAAATATTCCAATGAATATAACTAGTTTTCCTACCCAAACCATGTTTGCTCACTTCATGAGCTACTATGTTACCAAATCCAAGACTCAAACTTAGGAATGGCAACGGGGTGAGTACGACATAGGTTTGCCTAAACCCATCCCTGGCCCGCTGTCTTCAATACTATTCCTAAACTTGCCATGGGTTAAGGACAGAACATGATTTCAAAATTCATCCCCGCCCCGCAGATTTGTAACCACATCAAAACATTAACCAAAATTCATTTTTTCAAAAGATATAAGTTCAGTGACCAATACCAAGTTTGATATTATTAAATTCAAAGCAATATAACTCTTGTTTAGGGAGTAAAATGACAAGATTCCACAATTAAAGAACCTATTACAGAATAATTTGAGTTCCATCTGCTTCCTTCTTCCTCTGCTTCTTCTTTTGTGTTCCTTTCTCTCCAATTTCAAAATCTAACCCTACAACATCAATCAATAAAAAGCATAAATTAGATAAACCTAAATATATTTAGATGGATTGAGACTAAAGAGAGAGAGAAACAAAGAGAGAGGGGAGTTTTACCGGCTGACCATCACTTCGGCAAAGGGGCGGTTGAGCAGCGATGTAATGTTGTGTACTTGTGGTTAGAAGAGAGAGAGAGATGAAGAAAAGCCTCAAAGAACTCTCATTTCAGCGCCAATTTGTGACTTTGTGAGAGAATAAGATGTTAGGTTAGGTTTAGGTTAATAATTTTTTTGAGTATATATATATATATATAATTAAATGCATTAGCATGGCGAAACGGATCCTTATGGAATCCCGAACTTGCCCTGTACCAGCGACGGGTTTTACTTTTCTTTCCTAAACCCACCCCTACGAAAAAAAAGAGTTCTCATACCCGTTCCATACGAGGTGGGACGAGGCGAACAAAATTGCTATCCCTACTCCAACCAAAGGAAAATCCTTAGTTTTCAAGCAACAACAACTTTACATCCTCGAAAATAGGAACAAAGATTGGCAATCGGTTTTAACATCGACATCCACGTAACCCTATTGTTTCAACAACAGCAATCCATCTCTCACTACCAAAGCTTCTGCAATTTCAGCAGCAAGCCACATTACAGTGAAAAACATAATCAACCTTAATGGAATGACCCAAATGATTTCTTAAAATCAATCCTCCATCACAAGAACTTGTAGCAGAACAAAAGGCTGCATCACAATTTAATTTGAGCCTATTTGTTGTAGGTGTTGACCAACCACAAATTGGTGGAGGAGAATTCTGAACACGAGTAGAGGGAGAGTTAGAACTATTTATCTCGTAGAATTTGTTGAAATAAAAACTGCTTTCTCCATGATTTCCACAGCACCCCAATT
This sequence comes from Cornus controversa, assembly GCA_026545225.1. Classification (NCBI taxonomy): domain Eukaryota; kingdom Viridiplantae; phylum Streptophyta; class Magnoliopsida; order Cornales; family Cornaceae; genus Cornus; species Cornus controversa. The sequence goes on from CM048849.1 coordinate 34,428,085, forward strand.
GATCTTATTAAAGACCCAATCATTCCTCCCCTTCCATATTTGCAACCAAGTGGTATAGTCATTTAGAAATTGTAGCCGCAAGGATACAGTTTCCAAATGTCTCAAGCTCTAGGACATTAAAATAGCATATGACAAATTCATTTATCTTGACTTTCACAAATAGTGCAAGTGGCATTATCCTGCACTCTTCTCTTTTTAAGTTTAAAAAACACAGGGATTCGTTCATGGCAACATAGCCAAAGAAAGAATTTCACTTTTCTTTTAGTGTCAAGATTCCAAATTCTTGTCCAAACAATATATTTAGGAAGAGCATAACTTTCTCATAGCATTTATTCAACCCCAAAGTAACTTTGTAAGCTATCTTAAAAAATTAATAATAATAATTTCTAAAGCTGACCAACCCTAGACCTAGGGATGGCAATTTGCCCTGTCCCATCAGGTACCAGCCCCGTTTAAAACCCGTTTAAGAAAACGGGGGTGGGGATGAGATTAGGAAAAATAACCTGCGCTTAAACGAGGCGGGGACTGGGTAAGATCCTACCCCGACGGGTACCCGCCCCGTTTAAGTATATATATATATATATATATATTTATACTTATATATATAATATATATAGAAAATATTAATATTATATATATCATACAACTATATAAGTTTATTATATCAACAATGGATGACTCAATATTAGTCATTGTGTTGCATGTACCTAAGTGTGTATTTTTGGTGTATATGTATCAAAATATCAGATTTATTATTATAAAAAAATTTGCATTAAAAAAATATATATATAAACGGGGCGGGGCAGAGAAAGTTAAACGGTTATGGAGATGGGGAAGTCAAAACCCGCCCCGCCCTGCCCCGCCCGGTTTATATACGGTTGCGGGGCGGAGAAAGTTAAACGATTATGGGAACGGGGAAGTCAAAACCCGTCCCGCCCCGTTGCCATCCCTACCTGGACCTTATAGTCCTCTGCACCCAACCTTCGTAAAGGTATCTTTAAGATTAAACACACATCTTGACCATTAAAAGTGTTTCTAATCAGAGCCTCTTTCCAAGACATGGTTTTAAAATCAATCAAATCAACAACCAATTGAACACCACTCTCAGCTTTTTAGGCTCACACATGGTTTCCCAGCACACCATTTCATGCCTGAGGATGACGACTTATCAGCCCCCAAAAATTGACAAGCATACTAGTAAGTTGATCACAAGTGAATTCAGGTATTTTGAAACATTAAAAAGAATAAGGGTAAATTATCCTGACCTCTCATGAGATTTGGTCTTTTTACTCATAGATTAAACTAGGTGAAAAAATTTGGTCAACCTCCCCTGAAGTTTCATTGATTTCACCCTGCCCACCTTACCGTTAGTTGACTGTTAGAAACATTAAAAGTCAGTCAGTCATCAAATTTGAAATGTCAAAATTACCCTTACTTGTAGTGAATGACAAATTAAACCTTACTTTTTTATTACCATTTTAGCCTTAATATTTTGAACTTTTTACCCTCATTTGTGAACACTTGAAACCTCTCTCTGTACCATTATGGACGCACAATCTCTCTCTAAAATTATGAAGTTTGTTTCTCTACTCTCTCTACATCTTTGTATCTCTCTCATTTTTTTCGATAAATATTATCTCTCTTTTTTGTTCCTTTCTCACTCTCCTTTCTTTTTTGTCTTATCTCTCTCCCTTGGAAGGAGATAATAGAGTGGGGAGGGCGGTGGCAGTGGAATGGGGAGGGGTGGTGGCAATGGAGAAAGATTTTTTTTTTTGCTCTATTAAAATCTCTAATAATAAAACAATTCAAAGGAGAAAGAAATGGAACCATTGTAATAGATCAAAAGCCATAAAACAGAGTCTACCCACCAAACCCACATCCATGGTCGTAAAATATTTTGCATATTAGTTATCTCTGAAATTCCTTTTCAGGGGAAAATATATATCTTCGAAATTGTAAAGAACCTATATGAAGTACAACAGATATGGGGAAACACTCTTCTATAAGTTGCGAAACTACAGTTGAATAAGGCGGCATGGAGAATGTAATACCCCGCTCCAACACATGGTATGATATTGTCCGCTTTGGGCCAGAGCCCGCACGATTTTGCTCTTGGGTTTTACCCCAAAAGGCCTCATACCATTTGAAGAGAACACACTACATATAAGCACATCCCCTTCTCCACACCCAGGCGATGTGGGATTGTGCACCTTGTACCCTGTCAGTGTGGTAGCTCAGCCTAGTGTCTGTCTTCGCACCCGCCCACTCACACCCGTCCACAAGGGTTACTACAATTCACCCCCCTACGAGGCCCGACGTCCTCGTCGGCACACTTCTGGCTGGGTTCAGGCTCTGATACCAACTGTAATACCCTGCTCCAACACATGGTATGATATTGTTCGCTTTGGGCCAGAGCCCGCATGATTTTGCTCTTGGGTTTTACCCCAAAAGGCCTCATACCATTTGAAGAGAACACACTACATATAAGTACATCCCCTTCTCCACACCCAGGCGATGTGGGATTGCGCACCTTGTACCCTGTCAGTGTGGTAGCTCAGCCCAGTGTCTATCTTTGTACCCGCCCACTCACACCCGTCCACAAGGGTTACTACAGAGAAAGGGTTAATACCTGATTAAGATTAGTTTATATTTTGTCCTCTTTGTAAGTCATTCCTTTGCCCAAACCCTTGCCTTCATTCCCATTATCAAACTTTTCATTTGCCTCTTCGTAACTCCTTTTCCCAAATTGAGTAGAAGAATTGATCGGTGTAGAGAGAATGAGGACATTATAACCTAATAATCTATGTTTATATATATATATATATATATATATATATATATATATATATATATATATAATTAATCTCAGTTGTATAGGATGTGTTAATTTAAAGAACTAATTTTATTACGTACATTTTATGAATTTGATACATCATACATATTTAATATAAATTAATGTATTTAGTATTAAAAAATAAAATATCAATTATTAGTTATTTTTAATGAGGGCAATTTAGTCATTTAATGTTTTGGGTATCTTACATTCATACTTCCCTTGTATTAAAGATAGGGGTACAATGGTCAGTTTACTACAAAATTTAACTCAACTAACGGCTTCCAACTTTTACAGTGGTGTTAAAGAGTTATTTTTCAAAAACTTTAATTTATAAAAACTTTAATTTATGAGTAATAAAGTTAAAGGAGAAGTTAGAGTAATTTATCCAAAAAAATAAATAGGCAACGAGGAGAGAACCGATTTGATTAGAACTTCCCTTCCGGCCTTTGAAAGCAACTCTCCTTTGTGTAAAATATTTAAATGTTTCTACCTTAGACCGGCTTATTAGAACCAGAGTCCCGTGTACACATTTTCAACCCTGACAACCCATCTAGCCGCTAGATTTATTAGACGTCATTACACAGGACCATTGCATTCTAACTCATTAACACACATGTTAGGTGACCTAACACATCATAATTTAATGTTAAGTGATAACTCGACACTCTCTATGTCCTATCATATTTTAGTCGCATTAAAAGTCTTATTTTTCTATTACATCATCTCAATTCAATGTTAAGTAATGACTCCACACTCTCTACGCCGTGTAAAAAGTCTTATTTTTTCATTACATCATCTTAACAACTGAGGGTCAAACTCCAGTTGTCACTTTCAAGTTCCGAGAGAGCCCATGAGACATGAAGACTCTTGATTAGATTGTTAATTGCGTCAAAGGTACACCACCTTCATTTCAAGAATGCAACAATACCTATTACTTGAAGGTAAAGGTGTTTCATGTTGCATTTTGAAGTAACTAGTGTTGCAGTCTTGAAGTTATTGGTGACTAGTAACTGAGTGTTGCAATTTTGTTTAGCATCCAAACAACGTTGTTTTATGAATGAAACACAGTGATTTAAGTGCAACAAAATACCTTAAAATTGAATATGGTTTGCGAAGCATCTAGCTTACTGGCAAACTCTAGATACTTTCTAATCTCCGAATTTACACAATTGCCCATTGTGGGGAGAAAAATCCACCATCAAATATATCCGAAATTGAGTCAATCCAACAAGAAGTTAAGCCCATCAGTGACCCATTATTAATTGACTGGACTTTTAAGTTGACCTATTGTTATCAGATAAGATTAGATAAATCCAAGCTCGATCCATAGACCAAAGCCCACAAAGGGAGGTAATTTATTTGGCCCAATAAAGAGTCCAGATCCTATAAAAAAAAAAAAAAATTAGTTGGGAAAAAAAGAAAATTGTGAAAAAAGGAATACGAGTCCGAAAAGGACTCGAAGATGACTTGTATAAATAAGAGATTTTTTATGGTCTCCGTAAAGATCCGTATTTGGTGTGTATGAGAAATAATTTTTTTGTATCAACACCACCCATAAACAACATGCATTATTTAAATGACGTCTATTATTGAATTTACCCATTTTGGAAACGTCCAATGCCAAAGTCACTAAATAAGTAAGTCACCAATCCTTAAAACAGACTATGTAATATACTTTATCTGCTGGGTTACGAGGGCATTTTACCCTTGTGTGATTTCTGTTGAAGCATATACTGGGGGGGGGGGGGGGGGCGGCGATTTTAAAAGCAAACTCCCCATTCATTAGATAGACAACATCACCAAGATTTCATGATCCACTGCCGTTCATTATTCCAGTTCCAAGAGCTCGGATTGAATCGGTATTTTTTTGTATCAACACCCATAAACAACGTGCATTATCTCTACATCTTGCGTAGATTGTTCATCCTGAAGAAAACAGGAAAGAAGAGAACTACTTTCATTGGTTCATAACAGGATTTCAATTTTGTTTCCGACTATGAGTTCATAATCTCATATCAATGCAATAAAATATAACAAAAAACAATTTAAGTCAGAAAAATCCATAAAGAGGTGCAGAGAAGAATCAGTGTTGAGATTCACAATAATATCAAGCGCCATGTTTGAGGTGTCAAAATAATTACCACTCCCCGTAACCAACGGAGAGGATATATACCATATTCTCATTGCGTGTGTGTGAGAGAGAGAGAGAGTTGATCTACATTACTAAAAGCCGATTTTCATTATTATGCAATCAAGGTTTTGGCAAATCCTTGAAACAGGAAAAAGTAAAACTCTTCACCCAAAAGAGTCTCACCTGCGAGCAATTCTTTGCCCCACACTAAGCAACAAGGCTCTCCCGATCGCTCCTGTATGGAGTCCACAAAACAGAGCCACAGTCCCACCTATAACTACCCACTTCAAATCGATGCCAGCACAATCTTTAATCCCCTGACAAACCTCCATCTGACCTTTTTCTTCCTCACAAGACACTGGCTCTGAAGAATCAGCCGCTCCATCAAACGAGATCTTTGTGGTGATTCTTGCCATCAGTGCACTTTTGGACAATGATGCCTCGGATTTCCTTGCATGCTGATATGCTCTGAAGCCAGAGTGTAACTTCTTGACAGTTCCCCACATCCCGTGACGGACACCCAACTTCGACACATCCTTGGGGATCCCCATGTCTTCATAGTGTACAAGAGTCACCTCGCATGCGGACAACTGTCCTTTATGAGATTGCACTACATCCATTTTTCAAACAATAAACCAATCATGATACGATAAAATTTGCATTCCAGCTGAAGTTGTTCATGTGATATTGCTTACCAGGCTTGATAACCCAGCTTGAAAAATAAAGATCCACATGCCTCAGCTTGTCACACCTCTGCAAAACTGGATATGGCACCCCCTTCAATATCAAAAATAGCATGTCAATACCTGTGGTCCATATGTCAACACTTTCCACAAAGTATCAAAATTGTAAAAATTGGATGTCCAAAGAAAAATCCAGCAAAATATCAAGATGGAAAAAGGGACATTATCTAGTTCCAGTCCCACTATAGCAGGGTCCTGAAGAGGGAGGAGGGGACATCTAGTTCCAGTTCCACTATAGCCGGGTCCTGAAGAGGGAGGAGGGGACCGAGGAGACAGACCTAACACTTGGTATTTCACAAAGTGGTTGTTCTAAGGCTGAACTCACACTAAAAACATCGATATTCAAGTGTTAAAGCGCTGAATGAGGCAACGTCCCTCAAGGCAAATCTAAATTATTGTAATTCTGCAATTAGCCCTCCACTATGGGAAACCAACCTGAGTAGTGAGTACTATATGTAGCACACTCATCCCTAAACTAAAAAAGAAAAGACTAATATAAATGACCACATGTTTGGAAGACATTTTTTTTGGTATAGTTTGTTATGTTCCCAATCAGTTGGTACTTTTAATTACTTTATCTAGGCTAAGTTGGCAAAAATGCAAATAATTCATGATGATGCTTTACTTTGTGCCAAACATTAAATAAAGTATGATCCAGCGGAAATGAAAAATTCACCATCAGAAATCATTTTAACCAGTACAGGGTTTAATACTTTTATAAGTGATGAGGAAAGTGAAACAGTAAGGAGAAAATTTCGTTGCAGGGTTTAATACTTGTAGAAGTGATGAGGAAAGTGAAACAGTAAGAGGAGAAAATTTATCACGAATACGCGAAATAAGAAAATCTGAGCAATCCTAATTACGAATGTCAAGAAGGAGATTCTATAACACTGTGTTCTCAGATGAACCCTATAACTTATATAAAGGGATGAGGCAGGTGAGTTTTCAACAACTTTTGTCTTATTTCTTCTCTTCAATTTGGGTTTGAACAGAAGTTCATATTTGACAACCAAGAATCACCCACATTCTTTTAGGGATTTCCATTCATCATGATCATCTCAATGTTCCTATTTCCAATGTATTTCAAAACTCTACCTAAGACATAGAAATTATTTTAGAGGAAAACAAGAAGCTACAAACTGTAAAATTTGCTCATTGCTTAATCCATTAGTACCTTCGTCAGACAATAATATGTTTGTCCAGCTTCCCATATTCTTCAACCAATGATATATTCTCGATCACTGCAGAAAAAAGGAAACTGCATATAGGAGGAACAAATGAAGATATCAATTCATGGAATGCCTGAACAAGTAAAACAAAAGATAAAACTTACAGATCCAAATCGCATCTTTACCAAACCTTTTTTATCCAGTGGACTATCATTGTCCCTGTTTGAGGGCATTCCACCAATATCTTAAAGTAAGAAAGCATAGGATCCCATTTAGGTCGAAATTCATTATCCCAGAAGAAATCTCTAACCAGCTCTGGAGATGCATCCTCAAAAACAGTTCTGCTGCGATACACAATGGGGCCAGTCTGACAAACAAGATACATTATCAGGTTTTAATGCATACAATCTTAACAACAATGAGAATGGAGGGAAGACCTGGTTCTCAATAGAAACCTAAGTGTCTTTTATAGAAAAAAACCTGAACAAGATTATCAATGTGTTTCCAAAATATATGTTATGCATATGATAGAGAAAAACCATGCTAGGCACCCAGGTCATCAGGCTGGCAGATGAAGATACAGGTGAAAATATACGCCCATCTGTGAGACAATTCCCCAAAACCGTGTGGCAGAGAATTTTCCAAATTCCATAAAGGATACTTTGGCTATGTTATTTTGCAATTTCCAACTAGAAAAAGAAAAAAGAAAAAAAAATCTCAATAAGATCTCATAACAAGTAAGTCTATCAAATTACAAAATCTAATGAAAGGTAAATAACCTGCATTGGCATGAACAAAGTTACGTAGGAGCAGTTATTTTTCCAGATTTAAGTAGTCTAACCTCCAAAACTAGTGACTCAAGAACAAAGTTGTAGATTTTCAGCCCCAATGCAAATTTTAAGTGAATTTATTTCCTACCCTGACTCCACTCATTTTAACAAATTCATGAACAAAATGGATGGATTTAGAAAATAAACCAGGAAATTTTGCTAGGTACCATCTAGGTGACAAGCCTGTCAGATATGTTAGTCTGGCTGCAAGAAATATGCTATATAGCGATAAACATATCCATGTCACTTTTTGCTTGACGAGCACTTCTGTCCATTACAAATTTAAGTCTCCCATTAATACGAATTACTCATTTGCCGACAGGCCCGACACTTATTCACACTTGCTTCAGCATTAGAAAGACAAGTACATGCATCAAAGTAAGGGTCAGAGTCAGTACAATAACTTTTATTTCTTACATAGGACTTTCTCAGCACATGAAAGACCGAAGTGCTTAATTATTAAAGTTAGGACAAATTCTACCTCAGGTTCATGACGCCAAGCTTGGTATGTCAAGTTCGAGGTTGTAATACCTCGCTCCAACACATGGTATGATATTGTCCGCTTTGGGCCTGAGCCCGCACGGTTTTGCTATTGGGATTTACCCCAAAAGGCCTCATACCATTTGAAGAGAACATACTACATATAAGCACATCCCCTTTTCCACACCCAGGCGATGTGGGTGATACTACATATAAGCACATCCCCTTTTCCACACCCAGGCGATGTGGGATTGAGCACCCTGTACCCTGTCAGTGTGGTAGCTCAGCCCAGTGTCTGTCTATGTACCCGCCCACTCACACTCGTCCACAGGGGTTACTACAATCCAACTGTAATACCCCGCTCCAACACATGGTATGATATTGTCCGCTTTGGGCCTGAGCCCGCACGGTTTTGCTATTAGGATTTACCCCAAAAGGCCTCATACCATTTGAAGAGAACATACTACATATAAGCACATCCCCTTTTCCACACCCAGGCGATGTGGGTGATACTACATATAAGCACATCCCCTTTTCCACACCCAGGCGATGTGGGATTGAGCACCCTGTACCCTGTCAGTGTGGTAGCTCAGCCCAGTGTCTGTCTATGCACCCGCCCACTCACACCCGTCCACAGGGGTTACTACAATCCACCCCCCTACGAGGCCCGACGTCCTCGTCGGCACACTTCCGGCTGGGTTCAGGCTCTGATACCATCTGTAATACCCCGCTTCAACACATCGTATGATATTGTCCGCTTTGGGCCTGAGCCCGCACGGTTTTGCTCTTGGGTTTACCCCAAAAGGCCTCATACCATTTGAAGAGAACATACTACATATAAGCACATCCCCTTTTCCACACCCAAACGATGTGGGATTGAGCACCCTGTACTCTGTCAGTGTGGTAGCTCAGCCCAGTGTCTGTCTATGCACCCGCCCACTCACACCCGTCCACAAGGGTTACTACAATCCACCCCCTTACGAGGCCCGACGTCCTCGTCGGCACACTTCTTCCGGCTGGGTTTAGGCTCTGATACCAATTGTAATACCCCGCTCCAACACATGGTATGATATTGTCCGCTTTGGGCTTGAGCCCGCACGGTTTTGCTCTTGGGTTTTACCCCAAAAGGCTTCATACCATTTGAAGAGAACATACTACATATAAGCACATCCCCTTTTCCACACCCAGGCGATGTGGGATTGAGCACCCTGTACTCTGTCAGTGTGGTAGCTCAGCCCAGTGTCTGTCTATGCACCCGCCCACTCACACCCGTCCACAAGGGTTACTACAGAGGTAGAGCGTTCCATCATACTTTGCCATGCCATTTCCCCATTCTTGTCAAGAAAGTGTAACAGGTGTTCTATATCATTTTCTGTGACAATATGTAGCTCTGTCTCCAAGTTTCCATTGTTGGGCCTGCAGAGAAAAAGTGGAAATAAAAAATAATATATCCTAAAACATAAAAGATCAAAGTTTGAAATTCCAATAGTATGATGGAGGTAGTCAAATGCAATTGCAAAAATGTTTCTACAAATTAACAATCAAAAGATAAGACAATATGAACAAAGGACTATATTTGATTCTGATAGCAATTAGATAACTCAGGGAGTAGAAACTAGAGCAGATGTCCAAACAGCATTACCCTTCTTAAACTTGACAGAAATTATTTATCTTCAATTGTTTATGAAGTAAGAAACCAACATACTGCATTCCCCTTGCAAAATAAGGTGTCACTCGTCTTGATTATGGTATGAATTGAACCAATAATCCTATCACTCACCTTCAGATGCCATGACAACAATTAACCATGACAGGCTATGTACTCATTCAATTAATTCCAAAGAGACGATACACAACTCCGCCACATTACTTCCACAGGTCTTCCTAGGAGATGAGCACCCACCAATTCACCATCAGGACTCTTCCTTCAGTAGGTCACTGCTCCTTGACTTTATTTCTACCACAATCAGGATCAGGGACATTGCTTCAAATGGTAGTTTCCTTAATGGAGCTGCTATCTAAAGAGGCCCCCACTCAGGATCTCTTCCATATATGGTTCCTATAAGTTACAAGTTTCCTTGAGAGGGTTGACATCCCAAAAGAGGCTCTTACTGCAAACATTCTTTAGCAAGGGTCATCACTAACCTTGGCCTAACTTCATACATGAGAGACACCACCTGCTTGTGTGCCCAACCTAACCCAAATACCTCACAAGTCAACTGCTATACCCACATGATACACTTCGGATTGATAGAGTTCCTCTTCTTTTTTATCTTTCTATAAAAATAAAAACTATTTCAGAAAGAATTCACTCACTACCCATTCCCAATTGCAAAATCTCACAACTTCACCATTCTATCAAGTTGCACTACTTAGTATCTCAAGTTACCTGGCAAACAAGCTAAAAACAAGTCAAAACACTCTGTATCACTCAAAATCTCATTTTTCCACATTGAAACCTATCAATCACTATCTACTCTAAAAGCTTAAGCTGTCAGAAAGGGTGTAACTTTAATATTTAAATCCTTCAATACACCCCCTTAAGTGTCACCTTCTTTTGGTCCAACATGTGTTTCAATTTTAATTATCAGGATAATAGTTCAAACCTTGTTGCTCTGATACCATGTTAATCACCATCTACTCTAAAAGCTTAAGCTATTAGAGAGGGTGTAATTTTAATATTTAAATCCTTCAACACACCCCCCTTAAGTGTCACATTCTTTTGGTCCAACATGTTTTAATTATCAGGATAATAGTTCAAACCTTGTTGCTCTGATACCATGTTAATCACCATCTACTCTTAAAGATTAAGCTACTAGAACTCAATTACACATGCCACAATCATAAATAATCCAATCGCAGCCAATATTCCATTGAATGTCATGACCTCAATTCTCATCTAAACTATGAACTACTGTTCACCACCATCATGTCTATAATCCATAAAACATTGAAGCCATTATCACATCCGAACGCTACTTCAATTTCACAAATATTTTCCTTACCAATCAAACCATATTCTTATAACTTAAATGCATGCAACACACACCAATTTAATTATATTTACATTACTATGAACTACGTATGCGTACCTTTACTATGAATTATCCCTATCTTCTCTTTAATGACTTCCACGCATAACACAACAACATAAGTTAGAGATTAGTCTAGGATGAAATATTATAGCATGGTTCGACTCCTGGATAGGGCGGGAGACACGAACGTGGGGTGAAACAAGCATAAAATAACGGTATCGAAAATTGCAGTCATCAAATTTTCTTGACATTACACCATTAACTCGGCCAAGTAGGAAGTGACTCACCCAAGTATTGGTACTCGGACGAGCCTTGTGTGGTTTCAGTTCCCACTGACATATCGTAGAGTATTGGACTCCACTTTCGCTGAGTTCGTTACGACTTAGTCGCACACAAAGACACAACTGAGTCTCAAAACCATGGTACTTATAAGATATACTTAACTCGCTTTTTCTGATTTCCATCCTCAGTTTCCTCCCTTCACTTCGTCATTGGAGTCTGGACTGCCAGTACTTCCTTTATACCGCTTGTTTTTCCTATCAGCAGCATGTCCTCCCTTCTGCTCTTGCACTTCTCCCTCTTCTCTCCTCCTTTTCCCTCTCCTCTTCCATTATCCCTATCTTCTCTCCGATTTTGCTCTCTTTTGTTTTTCTTGTCTTTCCTTCTCTTTTTCAAACCCTCCTCTCTCCTCCAACTCACATGCATCACCCCTATTTACAACTGTTGGTTGCATGGCTGGGTTCCACCTGCTGGGGGGCACGTGGCCATATTACTTGTCTTCCTATTTTTTATAGAGGGCCTAACACGTGCTTAGATAGGATGCTTAGGGTCCTGATTGTCAGGAGGATACATGGTGTTTGGGATGGTCCAGACTAAGAGGCACCTTTTTCTTTCCATTACTATGCCTTAAGAATAATAGTTCCTTATGTCTCGATGTGAGTGCTCTGTCAATTTGGGTTTCTTTAAGCAGTCCCTCATAAGGGTTATATGAACTGCAATCTCTTCGATTTGGATGAGGATGGTAACTTAAGTTATTCTACGGCAAGGTGGAGGTTATGTGAGCGGAGATCACAAGATAAGGTGACAGATTGGATAGTAAAAAGAGGTACGTAGTTATCTATGATGAGCTTTTGGAGTTATACGCAATTCGTTGCAGCTTGCTGGGATCATGCTTAGTTATCATTTCTCAAGACACATCATTTGTTACCTCCAGTGATTGCGTCCCCCCATTGTTGCCGCAGATGATGCAAACTTCGTGGGTGATGTATGTCTGCGGATGATGGATATGCCACTTCAATTTATAGTGTATACCTTATCTTTGTATGGTTTAAGAAGAACTTCTAAAAAGAAGTTGGTGTTAAACACCGATAAGAATGAATTCTAACCGGTAGCTACTCATTACACACAAGAAAGAGTTCCAGTTTCAGTTCAGTCTACGGTCTCCTCACCGGCAATCGGGTATCAATAATCACTTACCCTGCGTTAGTAGAGTGAGGAGTAAACGGACTCAAATACAGTTGTCAGGAGGGGCTCCGACTTATAAGGAATGAGAATGAGAATCGGCACTGTTCCTGCTGTGAGAGCTTGACTGATGCAATTCTACCTTGCCTTTTCATTTACTTTGGTAAAGTAGGAATGCCCACTTAGAGGTTTCCAAACGGTCACGCTTTACCACGTTGTCTCATTGGTAAGGGGGCTATGAGCTAAGCTATACTCGTAATCAAAGGCTGACCCTGCGGAGAACCATCTAATGCTGTACTAGACTAGCTACTGTATGGCTCAAAAAAGAGCACTTAAAGGGAGTTCTTGGTGAATCCAAACGATTGCGAGAAGCGTCTGTTCCGCTTTATCCTTTAACTCATTTTATGTAATAAAAATTTGATCCACTGGTATTTCTACGTTCGATCTCTACTCCCCAAAAGGTTACCCGTGGTCAAATATAAAGACCCCAGAAGTCCGACCGTCACTTGTACAATAGGAGATCATTTTGTTGATTAGGCTCTAGGGAACTTGTTACCTTTTTCAGTCTACCAAGAGTTAGGGTTGAATAATTTTAGGAAACTCGATGTTATAATTCAATTAGTCGATCGATCAGCTAAGATTCCAAGGGATATAATTGAGGATATGATTGTCAGAGTGGCTGATTTTGTAATACCCCGCTCCAACACATGGTATGATATTGTCCGCTTTGGGCCTGAGCCCGCACGGTTTTGCTATTGGGTTTACCCCAAAAGGCCTCATACCATTTGAAGAGAACATACTACATATAAGCACATCCCCTTTTCCACACCCAGGCGATGTGGGATTGAGCACCCTGTACCCTGTCAGTGTGGTAGCTCAGCCCAGTGTCTGTCTTTGCACCCGCCCACTCACACCCGTCCACAAGGGTTACTACAATCCACCCCTTACGAGGCCCGACGTCCTCGTCGGCACACTACTTCCGGCTGGGTTCAGGCTCTGATACCAACTGTAATACCCCGCTCCAACACATGGTATGATATTGTCCGCTTTGGGCCATAGCCCGCACGGTTTTGCTCTTGGGTTTACCCCAAAAGGCCTCATACCATTTGAAGAGAAACATACTACATATAAGCACATCCCCTTTTCCACACCCAGGTGATGTGGGATTGAGCACCCTGTACCTTGTCAGTGTGGTAGCTCAGCCCAGTGTCTGTCTTTGCACCCGCCCACTCACACCCGTCCACAAGGGTTACTACAATCCCTCAAAAATGATAAACACAGTAGACCCAATTTTCATGTTCGTATATATATACACCCGCCTATACAATCATATATACATGTATATACATATGCAAAAATACTCTAAAACAGTACCAAAACTCCAAAATGCTAATGTTTAATTCACAGAATTATTCTTAGCATGCAAAATCATTTAATTTCATAAATAAATGCATACAAATTTCTAGCAATATGTTTATACAATTAGCATAATTAATTCTCACAAAATTTATCAACAGAGAAAACAACATACAATTATATACAAATTTCCAAAATAAACACAAATCCTCAAACCTAGACTATGCATACGGATTCAAAGGGGAAGAGAAGAATCAAACTTGCCTTTTTTCTGACGAATCAACTTGTTCACCCGATCGTCACTCCCTTCTCTCTTTCGTTTACTCGCTCTTAGTTCTGTGCGTAAAATAACGGCAACCCTAATTTCTTCTTCTTTTCTTTTCCTTTTTGTCTTAATTATTCTTTTTTTTTTTTCCTCAAACTAATTAAAAATCAAATTAATAATACCAACAATAGCAATAAAAAATATTATTACAACCCTAGGCCCATCATTTTAAACATAACCTTAGCCCACTCATACTAGCCCAAATTCCTCCCTAGCCCAACCCAAAACATTTAAATAAAATAACACACAATTAATACCAATTCACATAAAATGATAAAATGCATGTATAAAAGACAAGCAACTCACCTACAATGATAATTTATATTAAAAAAACATTTCACATGAATTAATAAAATAAAGTAATAATGTAAAGAGATTAAATTGACACCTAAATTTTCCGGGGTATTACAGATTTCTATTACTCTGTAGATTTCATCGTGCTAGATACCCAACCCACTAAGGTAAACAGATTTCAATCATTTTAGGTCAAACATTCTTAGCTATAGCCAATGCATTGATCAATTGTAGGAATGGTAACATGCCCTTAACCTTTGGTAACATGAAAGTGGAAGTCAATGTGTTTAGCTTGATGAAAGAGCCCCCCGACTCAGATTACATTGAAGATGTTTGTCTCATTGAGTCGTTGACCTCGCACACTTTTGAGCACTCCTACCATGAGGATCCACTCCAACCGTGTTTAGCACATTTTGGGGATTATTTTGATGAGGATAACTATATTAGTGAAGTTAATGCCTTGCTAGATTCCACTCCAATCTCTGACATACCAAAATATAGGGCCAAACTTGAATCATTGTCTTTGCCCGATGCCACTGCATCTAACAATGCCAACCCCCTAAGGTTGAATTAATTAAGGTTCTTAGGGCGAATAAGGAGGTCATAGGTTGCTTCATTGATGACATCCGAGGCATTTTTCCTTTAGTGGTGCAACGTCGCATTCACTTAGAGGACGATGCTCAAACCTGTAGACAACCCTAAAGGAAACTTAATCCCAATTTAAAGGAAGTTGTCTGTGCTGAAGTTATCAAACTTCTTGACACCAATATCATCTATCCCATCTCTGATAACAAGTGGGTAAGTCCAGTCCAAGTCGTCCCTAAGAAGTCTGGCATCACTGTCGTTGCCAATGACCATAATGAGTTGGTTCCCACTCGTGTCCTGGCGAGTTTGAATAGACTATAGGAAGCTTAATAGTGTGACTAGGAATGATCATTTCACTCTCCTTTTTGTTGACCAAATGTTAGAGAAATTAACCGGTCAGGCCTACTATTGCTTTTTAGATGGTCACTCTTTCTACAACTAGATTCCAGACCACCCTGATGACCAAGACACGGCAACTTTCATTGTCCATTCAGCACATTTGCTTATCGTCGCATGCTCTTTGGCTTGTGCAATGCACCCGTCACGACATAACACAATTATATTCACCGTAGGCTCACAATGGTACGCGTAAGACCAGGCCAATCCCGAGTTTCAAATCTATAGGCTAAAGGAACAGAGGGGCAAGGTTGCCCACGTAAAGGTAAAGAGCGCTCTTATGCCAAAAGAAAAGGAAGCGTATTCACTCTCAAACTGTGATGGATAGGTTCTAGTTGATTGATATCGACTGCTAATTGGATGATCTGATACAAGATTTGAAGATGCTTGATGCCCACCTTAGTGGAGAACCTTGCCTCTATTTTCTATGGATAATCACTTGAGAAACTATTTTCTTAAGCAAGCCAATGGTGCTCCGCGCAGCCACGAACTCCCCACGTTCATGTTCTGGCAGAAGACTATGGTCTAGTTTATCCATTGTCCATTGCCCTGGGAAACCACTTAACTTATTATCCATCGAAAGTCTTGTTCAACCGAACCATATTGTCTTTCTTTTAAGTTGAGTATCGTGCCCTAGCCCTCCCCTTTCCTGCTATAGATGCTAGCCCTGCGCTAATTGCTTCCTTCCCTACAAAGAGATCTCTCTCTACCAAGAAATATGGCCTGGCATGGATTTCCCACTCGCAAAGAATTCTCGAAAGAGGGATTGATCTTTTGACACTTCAATTTATAGTGTATACCTTATCTTTGTATGGTGACGCCTCCTCTACAAAATACAATATTGAAAGTTTGTACGACTAGAACCCAAGATTTTGATAGAGAATTGCGCAAGGCCTGTGATCTAGACCTAGAGGGGGTGAATAGGTCTTGATGGTTGGATTAGTTTATCTTAACTACTTTTTCAATTGAACTGAAATTAACAGAAATTCAAATTCAAATCATAAAAGAAAATAAAAAATCACTTAATCCATCATGCAATCAACAAGTAATGGAGTAAATATTGGACAGAGATTTTTACGTGGAAAATCAACCAAAAAAAATTGTGGGACCTAATACAAGCATATGTAATGCACTACAAGAAATAGATATTACAACCTAGACAATTTTCCAAAATTGTAGAAGTCAATCTCTATTTAATGGATTGATTATGGTGTTGAACTCTTCAAATGAAATCCATAGTGATAGATGTCAACACATAATGAAAACACTCATTAATGCCAAGATTAATGAATGCAAAGAAAAATATGATGCACCCTATAATTCAATAATATGCTCTCTCTATATGTTCTAGATAGCTATTCTATGTTATTCTGCGTAGGAGTAGTGTGTATGTATAGGCCAAGTAGAGAGGTATATACTAGGAAGCACGAACACGCCTAAAAAGGCAAAGAATCCATGTCGAACACTGACACTCGTCGGACACGCCCCGACCTGTGTCGGACACGCCAAAAAACATATTTGATTTTTTATTTTTGTATTTTTGGAAACGGCACGGACACGCGTCCGACATACCATGAATTTTCGGACATGGTGCGGACACAGCATGGACACATGTTAGACACGCCAATTTTTTTTTCTCTTTTTCCTCTTGTTTTCATAAATCTTTTCTCTTCCATAGATTCTTACTTTATTTTTCACTAATCCCTAATCTTTTTCCTCTTGTTTTCATAAATCTTTTCTCTTCCATGGATTCTTACTTTATTTTTCACTAATCCCTAATTTTTTTCTAACAAACCCTAATTTTTTTTTTCTTTTTTCTCTTTTTTTAGCCGCCTTTTTTTTTTCCAGCAAAACACAAGTTCTAAAAAGGTTGTTTTAACAATTCAACTATAACCCATCTCATTTATTCATGTTTGTTCCTTTTTGCACTTCTTTTTCTTATTATACAACTGCTATTTTTACATGTGACTTTCTGATAATGCTTTTGTATTTGGAGTAAGCTGGAATGATGTTTAAATAATAAGACTAGTTTTTATTCTAATGTCTCATTTTGATTTGGTTTTATGACGTTGTGACAACATCGTTCTCTTATAATTATTGTTGTTGTTGTGGAGTAGATTCAATTGTGTACTTGTGACTTATGATTTGTGAATTTTTGCTTTGTTAGGTTGATGAAAAATAATATTACTCTTAATTATTTAAAGTACGACATTGAATATTATATAAAAGTAAATATTTATTATTTGTCGTGTCCGTGTCCTAATTTTTAGATTTGTCGTGTCCGTGTCGTATCCGTGTCCTGTATCCGTTTCTGTGCTTCTCAAGGTATATAGAAAGTAGGGTTTGTAATGTTTTAAATCAAAAAGGATATTAAATTTCCGCATGGCTTGATCGACACAACTCCAATGGCCTTTGATTGATAACTCGATCAATCGAAGTCTACTGTAGTTTATACTTGGAACATTTCAAAACATGAAGTTTCCGAAAACACTTTCATGCATATCAAAAGAGATTTTATGAATCAAATCAAATCATGAAAACTTAAAACCCTAATTTGGTGAGTGCATCCAAGTGTTAAATTACCTTTTTACCCATGTTATAGAAGATTATGTATTTACCCTTGTGTGTAGCTTCAAATTCCTTCTTCAACCAGGACCAAGAGGTAACAACTAACAATTAACACTAACTAACTTTTGAAAATTTTATCTAAAATAGAAATCAAAAACAAAAGTTACCGACTCTAGTTTTGTTTTACAAAATTTGTCAACTTAAGTCCTATTGACCTAACAACATTCATGAAATGAACATATTGTTGTGATAAGAGAAGCTTTTGTTAAAAAAAGGACAATACTTCTTAAAATTTACCTCCACTGTAAAAGGAAGTTGGAGGATCCATTATAATATCATATTGGAAAAATTACATTGATCTCCCCTGTAAATAGGCGAAATAACAGAGACATCTCCTGTGTTTTTAAAAATAACACTGACCTCCCTTGTCAGTGTACCTTTTGTAACACTGACCTCCCCTGTCAGCTTTACAGGTACGAAAATTGCTGATGTCATGGTATTTTTGACCTGAAAATCTAAAAATACCCCTAAAACGTATGAAAGGACTAAAATACCCCTATTTGACATATTATTTGTTGACATTTTTACCCCCACTATTCATCATCTTCTTCCCCAAATTAAACCCACTGTTTTCCTATTTTCTGTAAGATCAATTTGTAGCGTTGAAGTGAACCAGATGAGTTCACCGTATCTTGAAGACTAAATCATCAATTGTTTGGTTCAATGTGTTAATATGTCTTCCAGAGTATGGTTTCTTTTGTCTATGGTGAATTTTGCCCCCAACCCCAAAAAGCATCCATGGAAGTAGATTATTAGTATTGCTGCCACTTATTCCACTCCCTAGATTATTGCAGGTGATTTTAATACATTCAAAACTATGAAAAAGCTATACCAATGATCTGAATCAATGTTTGTCACAAACTAACCTTAGAAAAGTAAAGGACAGAACAATCTCATGAGACACAGGTGAAAATTTTCGAATGTCAAATGAATAGTACACCTCGTCTTGGTTGATTACAAAGTTGAAGATGATTATATATTTCGAATGCATTTATGGTACTCCACTGAATCTGATTCCATTCCATGTCTCACTTCGATACACTCTGCTCTGTTTGTTTGGCAAAAAAATTTTTGGAAGGCCATTACTGTCGAGCTTGACGGTATGGTCATCGGAGGATGGATCGTCGGGGCTCTGCCATGACGTTAAGTGTCGGTTCAAGCCGGTTTTTAAATCCCATCTGAGCTTCATACCTGGCAGCAATTGGGAAGAGAGAGAGGAACTGAGATTTGTTGTGATATATATATATATATATATTAATTTATATTGCAGTATATATGTACATTGACTGAGGAGAGAGAGAGAGAGGAGGAGAATGAGATTACAGAAGCTAGATGTGACCTAAGATGATAAGGGTAATTTGGTATTTTAACATAACAAATTTTTTACAATTAAAAAATATTAAATCGTTCAGGGCTATATTAGTCATTTTACCATTTTGGAGGCTCGACAACTCTGACAAGGGAGGTCAGTGTTATTTTTGAAACAACAGGGGGGGTATTTGTTATTTCGCCTATTTAAAGGGGAGGTCAGTGTAATTTTCCTTATCATATTGAATGAAACACAAGTTCTTAAGTTTTGGTGAAATGTCATGTTCTTTACAAGGAAGTGAAGTGATTCCCAGTTAACCTGAGTGTTGATTCCTAGTTTTATCTTAAAATACCTATTTCCTTTATTGTCTCATTCCCTTTACTTAATTTATCACTACAACTGTTACATTGAAGATCCCACAGCCCATTGTCTAAAGTGTTGAAGCCGCTCCAGCATCAATGACACCTATAAAAAACTACTATGTAAGAATAACTACCAAATGTAACTTGATCTTTCCCTTGGTAATTGTTTTGTAATACCCCGCTCCAACACATGGTATGATATTGTCCGCTTTGGGCCTGAGCCCGCACGGTTTTGCTCTTGGGTTTACCCCAAAAGGCCTCATACCATTTGAAGAGAACATACTACATATAAGCACATCCCCTTTTCCACACCCAGGCGATGTGGGATTGAGCACCCTGCACCCTGTCAGTGTGGTAGCTCAGCCCAGTGTCTGTCTATGCACCCGCCCACTCAGGGGCGTAGCCATTAAGGCCCCAGTGGGTACATTAGTACCCACTTAACTCTATAAATTTTTTTTTATATATATAGTAAATGCAATTTTTTGGAGTTTAGAAATGTAATCACCTATTAAATTTTGAGTCATGTACCCACTTAGTTTTATAAAAAACAAATTATAACCCGAACATTTGCGTTCGTACCCACTTGTACAAATTCCTGGCTACGCCCCTGCGCCCACTCACACCCGTCCACAAGGGTTACTACATGTTTGGCCAAATACAAAGTTTCCAAAAATACATATACTTCCTATTCAACCCAAAAATGCAAAGTTCTGCTAAATTTTCTTCCTTCAACCCCCACCCCGGTTAATCTTACCCAAAATAACTAGATGTAGTAGGGTAGCCACCAAATTGTTTTCCTGAGTTTTTTATTTAAAAATTGAAGTTCTAAATTAAGGTTGAAGCTTTTAACACCAAATTTTTTAATTTAATTGAGTTTTGCACCTTGCAGAAACCTTCTTCTTCTTCTTTTTTCTATTTTTTTCTTTTTCTTTTTTCTTTTTCAAGGGTGTAACTTTACTCTACTAGATGAAAAATCAAATATGTAGAGATCCCTGTAATTTTTTCTTCTCTCCTAGTTGCAGAGGACTGCACTTCATTTCTTTGTTAAGAGAGAATGCAATCCAATAACCACATCATAGAGGTAGTAAGTACAGGAATATCTACAAAAGTTTATCTTATTAGTGCATAGAAATTAATGAACTTGTAAGGAACCTCTATCCAAGTTCAACAAATAGCTGATCAAAATGAGGCAGCTCACATCCAACCTAATGAATGGGTTGCATTTAGATTAGCTAAATACATGTGCAATGCTTTCGATCGGTAATCATTGTGAATCAATCCTCAAAGTTTTACTTATCTAAGAGGCAATAGATGGGGAAAATTGAATGAATCCATCTCAAAGTTTTCAAATATATTAAACCACCTATATTGATACATTACACTAACTGATGCATATAGTATATTTCTATATTCAAAAAATCACAGGCGCAAGATCAAGCCAGCTCTTGCTTGTGCATTTAATCGGAGTTATCAAGCAGGTGTCCATCTGCCCCCATTGAAAGAGTGAAGAAAAACTAGGAAGCACGGACACGCCTAAAAAGGCAAAGAATCCGTGTCCGACACGGATACGACAAGTGTCGAACACGCCAAAAAACGTGTCTGATTTTTTTTTATTTTTTTGAATTTTCGGACACGGATCGGACACGGCGCGGACACGCGTCCGACACGGCTTGAATTTTCAGACACGACGCGGACACATGTTGGACACGCCAAATTTTTTTTTTCTCTTTTTCCTCTTGTTTTCATGAATCTTCTCTCTTCCATGGATTCTTACTTTATTTTTCACTAATCCCTAATTATTTTTCTAACAAAACCCTAATTGTTTTTGCTTTTTTCTCCTTTTTTAGCCTCTTTCTTTCTTTTTTCTAGCAAAACACAAGTCTAGAAATGTTGTTTTAACAATTCAACTATAGCCCATCTCATCTCTTCATCTTTGTTCTTTTTTACTTTTCTTTCTCTTATTGTACAACTGCTATCTTTTACATGTGACTTTCTCATGATGCTAGAATGATGATGTTTAAATGATAAGACTAGTTTTTATTCTAATGTCTCGTTTTGATTTGGTTTTATGACTTTGTGACATCGTTCTCTTATAATTATTGTTGTTGTGGAGTAGATTCAATTGTGTACTTGTGATTTATGATTTGTGAATTTTTTCTTTGTTAGGTTGATGAAAAATAATATTGCTCTTAATTATTTAAAGTACGACATCAAATATTATGTAAAAATAAATATTTATTATTTGCCGTGTCCCCGCCGTGTCCGTGTCCTAATTTTTTAGGATTTGTCGTGTCGCCGTCTCCGTGTCGTGTCGTATCCATGTCCCGTATCCGTTTCCATTTCCGTGCTTCTTAGAAGAAAAACATAATTTTGGTCTTGGATTTATTTTGGTATTTGATAAACCCAAATCAATTGTAATCCCACCTTGGAGCTTGGTCAAAGTAAAAATCTTTCAACTCCCAAACCTTCTATTTGAAAACAATTCACACTGTGAATGTATTGATATTTTGTTATTTAGCCCATGATCGTCATTTCAATTAGTCCTTTATCTATACCTAAAATTAGTACATGAAAAAGTTTACAAAATTAAAACTTTAAATGACATTGAAAAGTAAAAAAACTAATATCTACAAGTATGAAGGTTTTGATAGTAAAAAGAAAGAAAAAAAAATCATGTCCCTGACACTGTGAATTTGTGCAAGTGCATATCTTTTTAGTGATATAAATTGTGCAACTATTAATCATAATATTCTACAAATTGATTTACATTATTAATCTTAATACTCTATTTTTGCTTGAAAAGTACGCATATCGTATAGATTTCATATAAACTTTTAACTAGCATGTTTTTAAATTTCAATTAGACATTTATTTTTATTTATATCCTACATCTTATAATGAAATCAATGTATTGACAAGGGCAACTAGGGTTCCAAGGGCGACTAGGGTTTTGTTGAGGAAGACAAGAGTTCTTCTCCATGGGTTCAAACCTTCCCACAACTGCCACTGGGAACTCCTCCCCATTCTCAGTCATCCCCACGACCACATGGAGTTCTCTCTACTAGTGTGATGCAAGAACCTGTTACCAATTTTCCTATCATGGTGAGTGCAAGTCGATGGATAAGATATCCATCGAAGACGAAGATATAGCTAAAGAAATCGAATATTGGGCTAACTCTGTCATTTTGTTATGTCATGGGAAAGAAGCCATACTTCCATTTTCAAATACTATGTCAACCAAAAGTGGACAAAAGACGCCATTGTAGTTTCCCTAAAAGATGCATTTTCGAGATTAAGTTTAATGATCCTTCAGAGTTAGAAGCAGTCCTTAAGAGGGTTCATACTTTCAAAGGGCATCTTATCATTGTCAAAAAGTGGAACAAGAAAGTGAAATTGGAACGCTATATCATACTTGGATCAAGCTTTTTAATCTTCCAGTCCATGCAAGAATTCTAATACTATCTTGAAGTTTTGCTCCAACTTTTTCAAGCCAATGAACCTGGATGATCTCTTAACTGCTAGGGAGTGTGGACAGTTGTTCATGTAATGACAGAAGTGGATGTTCAAGGTGAGTTTCCTGATCATGTTATTGTCTTGATACATGAGCAGGAGTGTGTAGTTGACATATTGTATGAATGGAGACCTCAATATTTTTACTAATAAAAAAAAAAGTAATTTCTGCAAGGGAGTGGATCACTTGAAGCAAATGCCCTATCAAAGTCCAGCAAGCAGCAACTAAACCAACGATTATTTAACAATAGGTTGTAAAAAGGAATGGTAACTTAGTGGCTGTGGAGGGGAAGGATGCAACTGAGCAGCAGGATAAGGATCAAGAATCTATGGTGGCTGACAGTTCTTGCAGGGGACTCTGGGGATGGTATTTCTCAAACGCAGGAGGACCATGTTAAGAAGGTGGATAATTTTCCCAAAGAGACTGTTGTTGCTTCTGATGGAACTAACATTCAAGACCAGGAGGCTTTAGTGGTTCATTCCTACTAGTGATGGAACCTCTTCAAAGGTTGAGGAGAGAAGGTCTTCTCTAGCTGGCTCTGGTGGGAAGAAGTCCAAGTAGAAGAAAAAAGAGCCAAGTTGTGCAACTTGATAGAATCACAGGAACTAAGTTCGCTAGTGGTGTCATTCCACCTAATCCAATCTCTCGATTATTGAAAATTGGAACATGAGAGGCCTGAATAGATCTTGGATGCAAGGGAGTTGCAGGCTTGGATTAGATCTTTTAATCTCTCTCTGGTAAGTCTATTGAGACTATAAGCAGTCTAATTTTAAGATCTCTAATTCTATTAGATAGCAATTGAAGTGAATAGCTAATTACAGTTCTGATGAAATTGGAACCCTAATCTTTTTTTATGTTGTTCCTTTAGTAGAAAATGCTGGGTGTATGTGTCCAGAAGTCTTTTTATGTATCTGCTATTTATGTTGTCAACACAATGACAGAAAGGATAGTTCTATAGCATTCTATCCTTCAGTCCTAGAGGTTGGATGGTCCTTGGCTAGCCATAGGGATTGAAATATAATTATGGCTCATGGTGAAAAAATGGTGGGTCCAAGGGTTCCTCAACTTATTATAGATGAGTTTAATTCTAAGGCCTAAATGAGTTCCCTGTTGCTAATGGGAGACGGACATGGTGGGTCCAAGGGTTCCTCAACTTATTATAGATGAGTTTAATTCTATTCTTGATGGTTGAGGCCTAAATGAGTTCCCTGTTGCTAATGGGAGACGGACTTGGACTAATAACCAGTTTACTAGAAGAAGAATATAGGCTAGGCTGAACAGTGGGCTTGTGATTTCTGCTTGGCATGACTCTTTTCCAAACTCAAAGTTGGTGCTATCAGCAGCATCTCTCTGGTCATTATCGTATGATAGTTTATTCATCTTTGGATTGCTTTTGTAATACCCGAAAAATTTAGGTGTCAATTTAATCTCTTTACATTATTACTTTATTTTATTAATTCATGTGAAATGTTTTTTTTTTTTTTTTTGTTTTATATAGATTATCATTGTAGGAGAGTTGCTTGTCTTTTATACATGCATATTGTCATTTTATGTGAATTGGTATAAATTGTGTATTATTTTTATTTAAATGTTTTGGGTTGGGCTAGGGAGGAATTTGGGCTAGGATGAGTGGGCTAAGGTTATGTTTAAAATGATGGGCCTAGAGTTATAATAATATTGCTATCGCTATATTTATTATTATTATTAATTTGATTTTTATTAGTTTTAGGAAAAACAATAAAAGAATAATTAAAACAAAAAGGAAAAGAAAAGAAGAAGAAATTAGGGTTTGTCGTTGTGTTACGCACAGAACTAAAAGAGAGAAAACGAAAGAGAGAAGGGAGTGACGATCGGGTGAACAAGTTAATTCGTCAGGAAAAAGGCAAGTTTAATTCTTCTCTTCCCCCTTGAATCCGTATGCATAGTCTAGGTTTGAGCATATATTTATATTAAAAATTTGTAGTTAATTGCATGTTTATATTTTTCTGCTATTGATAAATTTCGTGAGATTAACTATGATGATTGTATGTAGATTTAATTGATTTTGTTCATGAAAGGTTATATGCATATATGTTCATGTATATGTATATTGTGTTAAGGAAGAAATCATTCATTTATGCAATTTGTAAGAAATAATTGTTTAATTGTGAACCTACTGTGTTGGAATTAAATTGTAAACAACTCTAAATCCTTAGGAAAACAGATCGTGAATTATTGGGTTTTAAATTTTTGAATTTTGCGAAGAACCCTAGAACTTGTGAATTGGGGGTTTTTGATTCGGGCTGTTTCGGATGGGGCTTTTTACACCAATACGTAGACGGCGTCGAGAGGAGAAGAACGGCGCAAAAATGGAGGCGAACGGTGGCCGGAGGAGGCCGGACCGTCGCCGGGAAGTCGCCGGCAGCGCGCTGTGCGCGCTGCTGGGCGCGCTGGGGAAGAAGCCCCAGCGCAGGGGCTTCCCCACGCGCCTGGCCGGCGCCGAGAAAAATACTTTTGGGCCCCACTCGCGGGGGCCCACCCCTGGGTCCACTTTGGGCCCATTCCGATATATTTTAATATTTTTTTTGAATTTTTGAAATTTTTGGAAAAACTTGAAAATTTGAAAAATCATTTTTTAAAAATACTTTCATGATTCCAAAAATTCTGAACATTTTACTGTATGATATTGGAGGTTAAATACACTTAATTTTAAATTTTCAACTCAAAACACTTTTCCCTTGTTGTCCAATTAATTTTTAAAAGTACCCAAACGCTGTATTTTTCCCTTTTTGTAATTTTAGAAAATACTTTTACAACTCCAAAAATTCCCAAATTTTTACTGTAACTCTCTGGAGGTTAAATACACTTGGGTTTAAAGTTTCAACTCAAAATGATCTTTCCTTGTTGTTCAATTGAATTTTAAAGTGTCCAAAAGCTGGGTTTTTTTACTTTCTGTAATTTTAGAAAATACTTCTGAAATTCCAAAAATTCCCAAAATTTTTCTGTAACTGTTTAGAGATTAAATGACCTTGGGTTTAAATTTTCACCTCGATTTGAGCTTCCCTTGGTGTTCAATTAATTTTTAAAGTGCCTAAAAGTTGGATTTTCACCTTCTTTGGTTTATTAAAAATGTTTTAAATTTAAGAAAATTCCAGAATATTTTCTTAGTGTTCTTAGAAGTGAAATAGGCCCAGAAACCTAGATAAAAGGAAGTTTAGATCCCCGCGGAGATTTGAGGGCATTGGAGATTGGTTTGAGGAAGTGTTTCCTCTAATGGGTGTTATGTTATTTTGATTTAATCAATTGTGCTTATTATATATATAAATGCACATGGGATACTTGATTTAGGTTACTTGTGAATGATTTGTCATATGGGGATAATTGCATAGCTGATAATTCAAATTGGTAGTCTGTGCAAATTAAAAGTAATAATACATCTTGTTTATTTATTATTTCATATTGGGAATGCATTTGTAATTTTTATTTGACATGTAAGGATTGCCCGGTGTGTCAGGATCGCCCATACCTAATAAGGTATCTATATTTTTATTTGGCATGTAAGGATTGCCCGGCGTGTCAGGATCGCCCATACCTAATAAGGTATCTATATTTTTATTTGGCATGTAAGGATTGCCCGGCGTGTCAGGATCGCCCATCCCTATTAATGTATTCATGCATCATAATCGACATATCATGATTGCATAGATTTCATAAAATACATACATGTGTATCTTGATTTGTGAACATAAAGAAGGGGATCGTTTTTATATTGTAAGGGTTGTTGAGGAAATATATGAGATGATTTGTATTTTTAAAAGTATGAACTGAATAAGGAATAAACTGAGGGGTTGAACGTATATTTATCTATTGTGTCCCTCACATTGAGGGTATGTATATTGATTCTCTGATTGGGATGTAGTAGATAGAACTTGCTCGTGGGTTTAACCCACTTTGTTGATATTTCAGGTCCCAAGCAGTTTCCCCCGCGAGGATAGAGTACTAGGGTTGGGCTGTGACAGACATCTACTCTCACCAGTCTCAGGGTAGGAATCTACTTTTTCTTCAGGAATAAAACTATGAACTCATTTAGAGGTTTTGGTTTTGGATTTTAATTTAAGTATTGAACTTTTATTTCTTTCTGGTTAAGGGGTCCTTGGGTTACGGGACTTCCAAATTGTATTACCAGAATTTAATGATTTATTTATCAATTATTTTAAATTCAATGGAATTTCTGTTCAGCTTTTAGCAATTGTTCTATTTCTATCCTTTGCATCTATGCTTGTTGCTATCAGTGGTTAATATTCCTCAAGTTTTGTGTATGAGACTGGCCACCTCATGCGCGAAATTTTCTGGGGAGTATTTCAGCTTTAATGGGCTTAAACCTTTAAATTCCTAAAGGCTTGGTGTATGATGAAGGAGGTAGAAGCTATTGTGGCTAGAGTGTGGCGAAACTCAGTGCAAGGTAATCAATTTCACCAATTAATAAGGTTGCTTAAAGGGGAGGATATTAAGGCCTAGAATAAAAGCAAGGGCACCATTCCTGAGAGGGTTGAGAACTGCAGGAGCAATTAATAAATGACCCTCTTAATGAAGACCTTCTCAAAGAGAAGTATTCAGCTAGAAAAGACCTGGAAATGGCTTTGAGACATGAGGAAGTTTTATGGACTCAAAAGTCGAGGTTTCAATGGATGAGAGATAATTGCAGATGTTCCAGATTCTTTAAGCGAAGCAGAGAAGAGCTTTCAACTCTATAATTTTGTTGCAGAATGAGGTTGGCGTGTGGACTTTTACAACAAATTATACTCTGAAATCCAGCTTCTGTTCCTTGTCTAGACTCTCCCAGGGTTGCAGTTGGGAGGAGGATAGAAGACTGTCGCAAGCTGCTGTATCTGATCAAAGCATATGATTCAATCTTATGGAGATTTTCTGTCCAACATTCTGAGGTGGTATGGTTTTGGGGAGGTCTGACTGACTGGGTAATGAAGTGTCTTTAGCCAATTTCTGAGTATTGATGAATGGAGTCCATTTAGGTTATTTTGCTGGGAGGGGCATTAGGCAAGGGTGTCCTCTCTCTCCCTTACTTTTTACCCTGTCACAAATTATTTTTCCTAGATGGTGCAAAGAAATGTATTCGAGGGTCAGCTTCAATTGTGTAACTCTGTCTGTAAAGTGATTGCAAGGGTGTCTCTTTTCTTTTCTTTCTTTTTTGTTCTTTATTTTATTTATTTATTCTTTTTTTTTTTGGGGGGGGGGGGGGGGGAAGGTTGGGCAGATTACCTATTTCTCATTTTCAAAGAGCATTAGCAATGCTAAAACCTTAGCTGATATGTTTGCTCAATTTGATGAAAATGTCCAGTCTTAGAGCCAGCACAGAGAAGAGTTTGTTGTTTGTCTCTAAGTCAATGGAAAGGAAGAAGGAAATTCAGAGACTTCTGAGATTTAAATCTGGTACCTTTCGGTCAATCAACTGGAACTGCCTATGGTGGATAGTAAGCTTAGGAGAAGTCATTGTTCAGCCTTGGTGGACAAAGTCTCTTCTAAAATATCTGCTTGGAATGCTTTAAATCTGTCCCTTGCAGGTAGGACTGAACTAGTCGAATCAAACATTTCTGCTTATTATTACCACTAGGCAGCAGTGTTTTCTATCCCTATTGGAGTTCAGAAACATTTAGCGAGAAATCTTAAAAATTTCTTTTGGGAGCAGATCAGATAGGAAATCTATAGACCTCTCAAAACGGGAAAAGGTATATTTGGCCAAATCAGAAGGTAGTTTTGGCATTAGAAGTTTGAAGAGCACTGACTTGGCTTCAAAGTGTGTTTTGGCTTGGGATTTTATTCAATCCAAGGAAGCCTTATGGATTGCATTGTTTAGAGATAAATATACCAAAAGGTCAACTTCTGGGATGACAACCCAAAATCTGGTGACTCTACAGTCTGGAGGAGTATGCTTTTTGTGAGAGATAGCTTGCCTGAACATTTGAAATTTCAGGTGAATAATTGAAGACAATTTAGCTTGTTTTTAGACCCCTGGTTGGTTCTGTGGTTCCTCCTCAATGCAACTGCATGGCCTATAAGGTTGGGTGGTTGTGGACTGCAAAGGGGTGCTCTTGTTGCAGACTTGTTGGTTTCTGGTCACTGAGAAATTCCTTCAGTTTTTGGCCTTTTGAGATAGCAGTATACCTTCATTCCTTTACTGACCAAGTGGAAGAGGACAGAATTATTTGGAAGCATGGTTGTTTTTGTTTCAAGGCAGCATGGAAACAATGCAGATTGCAGAGGGAGTGAGGGCTCCTTGGTATCATTTAGTGTGGAATAAATGCAGACCTAGATTTTCCTTTACTACTACGTTAATCCTGCAGAATGTTATTTTATCCTGCTGTAATTTGAGAAACAAGGGGCTCACCCTTACTTCAGTTGTCACAATCATTTTAGGGGTGGTGATTCTATTGATCATCTTTTCTAGTCTTGCACTCTTGATATAAGGTGTGGCAATGGTTTATAGCTGGCAAGGTATAAAATAGTTACAGATGCTTTGTAACATCAGAGTGCATGATGGTCAGGGAAGATCTGCAGATCAGACTGCTACGGACGCTTATTTGGAAGGGGCTCATGCTTCATGATCTGAACTTTTTGTTTTGATTGATTTTTTTTTTTTTTGGGGTTGTTTGACTGATTGGTTTGGGTCTGTCCTCACTCCTCTCCAATCCTTTTTCAGTGAAAGCTCTTTAATGCTTTCAATTTTCTCTCTGTCTTATTTTCTATCAATAAAACACATATTCAAGAAAAAAATAAATCAACATATTGAAAACTTTCAGTGCAATAACTAATATATACAAGATGTAAATTGTTGATATCTACAAATATAGTGTCTGGCTCTATGAGTTGGTATAAATGCATATCTTTTTAAAGATATTAAAATTGTTAAAATATTATTCATAATATTCTACAACTTTCCAAATTTTTTTTTTAATTATAATGCATGGGTCTAGACCTAATTTATTCATAATTTCTCTACCATACTTCTTTTTCTTTTTGAATATTTGCAAAATCTGCCTTAACTTCTTCCTCTTAAATTTCCTAAGTTCAAATGAAAATTACGCGTTCACCTAACGTATTTAAATTTGGCATTCTTTTAATAATATGTATTATGTCTAGTAAGATGTCTCATATTCTCAAAGTGAATTTAATTCAAAAACACCACTAAAATATTATTCTCGACACTTCAGCAAAAGAAAATATTAACATACTTTTCTCTATGTAAAGATGGAATTCACATCAAAATGCAAGAGAAAATAAACAAAGAGACACTTAAAATAGCATAATTAGATGGAGATCTCCGAACCTTCTAAATAGGAAGTTCCTAAATGCAGACATCAAATTAGTTGACTTTAATAGCACAAAATAGCATTATTAGTTGACTTTAATAGGTATATACTGTCAAACACAACCAGTACTGCTACTTAAATCAACATTCATCATAAACATAGCATTTCATTCCATTGTATAATCATTAAAGGAGTAGTGAAGATTTAAGAAAATTAAACGGGAACCTCCAGGGGGTCCCTGATTTTGTCATTTTGATCACACTTATTAATGTAATCACAAGAAAGTTTATAAAAACCTAATGACTCATAATAAACATTATTTCGCCTAATGCTTCTGAGGCCAGCTAGGTAAGAACTGGAACAACTGATCCTCTAATACCATACAGAGATCCATTCTGGTCGCTTTTGGACAATCACCATTTTGGTCCAATTTCATTCATTTCGGTCAGAGCTACAGTTTTTTATCAGCAGGGGAATACAGGTTTCATGACCATAAAGAACACAAAGATATAAGAATCCTGTATCGGAGGCAAGAGTGCTCAGAGAGTTTGCAAATTGTTAATTTCCTAACAATCAAAGAATACAACTTTCCCTTTCTTCATTTATTATTCAGATATGCAGTCAATTGCTTGCCTCGCTATTATTATTTCCTTTGGCCCTCACTTGTGACTAAAATAAAAATGCTTCTTGTTAGGATTATAGTCTTAAGTTGGCAAATTTCGTAGAACAAAACGCACTCATGCAATGTAATTTTTATTTTACTTTTTAGTGAGTGAATTAGATGTTAGATGTTATTGAGTGTGAAGTCTACACTTGGTGAAACAAAACTACGTCAAAGGACAAGATTGCCAACTTCATCTACATCAAAGGGATAATGAAGTTAATTTTGTCAAGTCAAAGGATACAAAGGTAATATCACACTTATATATGATCTATCACCATATAGGTTCCTGCATACATACATATGCTAAGTTTCCAAGTTCTTTAAACTTACTTAGGCAGTCACTTATGCATTGAGAAAAGGTTTTCCAAACATGCATTTATGCTAAATTTGGCAAGTTTCAAAGTTTCCTAAACTTACTTGTATTTTACTTGTGCATGAAGAGAACTTTTTTGAACCTTAATTAGACTTTACAGACTCATCAATCTAAGTGGTCAATCGATCAAAGCTTTATTAAGCATTGATCGACAAGTCAGAGAGGTTCGATCGAAGTCACCCCAAGGATCAATCAATCGAAGTTTAGTACAGACTCGGGAATTATTTCCAAAACAGGTTTTGCTTAGTCTACAAGTCTCAATACTTGTGGAACAAGTTAGTTCCCTATAAATACTAGTGTTTTACATAAGCCCTAGTGAGGTGCCAGTGTGTACAGAGTGCCAAAAAAGAGACTCTTATGCATAAAACTTGAAAATCATATTAAGAGCTCCTTGTTTATTTCTTTTATCCTCATGAAAACTCGTGTTCATCACATATACATCTTCGTGAGTATTCGTGTGAGACTGACATATAGATAGGTCATAGGTGCATACCTATTATATTTTTCATCATACATATCATCTGCATTAGACATGGTGATTATGATGTTATCATGGTGTTGTGACTATTGAAGTTGTGTTATACAATGTCTACAACAACACAGTGCTGAGACAACTACCAGAGAACTGAAAATTGGACAGTTTAGTGCTTGAAATCGAATCAAGTTTGAAAAGGCAGTGTTCAAGTGTACTGAATGCTATAGACAGATCAGTTGGACGACCTGGAGATCTTCGAAGGACTGTAAGATTTGGTGTGAGCTGTGTTTAAGGATCAACTAAGGGTTCGAAGAACTGAACAGCCTCAGGTTGAATGTCTCTTTCTTCATAGTGGATTGATTTGCCGGACTAAGTCCCGTGATTTTTTTACTCGCCGCAAGGGAGATTTTCACGTAAAAAACTGGTGTGCAAAGTCTTTACTTTATTTATTTTATTGCACTATTTAAATTGCTTATTATGTTTTGAATGCTTGATTGGTATGGTGATACAAACATGGTTAATGAATTGATATCAATCAGCATGTGTTTATTTGTTTAAGCAATTGCCAGACTATAGATTCTTTGTTTATTTGTCAATTGATAAAAAAATTATATCAAATATGAATTTGTAATTGGACCATATAAAGTCCATCAATTGGTATCTGAGTGTTAAAAGTGAATTAAAATTCAATTGTATCAGAGCAATACGTATTGTTCCATCAATTGATATCAGAGTTTATCAATTGAAGTATTGAACTATAAATTTGATTTAATTTTAAAATTGGTAAAGTTTCCATTCTAGACCTATTCACAACACCCCCACTCCCCACTCCTCTTCTTCTAGGTCTATTTAGGGCAATCGTGATTTCAATGATCCTTTTGCACTTGGTACTTGATTGTTACTGTCCTGTCTCAGTCAAATCCTCTTCAGTTAATATCATTCTGATTTAATGAATACAACATTCTATCACTTATTTGGGATTGTGCGTGTGTGGAGAGAGAGAGAGAGATAGAAAATGGGTGGAAAATAATTTCCAAAGTCTTTTGCTTCAGATCTCAGCTATGTGAGTGATGACAACATATACTCAGGTTCAGACATCTGGAACATTTTGAATACTATTGATTCAAGTAGGGTAAAAATATATGTGCAATGAACCAAAAACGGAACGCTGGAATAATCAAGTACCAGTACACCTTGTTCTTATGGACAAACCAAAACGATACTTCAATTAAAATAATTGGGATCATTTTCATTCTACTAGTTGGTATCCAAGTCCTAATAGAAGATAAATATGAAGCTTTGGAACAAAATGTTCTACATTTACACTAAAAGTGATCCATGATACCTCAGAGCATTGTCAAATACTCAAATTACTCATGTCTCCTATAGATATAAGGAAAAACAAAACTTTGCACAACCTATAACCTCATCTCTAACTAAAGGTGATTCAAGAGCTGGAAGAGTAGGAAAATCACCAGAGAACCAAAAATACATAAAGATTAACACCAAGTGTTTTAACTTCAAAACTGAAAATTCCACCTCATCAAAATAGTGTCTTATCTTATCCTCCAGCTAACACAATCCCATTTACCCTTCCTCTACCTCGACCTCAGATCTAGGCATATTGCAGCGAACCCCAAATAATGGAGGAACCATGATACCATGCTACCAAACAATGGATTAAAAGATGGGTCACTAACTCCTCTACTCCCATATAATAGATTTACGAAGAATTATTTCATTATGCTCTAAATTATCAATAGCCAAAATCTTCTCTTAAGGCAGCATCTGAAGAAAGCCACATTGGACGACAACTTAGTGTACCATAAAACCTTCCAAGAGAAGCTAAACACACTCTCTCCCCTCAACAACATATCAGAATAGATCACATCGAACCTCCCCCTTGTGTCTTATCAACTATCATCCTCATAAGTACAGCCACTATTCTAAACTCAATGAAAACAGTTTTTTAACACAAATTAATAATATGAGATTGTCAATAACTAGAAGGTAAAATATGGTAAACTCTGTTAAAGTTCCCTTCTAATTTTCATAAACTGAAAACATTAAAAGAAACCCCCACCGATTTTCATTTTAAATAGGAAACAAATAGAACCATAAAAGTTTTAAATCAAAATGTGGAGTTCTCTATATGGCACCGTATCCAGACTATACCAAGTGATAAGGTTTTCAAGATTCACCGTAAATGTTATAGTCTGTTACTTTTATTTATGGGAACAGCCGTAATCTGCATAGAACACATAGCATGTCATCGTCTCTTAAACTACCTCACATGCAAAGTATGTACCCCTTGTATACTAACTTTGATAATGGAACTAAAAGCTTAGCCTAATGATGCATCAGTAGTTGAGATATACACTAATACACAGTTATGTTACACATCTCTGGAGGATATTTCAACTGCAGTAGCACCACAGATGCTTCCATCCATGCATTGAACTCGTCAGATTTGGACTTGTCTGTACAAAGCATCAGTTTTAAGTTCGTCCAATGGAATATCAGAACTCGGACTTGTGTGTGTTAGATGTAAGTTGTGGTACAATTTCTGATATTTTTTAAGGTTAGATGTCCCCTACGTAGAAATGGAATTCCTAATAGAGTCGGCGCAATTGTTACTTACTGAGTTCAAGTTGGTTCTAGGAGGCACATGATAAATTGCTTAGTTGCCTTCCTTTCTTGCCTGTGCTCCCTACATTAAATGTAAAATTTATTATTTACACATCAAGTCATTTTCATGATTTATTATCAGCAACTAGAAGAAGTTATACAATTGAAATCATTTAGGCCATTTATTATAGGCAAGTTTAAGCAATTTCTAGAGAAAAAAAAAAAGGAAAAATAAATGTAAGCCACACATGTCCAATGCCTTTTTAAGAGATCTTTATGACAGAATGTCCAGATATTCTTACTTTTGAAAAATAACTGAGAAGTAGGTTGTCTAATTTCAGCTTTAAATAAAAATGATAAGAGAGAGTTCCATAGAGATTGAAATCTACTAAGTCAATTTAAGTAGAACTTAGGGCTATCAACAGGTCATACACGTGTATCTAGCAAGATCAAAGTTCAAATCCAATTTCATATGCGGATATCTGAGCTTGAATCCACAGATCTTACAAAATGCTAATTAAATTTTGATTTGATTTATATCTGAAGATACAAATTCGATGCAAATCTGAGATGATTATAAATTATGAGGATTATTACATACGAATTAATGTTATGTTACATGTATACTAAGAAACTATTAGATCTCCATCCTCCTAAAAATTATACATAAATAATACTATATTGTAAAATTTAATCGGAAACAGATCTTAAACAGAAAGAATCAACTTGAATTCAAGTTCAATCTGATTATAATCTGAATTCTTAGGTCAGATTCGGATTCAGACCTACAAATTTAAATTGGTATCATAAGAATAATATAGAATTTGGATCTTGATTCGACCTGTTTACAGCCCTAAATGTAGGCATGAAGAACTTCTAGTAACATCAATGCCAGAGGACCTATAGTGTAAAAGAGAAGAGAATACAACACTAATATGGAATGAAATTGAAGCATGTTCCACCAGGAGTTATGTTAGCCTCAAGCTAAGTGGCAAATGGGTATTTCTGCTAGCCTCCAGCTATAAGATGGTTAAGGTTCAAGCACTACTACAGGGAAGGATATGGGGGAGTAGTGTATAATCTATTGCTCTGGCATAAGGAAGGAGGGCGGTTGGAGGGGACTGTTTCTTCTTTTTTATGACTATAACTAAAAAAAATTACGAAGGATCAAAAAATAATAATAATAATAATTTTTTTTTTAATTTTTTGAATAGTTTATTAATTCTGATTTCTCCCGAAGTATCATTGGACTTGAAGTGTTGTCGTAAACATTTATTAGTATCATTCCTTATCATAATACATATGTATTAATGTTCTGTATTTTTATATATCAAAAATTGGATCAAAGAGGTACAAGGATTCATTCATTTAACAACAATTAAATTTTCCATTACCCCTTTAAGAAAACTCAAAGCACAACTCCAAATGAGACCCTCTTCAAAAATAGCAATTAACGATTTAAATTGGTCTTAATCATGCACTTGGTTACAGATGATTCAAAAAAAATCTCTATATTGCTTTGATTTTTTACAGTTAAAAAGATTACCATTGAGATACCCCCCCCCCATTGTTAGTCAATTAACCTCAGTCATCCTCTCTTCTAGTTGTCTTTTCTTTCCCCCATTGTTTTTTCATCAACCAAAACATAGCATAAAGAATTTAAAAGTAATTCAGTTTACAAGCATTATATAGTTCAAAGATTAAAAGGATACATTACAACCCAAGAAGCACGGACACGGACACAGGATACGGATACAACATGATACGGATACGGCGATACGGGAAATCTCAAAAAAATAGGATACGGACACGGCAAGGATACGTCAAATAAATAAAAATATAATATTATACATAAAATATTAATTTTTATTCTTCAACCATACAATAAATATAATTAAAGTAATTATACAAAATATAAGAAGTTAAAATCTAAAAATTCACTTTCTTTCCTAATATTCTTTGCAATCACTCACTTACTTGAGTGTTTTAAAAATATTTTTGTTTTATTATAAAATGATCCTTATTTTCTAATCTATAAAGTTTTTTAATATTACAATCTCAACCCCATTTTATAGAACAAAAAATTACAAATTTGTCCCGAAAAGTATCTCAGTCGTATCCCAGACGTATCCTAAACGT
Organism: Cornus controversa; assembly: GCA_026545225.1. Lineage (NCBI taxonomy): Eukaryota > Viridiplantae > Streptophyta > Magnoliopsida > Cornales > Cornaceae > Cornus > Cornus controversa. The sequence continues at coordinate 34,465,119 of CM048849.1, forward strand.
ATCCTGGCATATCCTAGCCGTATCCCCCGCGTATCCTAGCCGCATCCGATATTCAAAAAAATAATTTTAAAAAATTGGATACTTCTTAGCCGTATCGGACACGTATCCTGCCGTATCCATATCGGATACGTGTCCGATACGGCCACAGCTCTTATTTAGCCGCATCTGTGCTTTGTAGATTACAACATATGATTCTATCTTAGGATTTTTTTTCCTTTTTTTTCTTTTTATAAGTAACTACATTTTAAAATATTATATGGTACATGGAATATCATCTTATTTTATGTCATCAAAAATGGACTTAGAGATTGTTTATTTGTTTAGTTAGGAAACTATTAGTAATGGTCATCTAATTTGGAAAGGATGTGGTAAACCATTGTATAGAAAACTCTTAGGAACCAACTATTGTAGCCAAATTGTTGTGTTAGAAAATTATTAGCCTAATTTGAATTTAAAAATTAAAAATGCATATACATAGATATATTTAGAGAGAGAGAAAGAGAGACAATGACTATAATAGCCAATTGTTGTATAAGGAAAATAATTAGCCTACTTTAAATTTAAAAATAAAAAATTAAGAAATATATATATATAAAATGAGAATGTTATGGATAATATTAGGTATATTTAGAAAGATAAAGAGAGATAATGAAAAGTTTGTGTTTAAGATAGTTTTTACACTTTTTATTCTGTTGAAGGATTTAAATATTAAAGTTACACCCTCTTTAAAAGCTTAAGCATTTAGAGTAGATGATTGTCAACAAGGTATTAGAGCAGGCAAGATCCTGTGTTCAAACCTCACCGTCACTCTGATAATTAAAAGTGAAACACGTGGGGCATGTTGAAAGATTTAAATATTAAAGTTGCACCCTCTCTAATAGCGGGTGACAATTAAAACTGAAACATGTGTTGGATCAAACGAAGGCCACACGTAAGAGGGCATGTTGAAGGATTTAAATATTAAGGTTGTACCATCTCTAATAGCTTAAGCTTTTAGAGTAGATAGTTGTCAACAATATCTTTTGAGTAAAATAAAATACTTAATAGTAGTGTGTGTGTGTGTGTGTGTATTGTTGAGGATTTAAATATTTAAGTTGCACCATCTCTAACAGCTTAAACTTTTAGAGTAGATAGTTGTTAATATGGTATCAGAGCAGGTTTCTGCCGCAGGTAAGGTCTTGAGTTCGAACCTCACCGTCACCCTAATTAAAATTGAAGCACGTGTAGGACCAAAAAAAGGTCACACGTGAGGGGGAGTGTTGAGGATTTAAATATTTAAGTTGCACCCTCTCTAACAGCTTAAGCTTTTAGAGTAGATGTTAGGATTAAATTAAATATTATTACATAAAAAATAAAAATAAAAAATATCAAAACTCTATGCACATTTAATAGTAGTATAAATATAAATATAGATATAGATATACATAACAGTAATAATAAAAAAAATCTTCTTGAAACTTACTATCTCTCTCCCTTTTTTTCATGAAAAAGCTCCTTGTAGCTTGTGAAGTAAGATGCCATGGGCACCCTTGTGGGGATACTAATGATTGGAATTCCATATGATCCCTAGCCTCCTAAATTTCTTAGGCTCCTAAGCAATTAGCTTTCTAGTAACCTCCTTCCTTAGACCATATTAAGAATTCTCACCTTCCTTAGGCCATATTAAGAATTCTCACCTTCCTTCTGCGAATTTCCTTTCTAGGAATGATTGAATTAAAGAAGTAAAAAATAGCCTCTAGTGCTTTTTTCTTTCTTTTGGAGAGATTTGTCAAGATCATTCATCAAGAAGTATTAAATCTTTTGATCTAGTGAGATGAGATGCCTCATCCTAAAATAAAAAATAAAAATAAAAGAGATGCCTCAACCTCTATCTTGAGTGTGTTAATCAGGCAAAGCTATCTTGCATCCTCTGTTACGTGGACTCTTTCATTTCCTGTCACATACCCATGTTGACATGACATAACATGGGTATGGGTAAAGGATATGTGTCTAACACAAACCCAAATTAGACATCCCGATCCTTCACATGACATGACTGGAGAAGAAGAAGGCACTCAAATTTAATGACATTAGTAAAACGTAAGACCGGAACCCGAGACTCCGATGCAGAGCTGCTCAAAGGTCCACTAATCTAGACTTTGAGGGGGGTGAATGATAGTGAGTGTTAATCAGGCAAAGCTATCTTGCATCCTTTATTACATGGACTCCTCCATTAACCTTCACATACCAGTGTCGACATGACACAACACTGGTTTGGGTAAAGGATATGTCTCCGACACAAACCCAAATTACACATCTCGATCCTTCACATGACATGACATGACATGACTGAAGAAGAAGGCACTCAAATTCAATGACATTGATAAAACATAAGACTAGAACCCGAGACTCTGATGCAGAGTTGCGCAAAGGTCCACTAATCTAGACTTCGTGTGGGTGGGGGGTTGAATAAGTCTTGTAGAATAATTCAACTTTTTTGTCAATTTAAAATTATATGCTTGAATTATAACAAAATAAATCAGCAAAATATATAATCATGCAATCCACATAAAATAAAACAGTAAAGTAATAAACATGGATACCAGATTTTTTATGAGGAAAAACCCTCAAAGAGAGTAAAAAAAACCCACGGAACCTAATTCCAGCAAACCAAATCCAGTATCGAGAAAGAGATTTACAACCCATGTTAACAGTTCAGTACCCTCAAACCCCAAGTTACGTCTAGACACAAATGTAACACTGAACTTCCAGTCAGCCTCGAAAGTCTCCAGGCCGTCATTCAGCTCGTCTACAGAATTTGCTCCTCACGAACGTGCTTCTCTACTGATCATTCTCAACCACTAGTCGTCCAAATGTCAATCTGGTTGTGGATTGATCGGATGTGTTGAATAGACATTGAGTGCACGGCAGCTGATGTATCAACACATTTATGAACACTCACCAGCACTAAACATGATAATAAATGCAAATAAAGAAGCACAAAATTCTTCTCTCAAAACTATGTATATGATATGTAAAGAAAGCTCAAACTCATTTATAACAGCTCGTGTATATCATGTGTTTCTCTTAGGTCTGCTCAGAAGATATGTATTTATAGGCAGTCAAGAGATGTATTTCAAATAGGATTTTCAAAGAGTTCAAGTCCTTTTAGAAAACTGCTTTTTCGAATCTCTCAATCAATCGAGACAAACGGCAATTGATCGACGTTATTCCAGATGATTGATACCTCAATGAATCAAACTTTTTGTAGATTTTGATAACAATTTTTATTTTTAAAACCATGCATAATTAAATATATTTGGAATCAAAATAAGATAGAAACTTTGCAATTAAGAAACTATGAATATGCAATGCATGTACCTAATTTGGTGAGTATGCATCATAGTGTGAGATTACTTTTTTACCCTTGTTGATGAAGATTACCATCTTGACTGTTGATGTAGCATGTAGTCCATCTTCAACTTTAGGAGGTATCTAAACAAGAAATTAAACAAAAGTACATAAACAATGTTTTGATTTACAAAATTTGCCAACTTAGTCCTATTGACCAAACAGACATGAGTTTTCTAGGTATGGGATAGATGAGACCCTTTTCTTTTACCACATCCCTTTTAATTTGAGTAATAATTGAATATATTATTAGAAAACAACAGCATTAAAATTTACACCTATAATAGACATATAATTTATTTAAAAGCACGTGTCTACGTACCCATATCTAACTTTTGGACACATATCTCCGTATGAAATATTAGGGGTTCGAGTATGTCCAACACTTAGACACATACCCCAACCCGATACATGTACCTGAGATCAGGTAACATGGCCTGCATCAAGCAGTGGTTGAATTGGCAATCTCGGTGAAACAAAAGGTAGCTAACGAGAGTTTAATAAATCCTATATCAACCATTTACTCAAATTCGTATACACATGCAAATGGAGAATGTATGTGGCACAACATAACAAACTCAGTAGATCATGAACACTTCATTAAAACACTATCATCATTTTATATATAAATAGAACTAAACCTTTGGAAAATAGCATATGAAATATCCTATCTGTTTAATCTCCATTATAAGTGAGGACAGGAGAGTCAGTTACATGAAGATTTGAAAAACAGCTACAGTTCAAGTTGTAATTCAACATAATCTGAAAGTTTTTACACATTTATACAGTTATAAATGGTAATTTATTTATGGTCAATCGAGCTCTCTTCTTTAAAAGCAACATTAATGGTTGGTAACTTCTCCAAACATTCTTATAGTGAAGATTCGAAAAACTGCCACCATCTAAATTATTGTTCCACATAGTTCAGAGTTTCGAGCAGATTTGCACTGCTACTAATGAGATTTTCCTCACTATTGGTGATACTAAACTACTTAAATAACGAATTGTGTAAAATCTTAAATTAATAACAACTTAAGGGAGAGGACAGGACCCCACTAAGCAACTCTGTCACTCTCTTCAAAACTACATGTCTTTGGAAAATAATTATTAAAGAATAGAAGGTCAAAAAAACCATTCAAAAGTTCTGTCCTGGCTCATTACACCCACATTGCCATCCAACACCATGAATGGATTACCGCCTCAACTTCCAACAGAGCTCATGCGCACACACAAGTTCTTCCAATTTATTCATGTTGTTGCCACGTCAATGTTAGGGCTATCAACAGGTCAGATTCATGTGACGGAGCGGAAGCTATGAACGTTTGCGCACGAACAAGATAACAACTTCGAATCCACAAAGTTAAGAGAAAATTGCAAAGCAATTGATATATTATTGATAAATAGATTGATTGATTTCTACCCTATGGCAGTACATATATTTATAATAGAGAAATCATAATCCTAACATCACTAGGAAACCTAAAAACAAAAGAAAACTTGTAGAAATCCTAATCCTAACAGGAAAAGGAAATCTATTTCTAAAAGGAAACTAAAATAAAAGAATATTAATACCCAAAATTAAACTTTCTCTAAAAAAAATATTAAATATATATATAATATGAAACCTACTAAAACTGTCCTACATCAGTTTCCCCCACTTCAAAAAAACCCGTCCTCGAGTTTACTTGTGATGAAGAAGGTATGTCATATATGAGAATGAATAGAATTTTATACCACGCAAGACCTGACCTCAAAGCTTCATAAACATCACTATTTCTTTTCATGCGAATTGGCCAAATTTTAGCATCAGCAATTGAAAATACTATTATGTCGTGTTTGTTCTTTTGACAAGTAATGAAGTGGACGTTGGCTAGGCAAGCAACTTGGATGAAAGTTTGAACTATGGAGGGACCCGCAAGCTTAAAACAACTAATCACCACATCTTTGCTATTAAATTTTGATGCAGCAAAAGCATGTTCCTTAATAGATCTCAAGCACTTGATGAGTTTCACTGGGATAGTTACTGTCATTTCAGAAAGAATATTCACGTCATCTTTGGTGGAATTAGGCCACATATCCAGACGAAGCGCTTGATGGTGCACCTTATCACATGTCGGTAATGGAAGATCATCCAAATCTATAACTATCAAATAGCGCAATTGGCCCACATTATGTCCTGGAGTGGCCAACACAACGTCCAACATTGTAACTAAAGCTACGGCTTGCATCTTTGTTGAGAGCTCGTCATGTTCCCGCCTATGTTCATCACTCTCTTCTGGCCTATGCTCCTCTTCATCGCAATATTCCATGTCTATTTTTATCACACCATCAACTAAGTCTTCAAAGTAGGTCTTTGAAGATATATTATTAGAAGCCTCATCTGCTATGATTAAGGAATCAACATCTTCATTATCTTCAACTGCTAGAGGCGAAGCAACAAAATGTTACTTATAATCAATATCTTAACAATCACTGGTTACTTCTACAAAATTACTATCAAACTCCTTCGTGCACTTGTTCACAGGCCAACTTTCTTTCTTACAATTCTGATATTTGTTGTCCATCATCTGCTCATAATCTGGGGGTAGGAATATAACTTTTATCAACCTTTTTATCTTGTACCACGATCGAAAACGTTGTTTTCCTTGCCACATCCAATTAGTCTGTCAGATCCCACCAAGCTAAAGCACATCCTTTAAATTTGAATGTTACAAGCGGAACTTGCTTGTTTTCGGGTACATCAAAATACTCAAAAATTCTTCAACTTCTTCAAGCCATTCCAAGACTTCCTCAATAATAAAACTTCCACGAAAAGTGAGTAGATCAAGTTTTCTTTGAAACTCACAATTGTCTTGATATCTATAAATTTTGTAACGTCTACCTCGATCACGTCGATTCGCCGCAACCCCTCTGAATCCTTACTCCTCATCATCGAAATAATCCTCATAGGCTGGAGGCCTACGCGGATATACAGGAACATAGCCCATGTTCGGTTGGCCGCGAGGAACATCGTCAGCGCGAACCCCAACTGGTTCACGAGCCTGATTGCCACCAATCCCATATCCAAAGACAACTTGCTGGAGATCTGCAACATGCGTTCCATCCTTCCAAACTACTGTTCCTGAGCTTGCATGGCTACCCAAGAGGCCTTCACTTTGCGATTATCGTCAACAAAGTGGGTGCTACCAACACAACCAATTGCAATCAGACCAGGGTAAATCAAGGCTCTGATACCAACTGACGAAGCAGAAGCTATGAACGTTCGCACACAAACAAGATAACAACTTTGAATCCACAAAGTTAAGAGAAAATTGCAAAACAATTGATATATTATTGATAAATTGATTGATTGATTTCTGCCATATGGTAGTACATATATTTATAATAGAGAAATCATAATCCTAACATCACTAGGAAACCTAAAAACAAAAGGAAACTTGTAGAAATCCTAATCCTAACAGGAAAAGGAAATCTATTTCTAAAAGGAAACTAAAATAAAAGAAAATTAATACCCAAAATTAAACTCTCTCTAAAAAATATATTAAATATGAAACCTACTAAAACTGTCCTACATCATCATGTGTCTTGCAAGATCCAACTTGTATATGATTAATGTGCCAGACTGCCAAGTTCGAATCCACGTATATTACATAACGCTAATTAAATTCAAATTCAATTAAATATATGAAAATCCGGAATCAATCTGAAACCGATATTAATTAAAAAAAAATAAGATTTTTACATATTATTTTATGTCATGTTATATGTATCCTAAGAAACTATTAGGTTCAAATCTTTGTTGGAAAGAATTTACATATTCCAAGATCAAGCCAATTGTAATTGAAATTCTTAAAAGTGGTTTCATATTCAAACTTGCAAACTTAAATCGGTAAACTTGATTCCAGACAGAAGTGGATCTTAATTAAACCAGTCTACAGTCCTAAATGTAGGCATGAGAAAATTCCAGCGGCAGGAATGCCACATGACAAAGTAGCCATGAAATTGAAGCAGGTTCAGGAATGAGCTGCTCTTGCCATCCCCATAAGGAATGAGCAAAGTCCAGGGCCCACTCGGCCAGAAAAATGGCGGACAGGAAAATTTTCTTTCAAAAAAATTATTGTAGTTCTTGTTTTCTACTTCTAGAATGTTACTTGGCAAACATAAACTTCTAGAAAGTTACTTCTCTATTTTTTTTTTTTCCCCCTTTTTTGGGAATAAAAAAAATTAGAGAAATATGTTACCACTTGTATTTTATGAAGTTGGATGCCATGGGCACCCATGTTGTGAGAATAATGATAGGGATGCCGCACAATGCCAACCCTCCTAAATTTCTTGAGCTCCTATGTACTTAGATTTTAAGTAACCTACACTGTTGGGCTATATGAAGAATTGCAACTCTTTCCAAAACTTTCTTTTTCAACAATGATTGAACTAGAGAACTATATAATAGTATATAGTGCTTCTATGGTGAGATACACAATATTACACTATATAGTTTATAAGTGAAAACACATTAGTAAAAAAGAACAGAAAAGAAAAGAAAAAAAAATACAAGTGAGAAACATTAGTCCCCTTGGGGCCACCTCCAGACAATTATCCTGATAATTGTCCGGTGCATGTGGGACAGGAGACTACATGTGCCCGGTGGTGGATTATGAGGTGCTCTAAGATGCACCATCGTTGACAAAAAATAATTAAAAAAAAAAAAGGAGAAGAGAGAACACATTGACATCTTTGACATTCTGATAGAATTTGAAAAACAGCTACTGTCCAATGTCCAAGTTGTAATTTAACATAATTTAATTCTTTAAACATCCAAGCCGTTATAAATGGCAATTCCTTTGTGGTCAACTAAGCCTTTATCTTCTACAAAAGAAACAAATAACATTAGTCAGCAAATTCCAACATTCTTACAGCCAAGACTAGAAAATTTGCTACATTCTAAATAATCAGTCCACGTACTTCAGATTTTCAAGCACATCTGCTGTTGCAGATGAAATTTTCCCCATCATCAATGATACTGAATTATTTAAATAATGTCACGTGTAAAAGTTCAAATGAGGTAAAATGCCACCACCAAACCAAGCAACAATAGCTTCCCTCTATCGAAAATTGCAAGTCTTTGAAAAATAAGAAAAGTTTCAGAAGTTCTATATTGGCTAAATCTCACACGTGCCCGATCATGCAACACCGTGAATAGTCCACCGCCTCAACTATCAATAAAGCCAATGCAGACAGACAAGTTCTTCACTAATCTATGACTAGCTGTGTCGAATACCGTCGAACAGCGAATCAACCAAACCTCCAATTGAGAGCTAATAAATACACAAATTATTCACAAATCGCCATATCGTGCAACACCACGAATAGACCACCTCCTCAACTATCAACAGAGCCAATGCAGATAGACAAGTTCTTCACAAATATATGCCAATGCAGACAGACAAGTTCTTCAAAGTCAAACAAAGAATCAGCCAAACCTCCAATTGCAACCATACAACTAGAATGCTACTAAACTACGGACTGAGCCAATAAATATACAAATTTCCTATCTACCCACTACAAGAATTTTTTGTATTACCGGCGCTTTAAACCGCCGGAAAATGCTTTCAAAATCGCCGGAAAAAATTTCGCCGGCGGTTAAAAAATTTGCCGGAAAATGTCCTGCCGGTAGAGAATTACCGGCAGTTTTTTTGTAGCCGCCGGAATTATACCGGCAGTTTTATCCGCCACTAAATATCTTTAAAGTGCCGATAATAGTTAGTTTTTACCGGTAGTTTTTTATAAACCGCCGGTAAATCACTAAAAATGTTGTTTTTACCGGCAGTTAAGAAAAACTGCCGGTAAAAGTTGGTTTTTTTTTTTTTCTTTCAGGTTATGTGCTCTTCTTCTACTTGTGTTTTACTTTTCAAAGTTACAGGTTATTATTTATTTAATTTTTTTTCCTTTCTCCTTTTGGGTTAATTCTGTTCATAGAAAATAAGATTGATGCTTTTCTACGAATCATATAAAAGATAATATTAAACATTAATGAGGGATAAGTTGCAAAACCCTCTCAAATTAAGCCATTAAATACAATAGTACAAGATAATTATTGTATAAGTATATATGATGAAAAAAAAAGCTTACAATTAAGGTTCAATACATACATAAAGAAGGTTCAACTACTCAATTCTTTGTGAAGAATTGCTCACTTCAATCAGTTCATAATTACAATGAAGTAAAACGAGTACAAGGCATCGATTGTCCAATATCTTCCCCAATGAGCGTCTGCCAAGACAGCTCCGAGCAATGTGGCTTGTCAAAGTGTAATATTTGTTGCAGCGAAGACCAAATGCCACACCATCTATAACAAAAATGGATGTAGAAGGCAGTATGCAGTAAATAAATCAAAAGAAAGAAAGATATTAATCATCTGAACAACCTAGTCCACAGCTCAAGTTGCATTATTAACCTAGAAAATTATACATCCATGGCATATGATCATTCTATTTGAGATCTTAAAAACTACTATATGACTTTCATGGATGCTTAAAAATGTGTATTTCAGATTATATATATATATATATATATATATATATATATATAGACAATTTATTTACCCAAAAAAAATATGTTGCAGAGGTACCTCTGCAACATTGTCATAAGCAGTTGAACAACATATCCATTATTATTCTCCACACAACCACCATCGATGTGTACCAAAACTACAATCGCTAAATCTCCAATTGACTTATCAGGCAAAATTCGGCTATATTAAAAAAATTAACATATCAACAAAATAAATTTTTTAACAGTCTCTACACAAATGAACTATTACATCCTAAAGCCATTAAATTACATTATAAATCAGAATTAAATAAACCCAATCACACAATTGAGACATGTATATATATATATATATATATATATATATATATATATATAACATAAACATAAACAGAAATTCAAAAAAGTAGATAAATGGGTTGAAATCGAAACTCACGCAATATTTTCTCCATGTACCGAGCCTTTGCCCTTCTCTCTGAATACGGAACAAAGAGTCCGACCGACCGATAATGCGGAGAGCACAGTGAAGGCCAGCCAGAGCCACCGAGCTCCGAACCACAGTGAAGCCGTCCAGATGAAGCGGAGCTTGGACCGGAGACCGAGGAAGACCAGACCGGTCCACCGAGGCCGCCAAGACCATCCGATCACCAGCCCAACCATCACCGCGAGTGAAATACCCCCCAGAAAATTTCGCGCATGAGGTGGCCAGTCTCATACACAAAACCTGAGGAATATTAACCACTGATAGCAACAAGCATAGATGCAAAGGACAGAAATAGAAAAATTGCTAAAAGCTGAACAGAAATCCCATTGAATTAAAATAAATTGATAAATAAATCATTACATTCTGGTAATACAATTTGGAAGTCCCGTAACCCAAGGACCCCTTAACCAGAAAGAAATAAAAGTTCAACACTTAAATTAAAATCCAAAACCAAAACCTCTAAATGAGTTGATAGTTTTATTCCTGAAGAAAATGTAGATTCCTACCCTGAGGCTGGTGAGAGTAGATGTCTGTCACAGCCCAACCCTAGTACTCTATCCTCGCGGGGAAAACTGCTTGGGACCTGAAATATCAACAAAATGGGTTAAACCCACGAGCAAGTTCTATCTACTACATCCCAATCAGAGAATTAATATACATACCCTCAATGTGAGGGACACACTAGATAAATATACGTTCCACCCTTCAGTTTATTCCTTATTCAGTTCATACTTTTAAAGATACAAATCATCTCATATATTTCCTCAACAACCCTTACAATGTAAAAATGATCCCCTTCTTTATGTTCACAAATCAAGATACACATGTAGGTATTTTATGAAATCTATGCAATCATGATATGTCGATTATGATGCATGTATACATTTATAGGGATGGGCGATCCTGACACGCCGGGCAATCCTTACATGCCAAATAAAATATAGATACCTTATTAGGTATGGGCGATCCTGACACGCCGGGCAATCCTTACATGCCAAATAAAATATAGATACCTTATTAGGTATGGGCGATCCTGACACGCCGGGCAATCCTTACATGCCAAATAAAATATAGATACCTTATTAGGTATGGGCGATCCTGACACGCCGGGCAATCCTTACATGCCAAATAAAATTACAAATGCATTCCCAATATGAAATAATAAATAAACAAGATGTATTATGACTTTTAATTTTGCACAGACTATCCATTTGAACTATCAGCTATGCAATTATCCCCATATAACAAATCATTCACAAGTGAACCTAAATCAAGTATCCCATGAGCATTTATATATATAATAAGCACAATTGATGTGCTCCAAACAACTTAACTCCCATTAGAGGAAACCATTACTCAAACCAACCTCCAATGCACTCAAATCTCCGAGGGGATCTAAACATACTTTTACCTAGGTTTCTGGGCCTATTTCACTTCTAAGAACACTAAGAAAATATTCTGGAATTTTCTGTAATTTAAAAATATTTTTAAAAAAACCAAAGAAGGTGAAAAACCAACTTTTAGGCACTTTAAAAATTTATTGAACATCAAGAGAAGCTCAAATCGAGGTGAAAATTTAAACCCAAGGTCATTTAATCTCTAAACAGTTACAGAAAAATTTAGGGAATTTTTGGAATTTCAGAAGTATTTTCTAAAATTACAAAAAGGGAAAAACCCAGCTTTTTGACACTTTAAAATTCAATTGAGCAACAAGGAAAGATCATTTTGAGTTGAAACTTTAAACCCAAGTGTATTTAACTTCCAGAGAGTTACAGTAAAAATTTGGGAATTTTTGGAGTTGTAAAAGTATTTTCTAAAATTACAAAACAGGAAAAAGACAGCTTTTGGGTACTTTTAAAAATTAATTGGTCAACAAGGGAAAAGTGTTTTGAGTTGAAAATTTAAAATTAAGTGTATTTAATCTCCAATATCATACAGTAAAATGTTCAGAATTTTTGGAACCATGAAAGTATTTTTAAAAAATGATTTTTCAAAATTTCAAGTTTTTCCAAAAATTTCAAAAATTCAAAAGAAATATCAAAATATATCGGAATGGGCCCAAAGTGGACCCAGGGGTGGGCCCCCGCGAGTGGGGCCCAAATATATTTTTCCCGGCGCCGGCCGGCGCCGGCGCCGGCACGCGCCGGCCAGGCGCGTGGGGAAGCCCCTGCGCTGGGGCTTCTTCCCCAGCGCGCCCAGCAGCGCGCACAGCGCGCTGCCGGCGACTTCCCGGCGACGGTCCGGCCTCCTCCGGCCACCGTTCGCCTCCATTTTTGCGCCATTCTTCTCCTCTCGACGCCGTCTACGTATTGGTGTAAAAAGCCCCATCCGAAACAACCCGAATTAAAAACCCCCAATTCACAAGTTCTAGGGTTCTTCGCAAAATTCAAAAATTTAAAACCCAATAAATTCACGATCTGTTTTCCTAAGGATTTAGAGTTGTTTACAAATTTAATTCCAACACAGTAGGTTCACAACGAAACAATTATTTCATACAAATTGCATAGATAAATGATTTCTTCCTTAACACAATATACATATACATGAACACATATGCATATAACCTTACATAAACAAAATCAATTAAATATACATACAATCATCATAGTTAATCTCACGAAATTTATCAATAGCAGAAAAATATAAACATGCAATTAATTACAAATTTTTAATATAAATATATACTCAAACCTAGACTATGCATACGAATTCAAGGGGGAAGAGAAGAATTAAACTTGCCTTTTTCCTGACTAATATCACCCGATCGTCACTCTCTTCTCTCTTTCGTTTTCTCTCTTTTAGTTCTGTGCGTAACACAACGGCAAACCCTAATTCTTCTTCTTTTCTTTTCCTTTTTGTTTTAATTATTCATTTATTGTTTTTCCTAAAACTAATAAAAATCAAATTAGTAATAAAAATAAATATAGCAAAAGCAATATTATTATAACCCTAGGCCCATCATTTTAAACATAACCTTAGCCCACTCATCCTAGCCCAAATTCCTCCCTAGCCCAACCCAAAACATTTAAAATAAAAATAATACACAAGTATACCAATTCACATAAAATGACAATATGCATGTATAAAAGACAAGCAATTTTCCCACAATGATAATCTATATAAAACAAAAAAAAAAACATTTCACATGAATTAATAAAATAAAGTAATACTGTAAAGAGGTTAAATTAACACCTAAATTTTTCGGGGTATTACATTCTTCCCCCCTAACAGAGGAATTCCGTCCTCGGAATTCAGCTCATACCTGAAAGAAAAAGCGCTGGATATTTTACTTTTATCTCATCCTCCCTTTCCCAAGTGGACTCCGCCTCGTTATGGTGGCTCCACTGAACTCGTACTAACGGAATGGTCTTAGAACGAAGGACATGATCCCTACGATCAAGAATACAGTAAGGCTGCTCCACATATGTTGCATCTGGTTGCAACTCAATCTCTCCTACCTCAATGTGCTAGTAAGTATCCTCATCTCTAAGGAACTTCCGTAGCATGGAAACATGAAAAACATTGTGCACCCTGTGCATCGTGTCTGGTAACGCCAGTCTATAGGCTACCGCTCCAACTCTGTCGGTAATCATAAAGAGACCTATAAAACGAGGTGCCAGCTACCCTTTTCTTCCAAACCTCATAACCCCCTTCATGGGAGAAACCTTGAGTAGGACCTGATCCCCCACTTTGAACTCTAGTGCACGAGTTCTTCGGTCAGCATAACTCTTCTGTCTGCTCTGTGCAGTCCGCATACGGTCTCTAGTAAGGGCAACTTTTTCTGAGGTGTCCCTAATGAACTCTGGGCCCAAAAACCTGTTCTCTCCAACTTCCAACCAGCAAACTGGCGATCTACATGGTCGACCGTATAGAGCCTCAAATGGTGTCATACCAATAGTCTTTTGGTAACTATTGTTATAAGCAAACTCAACCAATGGCAAATAACTCTCCCAATTGCCCTTGAAGTCGAGTATACATGCTCGCAACATATCCTCCAAAATCTGATTAACCCTCTCAGTCTGACCATCGGTCTGAGGGTGATAAGCTGTACTGAGGTGCAGAGCCGTACCCATCGCTAACTGAAAGCTCTCCCAAAACCCTGAAACAAAACTCGAATCTCTATCCGATATAATGGATAAAGGCACACCGTGAAGCTTCACTATCTCTGCGATGTAAAGCTTTACGTATTGCTCTGAGGTGTAACTCGAGCGAACTGGCAAGAAATGTGCTGATTTCGTTAATCTGTCCACTATCACCCAAATAGAATCATGATTTCGCTGTGAGGTGGGAAGTCCCACAATGAAATCCATGGAGATGCTTTCCCATTTCCATTCTGGTATAGGCAGTGGTTGCAAAGAACCCGGTGGTCTTTGATGATCAATCTTGATCATTTGACATGTGCTACACTTAGAGACAAATATAGCGATGTCCTTCTTCATGCCTGCCCACCAAAACTGCCGTTTCATGTCTTGGTACATTTTATCCCCTCCCGGGTGTACCGAAAACTGAGAACTGTGAGCCTCACCCATCACTGCCTTCCTCAAGTCCTCATTGTGAGGAACCACCAATCGCCCCTTGTACCTCAATCCTCCATCTCTACCCACTGTATAAAATGGTACCTCTCCAGATTTCAACTCGGTCACCTTTTCTACGCACTGTGGGTCAGTAAACTGCTCTGTGATTACCCTTCGTATGATCGTAGGTGTAACCACCACGCATGCCACAAAGGCATCAGCTAACGCATCAACACTACTCAACTCATTCCACTCTGCTTCGAATAGAGCCGATAGACTAATATAGGGTCGGCGACTAAGTGCATCAGCTACTACATTCGCTTTCCCTGGGTGGTACTGGATGGAAAAATGATAGTTTTTCACAAATTCCAACCACCTACGCTGTCTCATATTCAGCTCCTTCTGTGAAAATAGATACTGCAGACTCTTATGGTCACTAAATAATCTGAAGGTCTCACCCAAAAGGTAATGTCTCCAAATCCTCAAAGCAAAAACCACAGCTGCCAATTCCAGATCATGCGTCGGGTAATTAAGCTCATGAGGTTTAAGCTTACGTGACGCATATGATATCGGTCTCTCCTCCTGCGTCAGTACACATCCCAAACCCTGTAGTGACGCGTCAGTATACACCAAGTACTCAACGCCGCTCTGAGGAGTGGCTAGAACTGGTGCAGTAGTCAACCTGGTCTTCAACTCTTCAAACGCCGCCTGACATGAGTCATCCCAAATGAAAGGCACACCCTTCTTGGTGAGATGGGTAAGCGGGCCAGCAATCTTAGAGAAGCCCTGAATAAACCGGCGATAATAACCAGCCAACCCAAGAAAGCTGCGAATCTCTGAAGGTGAGGTAGGCTGTCCCCACTCCAGAACCGCTGACACTTTACTTGGATCGACCGCTATCCCTTTCTCACATACTATGTGACCCAAGAACTTCACCTCACTTTGCCAGAACTCACATTTCTCAAATTTTGCATACAACTGATGCTCTCTCAGTGTCTGCAAGACGATACGAAGGTGTCTGGCATGATCCTCCTCTGACCTAGAGTAAACCAGAATGTCATCAATGAAAACAATAACAAACTGGTCCAAGTAAGCCCTGAACACTCTATTCATCAGGTCCATAAAGACAGCTGGGGCATTTGTTAACCCAAAAGGCATAACCCGAAACTCGTACGACCCATATCTGGTAAGGAAAGCTGTCTTTGGTACATCTTGCTCCCTAACTCGGAGTTGATGATACCCGGATCTCAAATCTATCTTCGAGAAATAGGTGGCTCCCCTTAACTGATCGAATAGATCATCAATCCTAGGCAACGGGTACTTGTTGCGGATTGTGACCTTATTCAATTCTCTGTAGTCAATGCAAAGACGAAGAGATCCATCCTTCTTCTTTACAAACAACACTGGTGCTCCCCACGGTGAAGTACTCCTGCGAATAAATTTCTGACTAAGCAGTTGCTGAATCTGATCCCTCAACTCCCTCATTTCCACAGGAGCCATCCTATATGGAGCTCTAGCAATAGGTCTGGTACCTGGAGCTAAGTCTATCACAAAATCTATCTCACGACTAGGTGGTAACCCTGGAATCTCCTGAAACACATCCTGATAGTCTCGCACCACAGGAATAGAATCTAAAGACACTGTGGTTCCTTCCGGAGACTCTTCACTGATAAAGAACAAGTGCGTACTAGACCCTCCCTTTGATTGTGGCATAGCAATCAAGTACATTTCCTGACCCGGTATAGCAAAAACAATTGCCTTATCGTGGCAATTAACCTGAGCATGGTAATGTGATAACCAGTCCATCCCGAGTATAACATCATATGATTGCATATCTAGGACCAAAAGGTCTGCCAAGAACCTGAGATTACCAACGCCTATAATGACTTTGACTACAGTGTTCCCATAATATTGTACTAACTCCCAATGGTGTAGTCACAGTAAGTGGAGAACTACATAACTAAGTAAGTATACCCGATATCCTAACAAACGACTGAGATACAAAAGAGTGAGATGTCTCAATCTCAAATAAGAACATGATCAAAGTTAATCTTTATCGGAACCCTACCCTCGATCGCCTAAGGAGTCTGCTCATCATATGGCATGACGTTGTAGACCCTTCCATAGTTCATCTATTGAATAGATTGCCCTGCTATTTCCATTTTTTTCTTTTCAATTATCTGGCTAGCGGAGTATCTATCATTTCTTTTCTCCCCTATCATTTCATATAATCCCACCTTATTTGACAGTGCTGCAACGTAGCATTAACCACCTGAGTGTAAGTAGAATAAGCTAGATTACCCACAATGACCTGTCGAGTAGTCTAAATCAATCTCTTCACCAAATAGCTCACCTTCTTCCCTTCAGTGTTCACCTCCTCAGGTGCAACAAAGATAAATTGGTGAACTCCTATTCCGACCCTGCGATTTTCCTGTCCTTCTTCTGTAAGTCCAGGAATTCCCTTATGTGAAAGAGTTTTGCATCCTTCCCAACTGTTAGACTGTTCCACTGGTAATGGAACATGCGCCATTTGTAGTGGTTGCTGTGGTGGCTGCAGATTCTAAAGAGCAGTCGCCACTCCTGTAGCTATAACCTAAACTACCATGGCTGCCAAATCGAGAGGAAGTTCAACCTTTCCATCCTGAACACTATCCTGACCTTAGTTGTGGTTCGCCTTCCTCCCCCTACGGGGTGACATCTACATAAGACCCCAATAGTAGACTAAGATGTATAGAGTGCAATGAATCCTATACTTAGATTCTATTTATCAGAATACGCAATGCGGAAGATACCCTACGACGAACCCTACAGACCCGAGAATACTTGAACCTGGAATGCTCTGATACCAAATGAAATACCCCCCAGAAAATTTCGCGCATGAGGTGGCCAGTCTCATACACAAAACCTGAGGAATATTAACCACTGATAGCAACAAGCATAGATGCAAAGGACAGAAATAGAAAAATTGCTAAAAGCTGAACAGAAATCCCATTGAATTAAAATAAATTGATAAATAAATCATTACATTCTGGTAATACAATTTGGAAGTCCCGTAACCCAAGGACCCCTTAACCAGAAAGAAATAAAAGTTCAACACTTAAATTAAAATCCAAAACCAAAACCTCTAAATGAGTTGATAGTTTTATTCCTGAAGAAAATGTAGATTCCTACCCTGAGGCTGGTGAGAGTAGATGTCTGTCACAGCCCAACCCTAGTACTCTATCCTCGCGGGGAAAACTGCTTGGGACCTGAAATATCAACAAAATGGGTTAAACCCACGAGCAAGTTCTATCTACTACATCCCAATCAGAGAATTAATATACATACCCTCAATGTGAGGGACACACTAGATAAATATACGTTCCACCCTTCAGTTTATTCCTTATTCAGTTCATACTTTTAAAGATACAAATCATCTCATATATTTCCTCAACAACCCTTACAATGTAAAAATGATCCCCTTCTTTATGTTCACAAATCAAGATACACATGTAGGTATTTTATGAAATCTATGCAATCATGATATGTCGATTATGATGCATGTATACATTTATAGGGATGGGCGATCCTGACACGCCGGGCAATCCTTACATGCCAAATAAAATATAGATACCTTATTAGGTATGGGCGATCCTGACACGCCGGGCAATCCTTACATGCCAAATAAAATATAGATACCTTATTAGGTATGGGCGATCCTGACACGCCGGGCAATCCTTACATGCCAAATAAAATATAGATACCTTATTAGGTATGGGCGATCCTGACACGCCGGGCAATCCTTACATGCCAAATAAAATTACAAATGCATTCCCAATATGAAATAATAAATAAACAAGATGTATTATGACTTTTAATTTTGCACAGACTATCCATTTGAACTATCAACTATGCAATTATCCCCATATAACAAATCATTCACAAGTGAACCTAAATCAAGTATCCCATGAGCATTTATATATATAATAAGCACAATTGATGTGCTCCAAACAACTTAACTCCCATTAGAGGAAACCATTACTCAAACCAACCTCCAATGCACTCAAATCTCCGAGGGGATCTAAACATACTTTTACCTAGGTTTCTGGGCCTATTTCACTTCTAAGAACACTAAGAAAATATTCTGGAATTTTCTGTAATTTAAAAATATTTTTAAAAAAACCAAAGAAGGTGAAAAACCAACTTTTAGGCACTTTAAAAATTTATTGAACATCAAGAGAAGCTCAAATCGAGGTGAAAATTTAAACCCAAGGTCATTTAATCTCTAAACAGTTACAGAAAAATTTAGGGAATTTTTGGAATTTCAGAAGTATTTTCTAAAATTACAAAAAGGGAAAAACCCAGCTTTTTGACACTTTAAAATTCAATTGAGCAACAAGGAAAGATCATTTTGAGTTGAAACTTTAAACCCAAGTGTATTTAACTTCCAGAGAGTTACAGTAAAAATTTGGGAATTTTTGGAGTTGTAAAAGTATTTTCTAAAATTACAAAACAGGAAAAAGACAGCTTTTGGGTACTTTTAAAAATTAATTGGTCAACAAGGGAAAAGTGTTTTGAGTTGAAAATTTAAAATTAAGTGTATTTAATCTCCAATATCATACAGTAAAATGTTCAGAATTTTTGGAACCATGAAAGTATTTTTAAAAAATGATTTTTCAAAATTTCAAGTTTTTCCAAAAATTTCAAAAATTCAAAAGAAATATCAAAATATATCGGAATGGGCCCAAAGTGGACCCAGGGGTGGGCCCCCGCGAGTGGGGCCCAAATATATTTTTCCCGGCGCCGGCCGGCGCCGGCGCCGGCACGCGCCGGCCAGGCGCGTGGGGAAGCCCCTGCGCTGGGGCTTCTTCCCCAGCGCGCCCAGCAGCGCGCACAGCGCGCTGCCGGCGACTTCCCGGCGACGGTCCGGCCTCCTCCGGCCACCGTTCGCCTCCATTTTTGCGCCATTCTTCTCCTCTCGACGCCGTCTACGTATTGGTGTAAAAAGCCCCATCCGAAACAACCCGAATCAAAAACCCCCAATTCACAAGTTCTAGGGTTCTTCGCAAAATTCAAAAATTTAAAACCCAATAAATTCACGATCTGTTTTCCTAAGGATTTAGAGTTGTTTACAAATTTAATTCCAACACAGTAGGTTCACAACGAAACAATTATTTCATACAAATTGCATAGATAAATGATTTCTTCCTTAACACAATATACATATACATGAACACATATGCATATAACCTTACATAAACAAAATCAATTAAATATACATACAATCATCATAGGTAATCTCACGAAATTTATCAATAGCAGAAAAATATAAACATGCAATTAATTACAAATTTTTAATATAAATATATACTCAAACCTAGACTATGCATACGAATTCAAGGGGGAAGAGAAGAATTAAACTTGCCTTTTTCCTGACTAATATCACCCGATCGTCACTCTCTTCTCTCTTTCGTTTTCTCTCTTTTAGTTCTGTGCGTAACACAACGGCAAACCCTAATTCTTCTTCTTTTCTTTTCCTTTTTGTTTTAATTATTCATTTATTGTTTTTCCTAAAACTAATAAAAATCAAATTAGTAATAAAAATAAATATAGCAAAAGCAATATTATTATAACCCTAGGCCCATCATTTTAAACATAACCTTAGCCCACTCATCCTAGCCCAAATTCCTCCCTAGCCCAACCCAAAACATTTAAAATAAAAATAATACACAAGTATACCAATTCACATAAAATGACAATATGCATGTATAAAAGACAAGCAATTTTCCCACAATGATAATCTATATAAAACAAAAAAAAAACATTTCACATGAATTAATAAAATAAAGTAATACTGTAAAGAGGTTAAATTAACACCTAAATTTTCCGGGGTATTACAGCGAGCCCTATCGGTACTACACATAGCAAAATGTTGACGAATGTTTCAACGATCGCTGGTTTGTTCACCAAATCCAAAAAACTCTCTTCCATTTGTATGGACCCTATGGTCATATATATATATACACGCAATGAGGTTTAAGATATTGAAGTTACAGTAATGGCAAAGAGAAACACAAAAGGGTTTGTAGATAGAGAATTTTAGAGAGAGATGACGACGATAGGGGGTTAGGCTGAAATACCCCCAGAAAATTTCGCGCATGAGGTGGCCGGTCTCATACACAAAACCTGGAAGATACATACAACTGGTAGCAACAAGCATAGAATACAAAAGATATAATGAACAATTTTCTAATTGCAGAAAAGAAAGTTCCTCTGAATTAAAATAACTGTTAACTAAACAAGTATATGTCCAATAATACAATTTAGAAGTCCTGTAACCCAAGGACCCCTTAACCAGAATGAACCAAAGTTTTTAATTCTAAAATTAATACCAGCAATCAAAGTCTCAAAAGGTCATAGTATGACTCTTGTAGAAGACAATTTCCTTGTAATACCCCGAAAAATTTAGGTGTCAATTTAATCTCTTTGCATTATTACTTTATTTTATTAATTCATGTGAAATGTTTTTTTTTTTTTTGTTTGATATAGATTATCATTGTATGTGAGTTGTTGGTCTTTTATACATGCATATTGTCATTTTATGTGAATTGGTATAAATTGTGTATTATTTTTATTTAAATGTTTTGGGTTGGGCTAGGGAGGAATTTGGGCTAGGATGAGTGGGCTAAGGTTATGTTTAAAATGATGGGCCTAGGGTTATAATAATATTGCTTTTGCTATATTTATTTTTATTATTAATTTGATTTTTATTAGTTTTAGGAAAAACAATAAATGAATAATTAAAATAAAAAGGAAAAGAAAAGAAGAAGAAATTAGGGTTTGCCGTTGTGTTACGCACAGAACTAAAAGAGAGAAAACGAAAGAGAGAAGGGAGTGACGATCGGGTGAACCAGTTAATTCGTCAGAAAAAAAAGGCAAGTTTAATTCTTCTCTTCCCCCTTGAATTCGTATGCATAGTCTAGGTTTGAGTATATATTTATATTAAAAATTTGTAATTAATTGCATGTTTATATTTTTCTGCTATTGATAAATTTCGTGAGATTAACTATGATGATTGTATGTATATTTAATTGATTTTGTTTATGTAAGGTTATATGCATATGTGTTCATGTATATGTATATTGTGTTAAGGAAGAAATCATTTATTTATGCAATTTGTATGAAATAATTGTTTAGTTGTGAACCTACTGTGTTGGAATTAAATTTGTAAACAACTCTAAATCCTTAGGAAAACAGATCGTGAGTTTATTGGGTTTTAAATTTTTGAATTTTGCGAAGAACCCTAGAACTTGTGAATTGGGGGTTTTTGATTCGGGTTGTTTCGGATGGGGCTTTTTACACCAATACGTAGACGGCGTCGAGAGGAGAAGAATGGCGCAAAAATGGAGGAGAACGGTGGCCGGAGGAGGCCGGACCGTCGCCGGGAAGTCGCCGGCAGCGCGCTGTGCGCGCTGCTGGGCGCGCTGGGGAAGAAGCCCCAGCGCAGGGGCTTCCCCACGCGCCTGGCCGGCGCGTGCCGGCGCCGGCGCCGGGAAAAATATATTTGGGCCCCACTCGCGGGGGCCCACCCCTGGGTCCACTTTGGGCCCATTCCGATATATTTTGATATTTCTTTTGAATTTTTGAAATTTTTGGAAAAACTTGAAATTTTGAAAAATCATTTTTTAAAAATACTTTCATGGTTCCAAAAATTCTGAACATTTTACTGTATGATATTGGAGATTAAATACACTTAATTTTAAATTTTCAACTCAAAACACTTTTCCCTTGTTGACCAATTAATTTTTAAAAGTACCCAAAAGCTGTCTTTTTCCTGTTTTGTAATTTTAGAAAATACTCTTACAACTCCAAAAATTCCCAAATTTTTACTGTAACTCTCTGGAGGTTAAATACACTTGGGTTTAAAGTTTCAACTCAAAATGATCTTTCCTTGTTGCTCAATTGAATTTTAAAGTGTCAAAAAGCTGGGTTTTTTCCCTTTTTGTAATTTTAGAAAATACTTCTGAAATTCCAAAAATTCCCTAAATTTTTCTGTAACTGTTTAGAGATTAAATGACCTTGGGTTTAAATTTTCACCTTGACTTGAGCTTCCCTTGATGATCAATTAATTTTTAAAGTGCCTAAAAGTTGGTTTTTCACCTTCTTTGGTTTTTTTAAAAATATTTTTAAATTACAGAAAATTCCAGAATATTTTCTTAGTGTTCTTAGAAGTGAAATAGGCCCAGAAACCTAGGTAAAAGTATGTTTAGATCCCCTCGGAGATTTGAGTGCATTGGAGGTTGGTTTGAGTAATGGTTTCCTCTAATGGGAGTTAAGTTGTTTGGAGCACATCAATTGTGCTTATTATATATATAAATGCTCATGGGATACTTGATTTAGGTTCACTTGTGAATGATTTGTGATATGGGGATAATTGCATAGCTGATAGTTCAAATGGATAGTCTGTGCAAAATTAAAAGTCATAATACATCTTGTTTATTTATTATTTCATATTGGGAATGCATTTGTAATTTTATTTGGCATGTAAGGATTGCCCGGCGTGTCAGGATCTCCCATACCTAATAAGGTATCTATATTTTTATTTGGCATGTAAGGATTGCCCGGCGTGTCAGGATCGCCCATACCTAATAAGGTATCTATATTTTATTTGGCATGTAAGGATTGCCCGGCGTGTCAGGATCGCCCATCCCTATTAATGTATACATGCATCATAATCGACATATCATGATTGCATAGATTTCATAAAATACATACATGTGTATCTTGATTTGTGAACATAAAGAAGGGGATCATTTTTACATTGTAAGGGTTGTTGAGGAAATATATGAGATGATTTGTATCTTTAAAAGTATGAACTAAATAAGGAATAAACTGAGGGGTTGAACGTATATTTATCTATTGTGTCCCTCACATTGAGGGTATGTATATTAATTCTCTGATTGGGATGTAGTAGATAGAACTTGCTCGTGGGTTTAACCCACTTTGTTGATATTTCAGGTCCCAAGCAGTTTCCCCCGCGAGGATAGAGTACTAGGGTTGGGCTGTGACAGACATCTACTCTCACCAGCCTCAGGGTAGGAATCTACATTTTCTTCAGGAATAAAACTATGAACTCATTTAGAGGTTTTGGTTTTGGATTTTAATTTAAGTGTTGAACTTTTATTTCTTTCTGGTTAAGGGGTCCTTGGGTTACGGGACTTCCAAATTGTATTACCAGAATTTAATAATTTATTTATCAATTTATTTTAATTCAATGGGATTTCTGTTCAGCTTTTAGCAATTTTTCTATTTCTGTCCTTTGCATCTATGCTTGTTGCTATCAGTGGTTAATATTCCTCAGGTTTTGTGTATGAGACTGGCCACCTCATGCGCGAAATTTTCTGGGGGGTATTTCATTCCTACTCTGTAACTGATGAGATGAGACGTCTGCTACAACCAAACCCTAAAACTCTATCCTCGCGGTGGAACCTGTCTGAAACTTGAAATATCAACAAAGTGGGTTAAACCCACGAGCAAGTTCTATCTACTACATTCCAGTTTCATGTTTTCAAAACAACAGTCATTAATTATAATATTTCACCCAAATCCTTATTACGCAAAAGTGACCACATTTCTTAAGTTCAACAGAAATAAACATAACATGAAATAATATCAAGTTTAAGCAATCCTAACATGCCATCATTTAATCTTTTGATACCTTAATAGGTATAGATATATACATACTAGTCATTTTCTATTTAGTTCATGTTTTTCAGAACTAAAATCATGTTATACATTGTTCCAAGAAACCCTTATCATCCAATAATGAACACATTCTTTAAGTTCAAAATAAAGAAAACATATGCATACATGTATAGATACCTTATTAGGTATGGGCGATCCTGACACGCCAAATAAAATGTATAGAAACCTTATTAGGTATGGGCGATCCTGACACGCCGGGCAATCCTTACATGCCAAATAAAATACATAGATACCTTATTAGGTATGGCGATCCTGACACGCCGGTCAAATACATAGATACCTTATTAGGTATGGCGATCCTGACACGCCGGGCAATCCTTACATGCCAAATAAAATACATAGATACCTTATTAGGTATGGACGATCCTGACACACCGGACAATCCTTACATGCCAAAATAAAATGCATAGATACATTCCAATATGCAATACAAAATAACAAGGTGCATTATGATTTAATTTGCACAAATCGTTATTTCAAATCATCCAACATGAAATTATCATCATAAGATAAATCGTTCACAAGTAGACTATAATCAAGTATTTGATAGGCATTTATATCCTTAAAGAAAATTACATTCAACTAAATCAAATAGCTCAAACATCCATTAAAGAAGCAATTTCTCAACTCAACTTTCAATGCACTCAAATATATGAGGGAGTCTAAACCTGAAATACCCCCCAGAAAATTTCGCGCATGAGGTGGCCAGTCTCATACACAAAACCTGAGGAATATTAACCACTGATAGCAACAAGCATAGATGCAAAGGACAGAAATAGAAAAATTGCTAAAAGCTGAACAGAAATCCCATTGAATTAAAATAAGTTGATAAATAAATCATTAAATTCTGGTAATACAATTTGGAAGTCCCGTAACCCAAGGACCCCTTAACCAGAAAGAAATAAAAGTTCAACACTTAAATTAAAATCCAAAACCAAAACCTCTAAATGAGTTCATAGTTTTATTCCTGAAGAAAATGTAGATTCCTACCCTGAGACTGGTGAGAGTAGATGTCTGTCACAGCCCAACCCTAGTACTCTATCCTCGCGGGGGAAACTGCTTGGGACCTGAAATATCAACAAAGTGGGTTAAACCCACGAGCAAGTTCTATCTACTACATCCCAATCAGAGAATTAATATACATACCCTCAATGTGAGGGACACAATAGATAAATATACGTTCAACCCCTCAGTTTATTCCTTATTTAGTTCATACTTTTAAAGATACAAATCATCTCATATATTTCCTCAACAACCCTTACAATGTAAAAATGATCCCTTTTTTTATGTTCACAAATCAAGATACACATGTATGTATTTTATGAAATCTATGCAATCATGATAAGTCGATTATGATGCATGTATACATTTATAGGGATGGGCGATCCTGACACGCCGGGCAATCCTTACATGCCAAATAAAATATAGATACCTTATTAGGTATGGGCGATCCTGACACGCCGGGCAATCCTTACATGCCAAATAAAATTACAAATGCATTCCCAATATGAAATAATAAATAAACAAGATGTATTATGACTTTTAATTTTTTACAGACTATCCATTTGAACTATCAGCTATGCAATTATCACCATATAACAAATCATTCACAAGTGAACCTAAATCAAGTATCCCATGAGCATTTATATATATAATAAGCACAATTGATGTGCTCAAAACAACTTAACTCCCATTAGAGGAAACCATTACTCAAACCAACCTCCAATGCACTCAAATCTCCGAGGGGATCTAAACATACTTTTACCTAGGTTTCTGAGCCTATTTCACTTCTAAGAACACTAAGAAAATATCCTGGAATTTTTTGTAATTTAAAAACATTTTTAATAAACCAAAGAAGGTGAAAAACCAACTTCTAGGCACTTTAAAAATTAATTGAACATCAAGGGAAGCTCAAATCGAGGTGAAAATTTAAACCCAAGGTCATTTAATCTCTAAACAGTTACAGAAAAATTTAGGGAATTTTTGGAATTTCAGAAGTATTTTCTAAAATTACAAAAAGGGAAAAACCCAGCTTTTTGACACTTTAAAATTCAATTGAGCAACAAGGAAAGATCATTTTGAGTTGAAACTTTAAAACCAAGTGTATTTAACCTCCAGAGAGTTACAGTAAAAATTTGGGAATTTTTGGAGTTGTAAAAGTATTTTCTAAAATTACAAAACAGGAAAAAGACAGCTTTTGGGTACTTTTAAAAATTAATTGGTCAACAAGGGAAAAGTGTTTTGAGTTGAAAATTTAAAATTAAGTGTATTTAATCTCCAATATCATACAGTAAAATTTTCAGAATTTTTGGAACCATGAAAGTATTTTTTTAAAAAATGATTTTTCAAATTTTCAAGTTTTTCCAAAAATTTCAAAAATTCAAAAAAAATATCAAAATATATCGGAATGGGCCCAAAGTGGACCCAGGGGTGGGCCCCCGCGAGTGGGGCCCAAACATATTTTTCCCGGCGCCGGCCCCACGCGCCGGCCAGGCGCGTGGGGAAACCCCTGCGCTGGGGCTTCTTCCCCAGCGCGCCGAGCAGCGCGCACAGCGCGCTGCCGGCGACTTCCCGGCGACGTTCCGGCCTCCTCCGGCCACCGTTCGCCTCCATTTTTGCGCCATTCTTCTCCTCTCGACGCCGTCTACGTATTGGTGCAAAAAGCCCCATCCGAAACAACCCGAATCAAAAACCCCCAATTCACAAGTTCTAGGGTTCTTCGCAAAATTCAAAATTTTAAAACCCAATAAATTCACGATCTATTTTCCTAAGGATTTAGAGTTGTTTACAAATTTAATTCCAACACAGTAGGTTCACAACTAAACAATTATTTCATACAAATTGCATAAATAAATGATTTCTTCCTTAACACAATATACATATACATGAACACATATGCATATAACCTTACATGAAACAAAATCAATTAAATATACATACAATCATCATAGTTAATCTCACGAAATTTATCAATAGCAGAAAAATATAAACATGCAATTAATTACAAATTTTTAATATAAATATATGCTCAAACCTAGACTATGCATACGAATTCAAGGGGGAAGAGAAGAATTAAACTTGCCTTTTTCCTGACGAATTAACTGGTTCACCCGATCGTCACTCCCTTCTCTCTTTCGTTTTCTCTCCTTTAGTTCTATGCGTAACACAACGGCAAACCCTAATTTCTTCTTCTTTTCTTTTCCTTTTTGTTTTAATTATTCATTTATGGTTTTTCCTAAAACTAATAAAAATCAAATTAATAATAAAAATAAATATAGCAAAAGCAATATTATTATAACCCTAGGCCCATCATTTTAAACATAACCTTAGCCCACTTATCCTAGCCCAAATTCCTCCCTAGCCCAACCCAAAACATTTAAATAAAAATAATACACAATTTATACCAATTCACATAAAATGACAATATGCATGTATAAAAGACCAACAACTCACATACAATGATAATCTATATAAAACAAAAAAAAACATTTTACGTGAATTAATAAAATAAAGTAATAATGCAAAGAGATTAAATTGACACCTAAATTTTCCGGGATATTACATTCTTCCCCCCTAACAGAGGAATTCCGTCCTCGGAATTCAGCTCATACCTGAAAGAAAAAGCTCTGGATATTTTGTTTTTATCTCATCCTCCCTTTCCCAAGTGGACTCCGCCTCATTATGGTGGCTCCACTGAACTCGTACTAACGGAATGGTCTTAGAACGAAGGACATGATCCCTACGGTCAAGAATACAGTAAGGCTGCTCCACATATGTTGCATCTGGCTGCAACTCAATCTCTCCTACCTCAATGTGCTGGTAAGTATCCTCATCTCTAAGGAACTTCCGTAGCATGGAAACATGAAAAATATTGTGCACCCTGTGCATCATGTCTGGTAACGCCAGTTTATAGGCTACCGCTCCAACTCTGTCGGTAATCATAAAGGGACCTACAAAACGAGGTGCCAACTTCCCTTTCCTTCCAAACCTCATAACCCCCTTCATGGGAGAAACCTTGAGTAGGACCTGATCCCCCACTTTGAACTCTAGTGCACGAGTTCTTCGGTCAGCATAACTCTTCTTAGGTTTCTGGGCATATTCTACTGCTAAGAACCCTATTAAATCATGCTGCAATTTTCTAGAATTTTTTTGAGAATTTTAAAAAATATTATTCTAGCAAAAAGAAAATAAACATAATTCGAGGCATACTTTCACAACCAACACAATCACACGGGAGACTTATTTTGACATGAAATTTAAAAGCCAAGTGTATTTTAATCCTATAAAGTTACCTAAATTTTTCTAGAATTTTCTGGAATTTTAAAATATTTTCTAAAAATAAAAGAAGGTGAAAATCCAACTTTTAGACACTTTAAAAAAAGAAAGATTATTTTGAGTTGAAAATTTAAACCCAAGTGTATTTATCCTCCAGAGAATTACAGTAAAAATTTGGGAATTTTTGGGATTATAAAAGTATTTTCTAAAATTACAGAATGTGAAAAATCTAACTTTTTGACACTTTAAAAATCAATTGAACAACAAGCAAAAATCATTTTGAGTTAAAACTTTAAACCCAAGTGTATTTAGCCTTCAGAGAGTTACAGTAAAAATTTCAGAATTTTTGGAAATTTCTAACTATTTTCTAAAATTAAAGAGGCTGAAAAATCCAGTTTTTAGACACTTTAAAAATTAATTTAAAGACAATAGTAAATAATTTTGATATGAAATTTAAACCCCAAGCCCCTTAAGCTCCCAGGAAGTTGACATAAAATTTTGGGAATTTTTAGAATTATAAAAGTATTTTAAAAAAATTATTTTTTCAGATTTTCAAGTTTTCCCAAAATTTTCAAAAATACAAAATAAATATCAAAACAATTCGGAATGGGCCCATATTGGACCCAGAGGTGGGCCCCCGAGAGTGGGCCCCAAAAATGATTTTCCGGCCACCGGAGCATGCGGCACGCGCCCCCACGTGCCGGCGAACGCGTGACCCCTTTTTTTTTTTTTTTTTCTTTCTTCTTCCTTCTTCCCCGGCAGAAGCTCCAGCGGCCAACAATGGAGGCCGAGCTTCTCGATCACTTTCCAATCACTTCCGAGCACCGAATCGCGCATATGAATATACCATCGAACTCATATCGATCTAAGCTACGTATTGGTACCAAAATTATCCCCTCTCGCAGACTAAATCAAAAACGCCCAATTTCAAGTTTCGAAAATCTAAAATTTTAAACTCAATTTCCCGTCAATCTACCCAACGGTTCATAACGAAACTTTCAAGCATTGTTCTAGGAAGTAAGATTTACCTTTTAATCGGAACAAAATCCCTCAAAAATGATAAACACAGTAGACCCAAATTTCATGCTCGTATATATATACACCTGCCTATACAATCATATATACATGTATATACATATGCAAAAATACTCTAAAACAGTACCGAAACTCCAAAATCCTAATGTTTAATTCACAGAATTATTCTTAGCATGCAAAATCATTTAATTTCATAATTAAATGCATACAAATTTCTAGTAACATGTCTATACAATTAGCATAATTAATTCTCACAAAAATTATCAACAGAAAAAATAACAATTATATACAAAATTTTAAAATAAACACAATCCTCAAACCTAGACTATGCATATGGATTCAAAGGGGAAGAGAAGAATCAAACTTGCCTCTTTGATGAATCAACTTGTTCACCGGATCGTCACTCCCTTCTCTCTTTCGTTTACTCCCTCAGTTCTGTGCGTAAAGCAACGGCAAAAAACCCTAATTTCTTCTTTTTCCTTTTTGTCTTAATTATTATTCTATTATTGATTTTTCTAAAACTAAATAAAATCAAAATAATAATAATACAAGCAATAATAATATAATTATAACCCTGGCCCAACATTTTAAACATAATCTTAGCCCAATCATTCCAGCCCAAATTCCTCCCTAACCCAATCCAAAGCATTTAAAATATTTAAATCAAATAATACACAATCAATAAACAATTCATATAAATTGATAAAAATAAAAGTAGAACAATTCACATGAAATGAAAGAATTTATAAAGACAACCAATTCACATAAAATAATAATTGTATAAAGACCTAACAATTCACATGAAATGATAAAATGCATATAAAGGCATTCCACATGAATTGAAAAAATAATAATAATAATAATATAAAGAAATTTAAATTCTTTAAAATAATAGACGTCCAAATTTTTCGGGGTATTACATAGGCGGTCTGCTGGTACGTTATATGACGTGGCGATGCGATGCGTTGCAACTACCATCATGTCGTTTAACACGCGTTGGTGGCGCTCACGGTGGCGGAGTGGCAGCTCACGAGTCAATGTCATGCAGGGACCTTTTTCTTGGGAATGTCTTTAACATGCCACGCGCTTTTTGGCGCGTGCCACTTAGTGTTATTCCTTTAAGTGCACGTTGAATTTGTGGATAAAAGCTTGTTTTTATTTTATTTAAATTGTTTTTTTTTTTTTTAGGGTAATGAGATCATGTGATCGACCTCGTTGTCATCCCCTCTCTGTAAGATTATGTACAAATATTAAGTCGTACATATAAGTGTTTGAAAAAGAATTATATAAAGTTTATAGTTATATTGTCAAAATTTTGAACCAAAATTCATTTATAATAAATTGAACGAGTTCGTTGAATTTTTACATTTTTTTTCTTTTATAAAATTTAACTATCATCTTTTACCATCTCATATAATTTTCTTTTATGGTATTTTAAATTGATTTTTTTTTATAGTGATTTACTTTAATATTGGATAGGTGACGATATAATTTGTGCATCATTTTTATGTTTAAAATGTGATCATTTAAAGGAGAACTCATGACAACTGTCATGAGATTAATCTCATAGTAACATTATTCTTTTTTTTTATTGAAGCATATTGGTGAGTAGGAAGTCCATACCTACTATTAATGTGACATAAAAATAAAATTATTATTAATGTGATATAAAAATGAAATTGCACATAACCCTCCAATTTAAATAAATAAAAAATTTCAAGTTATACCCATTAGGTCATTAACAAACCAGATCCAAAATAAACCTCTCTCGCTCTCCTCCATTCTATCTACCACTCTATTTTATATTTATCTTCACTTTAATCCTTTCTCCATATTTTATATATGGGTTTGGCTAACATCCACTCTATCAGGAAGAGGATAGCATTGTCCTCATTTTTTTGGGACAAATATCTCCTTAATATATATTTCTAGCTCTCTTATGATTATGGTTATTTTAGTCTATTTTTGATTTTAGATTGATGTGTCTTTTTGTTTCACAATTTTGCAACCAATTTCATAAACTACTTATCAGCGACCATGCTTCCATGGTTTTCCAGCGATCATGGGATCCATCGATTCTGGCAAGATGTATTCTGCCACCAACACCATAACCATAACCACAACCACAACCACAACCACAACCGTCATCCCCACCCAACAACTACCACCGCCACTATATGTATTCTGGCTAATAAACCACTGTCTCAACCCCAAAACCACCACTATTCATTTGCACCACTGCCATCCCCACCATTGTGTATTTCAGTGAATAAACCACCACCATCACCATTGTATTCTGGCAAATAAACCACCATCACCACCATTTCAACCCCAAAATCATCACCATCACCGTCTCAACCCCAAAACCACCACTATTGTTCATTCCAATGAATGAACCCCATAGCCATAATACTGAAAAATCAACAACAGTTCGAATTGCTCCAAATCAAATCTTATGGATTTCCCATAGCCACCACCTCAAGAAGAAACCTCTACTCTGCCCGTGATCGTCGTTGAGAGAGGGGACGATTCTAATGAGTTATAAGAGAGTCGATTGGTGCATAATTTTGATGATTGTTAGTCGGTGGTGGAGGCAACGATGAGGTTGGTCTCATCCGGTAGTGGTGGGGTTGGTCTCGTTTGGTGGTGGCGGGCCAGGGCTTAGTTACAACAAGGTTGGTTCGGCAATGGCATTTGAGAGGGAGATGATACACGATACGAGAGATTGAGAGATCTATAACCACATTTTTTTTAAACCTAAATCAAACAAGGCGCATTTCATCCTTATATCTCCTTATCTCACTTTCGCTCCTTAAAATCAAATAAACCCATTTTAATTCTCTATCTCCTTAATTGACCAAATTTACATTAATTCAAGATTTTAGAAAAGAGACAGAGAATTAAATGATTGACGAAGAGATTTTGTGTGATTGGTAATTCTAAATTTATCTTTATAACAAAATTGCTTAGAAACATGGGCTAGAGTAGTGTGTGTGAGAGAGAGAATTAGGAATTTAATTTGAATCCAATTTGATATTGGTTATAACCCGGATACTCTTTCAAATATTTTATTTTTATTTATTTAAATTGCAGAGACATGTTTCACCTCTTTTTTGCACCACATCGGTAGTAAGTAGGTAAGTATTGTCCTTTTTATTTTATTTTATTTTATTTGTCATGATCATCTTTGCCTTTTCCGAAATGAATACGATCGGTGACATGGATTATCTTTCTCCATTCTATTCTATTATACACCACATCTCCTATAATATTTAATATTTTAAAATTATTTTCAATTATTCATTCTATGTTAGTTTTGGTCGTCTTTACCTTCTCTTACCGTCTATGCAAACTACTCTTCCATTTCTAACGGGTGCATCAATGGGTGCACGTTCTATATATCTATACTACCTAAGTCTATTTTCTCTTATTTTGTTACTAATAGGCACTATTCCTAGAGTCTCTCATATTTTGATTTGTAACTTTACCTTTTAAGGTTTCATATGATGATAATAGTTAAGGGGTCAAATCTAGTACTTGTACTCTATGGTATAGTATTAATACACACAAACACGTTACATCACTCACTGATCAAAATGATTATATTTTAAATTTGGTAAATTATAATCATACTCTCTAAGGTTTACATTAATTATACTTAGAGTATTAAGAATAGGCAATATTGCACCATGTTCTTTTGAGATATGATGTGACATTTCACTTAAACTCCTTTCGTTATCTAGCAATTAGGAGTATTAAATAGATATTTTTAAAATACCAATTTTTCCTTCAATTGTTAGAAAATATAGAATTAGCCTTTGAATGTTTCGAAAGATTACAATTTTATCCTCTTAGTATGGTCAAATAAAAAAAAACTGACGATTGATTTAATTTTTCTTTTTTGCTCTCTCTCAAAAAACGCACGGTTGCTTTAATTTTTCTTTTTTGCTCTCTCTTTATAAAAGAGAATTTTCTCTCTTCTTGTATTTCAACAACCATGGACGAGCTTGTTGTTACTTATGAAACAACATTCAATAGTAATGGTAAAGTGTGATTGTAAACACAAATTCGAGTTAGAAAGTAAAACAAGTGGACAAATTATTTACTTTATCAATTTTGGTAGAAATTGGGAACAGTTTTTTTTATATAAATATTTACAAAAGAAGGACAACATCCTCTCATTTAATCTCCTTTGCAGTATGGATTCAAGGGATGTTCAAACTTAGTAATGAATCATGTTGGAACTCCAGTGAAGAATGACACGATTGTGACGTGCCTATTGTTTTTTAGAGCTTGGGATGTCGGATGAATACAAAGTTCAACACAACTTTGATATTCTGGGAGTGTCTTGCTGTTCTTCCTCACCCCCTTGAGCCTGTTAGAGAGGTAGAAATAATGGTGCATGGATGCTCCAATCACGTTTTTACATGTGTCAATTATAATTATCTATAATTTGTGATAATTATCTATTTAGATATATACCACATGTGATAATTATCAATTAAAAAAATTCATTAACTAACCCAATCAAGGTTTAATCAAGTCTTGTGAGCACTTTCAATCTTTTTCTCTCTTCTTAAGCTCAAAAGAAGTCAATAATGGCCAATAATAGACAAAATAGACATTCCTGTGCTTTCTAAAAGATCCAAATGGGGTGCCTTGCTTCAAGGTATAACACCCCCTGCCCTTTTCTCTATAATTACAAAAATGCCATTAATGTGATGCGAATCTAAAATTTTTAAATTTTGAGTTACCACAACCCAAATTTGACATGTGGTAAGCACCCAAGGATTGTGAAATTACCTTTCTAAGATCAAAATGGAATGGAAAATATATTCACATCATTTACCATAAATTTTCAAAATTACAAAAAAGCACTCTAACTTGCAAATATTGCATTTTTCGCCCAAGAATGGTTTGAAATCAAATTTTCAACTGAAGGATGACATAACAGATGTTCAAAATATAACTCTAGGCCTTTTAAAAAAAGAAAAAAAAAATACCAAAGTGCCCCAGTGCATACTAGGAGCATTCTAAACAATTCTTGTGTCGAACAAGGTGCAAATTGACTTTCGTCTACTTTTTTGTCCGTCTTTGCTTCGCAATACCGAATAAAGAGGGGTAGTTGTAGACACCTGATAGGCATTGAATGTTATGCATTCTAGTATCTTAATTTGCATAGTTTATTCTCTTAGTGATAGATTAATTGTGATTTTAATTTGTTTTAGTGTTTTTTCTTACTTTTATGTCATTAATAGTAAATTCACTCAAACCATGAATTTTAGACTTTTAAAGACGATATTCAAGCGGGTTAGAAGAAGTCTACATCAATTGAACCAAGTAAAGTCAATATTTCAATTCAAAATTGTCCAAGAAAGAAGCCTAAAAGGAGTGTAATTGGTTAAGGAAGTTATGGGCTGAAATCCAATTTTGCGAAATGGCCCAAACTTTGGATTTTTTTTGTATTTCACGAAAATTTCTTGAAACGAAAATTTACTACGTCAAAAATCTGGGCCCAAGTTCAGAAAAAAAAATTCACCTAATTGGGGTTGCGAGAAAACCCTAAGTTTCCTATTTTGGTTTGGAAATTTCATGTTTTCTCATGGCATATAAAAGTGACGAATTGGGAATGTTTTGGGGGCCTTTTGCTGAGGTTTTAAAGAGCTTTTGAGAAGAAGAAAGATTAGAGAACAAGGGTTAACACCTCTTCCATGGAGATGATGGCTTCTTTCAGACCGTTGAGATGTGTTCTTCCACCATGAGCGACTAGTTCTTCTACTAAGATTTTGATGTAACCTAACTAAAAATCAATGGTTTGATTATTCTAATTATTGGAGATTTTTATATTCATTCATAGTGTAATTTAGAGGATTCTATTAAGAATTGATCTATAAAGTTTATATTCAATTTCAATGATTTCTTATCTTGTCTTAGATATTTAGTTGTTGTGATTGAACTCAATCCCTCTTATTTTTTGTGATTATGAGTGATAATTACATAATGCAATTACTTGAATATATAATTAAAATTTTGATGAATTATGCCTAAAGAAGATGTATTATTCTACATAATTGGTTCTAATTGATGAATTATTCCTAAAGAATAGATAGGAAGATGATACATGCTAATTAAAGATAGTTCATACTTAGTCTTGATTGTATATAATCTTTATTATTAATTGAATATGAGTTTGTAGCCACCAAAACATATGCATGATATAACTCCTCATAATTGGTTTAATTGTCCATTGATTTTGAGGTTAATGCTGAAGTCAAAAACCTTAGTCTCATTTCATCATTATCTTCACTCATTAGATTTACTTGCTTCCAATTTAATTGCATTTACTTAGTTAATTATTAACATTAGAAATGAAATTCTGCAATCCACTTTTATTAATCTAGTTAGAATTAATTTCACAATTCAAATATAAATGTAATACTCAGTCTCTGTGGTTTGACACCTTCACTTTGATCCTATCCTACTTGGATTCATGCTATTGCGAGTGATATTTTTAATTAACACACTTAACCACGATCAATTTTTGGTGCCATTGCCGAGGACGGAGTCCTACGATGAGATAATCCGATTTGGAGCCTTAGTTAGGTGGGATTGGGTGATTTGTAAAACCAGAGCCCAATGGATATGTGGAGAGTATAAGGGAGTTATGCATATCATGTTGCACCATATGCTGCTTATGATATGATTGAAATGTACGGATATTTTCTTAACATGATTAAATGAAATGTATGTTTATGTGGTATTCATGAAACTTGTAAAATTTTGTTCTAGACATTCCCACTGAGTGTGTTGTAGCTCATCCCACGAGTATTAACTCTTTTTAGGAAATGAAAAGGAAGTGATGAAATCTCCCTAGCCGTCAGTTGACGTGAAGTGGAATTCGTTTCATTTAAAGACTTTATTACTTTATTTGAATGCATGTCCGAATTGTGCACTATATGCATATAGTGAACATATATAAGATTTTCTATGTTTCAAGAACATATTACGATTATGTTTTATGATTTTATATTTCATATGTATGTTGCGAATATGGTAAATGCTAGACAATGAGCATAATGATTCATATTTTCATTAATGTCCAATTATGCATGTATTTTAATAGGGAATGACTGAGTAGAGAAAGCATGAAATGAGCTAGTGTTGCGTGTGTGTGTGAAGAATTCCCTTTCTTCATGATTATGTATTCACGATGACGGTGAAAGTGGTAAATGATGAGAAATGATGTATAGAGTAATTCCTTCGAAATGAGAACCTTGTGGAGAGCAATTGAGACTTGAAAATAAAGAAAAACAGGTTATGGGAGTTTCAGCTGGCTGAAAGATCCTTCAGCTGAGCGAAATGGTGAGATACCAAAAATTTACAATTGTAGGCTTTGCAGGTACCTGTTTTGGTCAACCGAAACAACCCTTCAGCTGATCGAAGCTGAAGGGTAGCCAGTCGATAGATTGCCCAGGTTTCAGCTAACTGGTGGGACATCCATCAGTCGACCAAAACCTGGATGTGGGTTTATTGTGTAATGTTGGGCAATGAGATTTCATCTATCCTACTTAGGGACTCACGACGAGATTGTTAAACTTTTGCTGTGTTATGAGAATGATGATTAGAAATAAAATCCAAGTGTTCCATATATGAGACTTGGAGTAAATTAGTTAAGCTTTGGCAAATTTGGCTAGGTGGTCCATAAGGGAACCGAGGTTGAGAAATGGTAAATTGTCATGATTGTTTAGGTCATGGGATGACGATTGGGCACTTATGACAACTCACTACTCGGGGTTTGGGCTTAGATTGGGGAGTCCCAACGGTCTGAATTTTGGGGCGTGACAGCTTGCTATCAGAGCGATAGCTTGTTATTAGAACACCAGGTCGAATACCATTCTGAATTAGAACCTTTGAGTTTGAAAACCTAGAAACACCTCTAGACATGACATAGTTGATATGAGAACTTATGTCTATGTGAAATGTGTTTACATGATAATATGCTAAGTGCTTATATGATAACATGTGTTATATGTTATGTGTCGAGATGGGAATATGTTTATGTGATTTAATGTGTGTTGAAAAACATATCTATGTGTTGCATGTGTAAGTAATGACATGTTGTTATATTGCATAGTAGTTGATTGTGTTGAGTACAAAACACGAGATAACTTATTATTGTTGAACTATATCTTGACTATATAGAGATATGCCACCTAGATGCCGAGGAGGGGCAGTTGGGGGTGGAGTTCCTGTGGGAAATCGTTTAGTCGCTGATATGACCACGACCTTTAGAGAATTTGTGAGAACGGCAGTTAATGATGTACAACAACTAATAGTGCAACTGGAAAAGAGTGAAAGTGAAAGGCGATTCAAACTTATCACTCGATTTACAAATTTGATGCCTCTTAGTTTTGAGGGAAATTCGGTTCCGTTGATAGCGAATAATTGGTTGGAACAAGTGAAAAACCACCTAAAGATGATGTCTACTCCCGATGATGGGATGAAAGTAATTTTTGTGACATACTTATTTTTGGGTGGTGTTGAACTTTGGTGGAAGTCGGTGAGTGACCGACATAATGTTGAGACAATGTCGTGGGAAGAGTTTAAGACTCTATTCCTTAAGCATTATTTTCCTAGGCCAAAGAGGAGGGCAGTTAGGAAAGAATTTGAGGAACTAGTTCATGATGGTATGACCGTTACTAAATATGAGAACAAGTTTATTTCTCTTTAAAGCCTTGCTCCGAAGTGGTGAGAGATGAAGAGGAGAAGACATGAAGGTTCGTTAATGGCCTTTATCATTCAGTTAGACCATTTGTGTTTATTTTGGGTTTGAAAGTATAAGCCGAAACGGTAGAGAAGGCTTTGATAGCTGAGGCGGAAACAAAAGATAAGCAAGAGAAAAGAGAGGCTTGGAAACAAAACAAAGCTTTGACAGTTGCATCGGAGGGGTATGCAAAGAAGAAGTTCAAAGGTGGTTCTTCTCATATAGTGGGTTCAGTGGGACAACTTATGTCACATTCTACACCTATCCCTCCCTTGACTTTGA
This sequence comes from Cornus controversa, assembly GCA_026545225.1. NCBI lineage: Eukaryota > Viridiplantae > Streptophyta > Magnoliopsida > Cornales > Cornaceae > Cornus > Cornus controversa. The sequence continues at coordinate 34,504,156 of CM048849.1, forward strand.
CATCTGCTAGGGCAGAGGTGGTGTGCAACAAGTGTAAGCAACTGGGGCACTACAAGACAGATTGCCCTTCGAGAGTACCTATGTGGGCCCCTATGAGTTAGCCTGGTATGATTGTTCGATATGCAAAACGTGATAAAATATTATGTAATAGTGTCGTCGTTGTTTTACACCTCGACAAAAGAGAATTTATAAAAACCTACAAATACTCTACTAAAATTAGTAAAGTGGTCAGTAAGGGTCGAACCCACAGAGACTGCACTGGTTTTGTTGTTAAACTATCAAGACCTTGTCTAATTTAATCTAATTGAATGATGATGAAATCGCCTTCTTCTCGCCTGTAATCATCACGAATCGCCTCTATATATCTCTTTGTGTTTCTCCCCTCCAGAATACCCTAGTGTTCTCTCTTTTTCTTCATTTTACTTTTGCAAAGAAAGAAAAATGGGACACCTGGCCTCCCAAAGTAGCAAATGCACCTAAGAAAATGGCACATGCCCCTCAAAAAGTGGCACCTGTGACCAAAAAGTGGCACCTGCACAAATAGGACAGAAATGTGCTGTAAACGTCCATTTTAGGAAATTTTCGTGAAATATGAAAATATACAGAATTGAATTTCCTTCAATCTATAAAACTTTTGGGCCATTTTGACAATTGAGTATGTAGTTATGGTCTGAATACCAAAATGGGTCCATAATTTTCTAGGCCAGAATTGACCCAGTCTTCAATGTGAATAGCCCATGCTCCTTTTCTTCATTTAAATTCATTTTCGGCCCATTTCTTCGGTCCATTTAATTTGGATCTTTAATATAAACATATCTCATGGGTCAAGCTTCAGCTTCCTATTGAAATAGCACCATCTGTAGCCTAATTGCACCATTATTAATTAGAATTACCCTTAATCACCTGAAGTCATGAAAAGATTAAAATTATTAATAAAAATAATAAATAAATATTACTAAGACACTAATTCATATAATTTTAGGGGCAATGAATGCGCAACATTCACTGCTTATTAATGATGACTTGTTTTGGTTTTGGGCAGCAGGGACATATGGTGAAACAGTGTCCACAGCAAAGTGGAAATGCTTAGGGTGGTTAGGGTTCATAGCAGAGACCGACATAGACTGTGACTGCACAGTCGGGCTATAGAGCGTTGCCTCCACCACAACTAGTTATGTCTACTCAAAGTGCATAACCAATGAGGGGATCTACCCCTAGTGCATCTACACAACAGTCTTATTTTTGGGCTAGTGGAACACATGATCAGATGGTCAGGGCATAGTGTATATTGTGACACTTGGAGACTCCTCGGTAGGACCTTCAGTGGTTAGAGGTATAATTCTAGTGTATAGTTCTTGGGCACGTGTATTGATTAATTCAGATGTGTCATATTAATTCATTGCTTCATTATTTGCACGGGCATTGGGGCTATAGGTTAATCCATTAGGTAGAGCTGTTTGTGTTAATACGCCAATGGACAGTATAATGATTCTTGATGGAGTGTGCCAGGGATGCGCTATTAAGATAGTCGGGCGGACACTTAAGTTTGATTTCATTCTCCTAGACATGAGTAGTGTTGATATCATCCTTGGGATGGATTGGTTGTCGAAGTTTCATGCGATAATAGATTGTTTTAGAGGGAGAGTGACGGTTTGTATGCCTGAGGGCGATTGTTTTTGTTTTGTTGGAGATCGGAGTGACTCTTATACATCTCCATGTTATGGCATTAGTAGCAGGGAACAACACAATTTTATCTTGGCTAGTCTTTTAGCTAAGGGAGAGGAGATTCTGAGAGAGATATATTCGGCAGTGGTATGTGAGTTCTTGAATGTATTTCTGAAGGATTTGACAGATTTACCTCCCAAGAGAGATGTAGAGTTTGGGATTGATCTTATGCTCGGTACAACGCCCATTTCTATGGCACTATATCGGATGACACAGGCAGAGTTAGCAAAATTAAAGTGTTAATTGGATGATTGAAAGCCAAGGGCTTTATTAGATCGAGTGCATCACCGTGGGGAGCACCGGTATTGTTTGCTAAAAAGAAAGATGGTTATTTAAGATGTACATCGATTATCGAAAGTTGAATCATATGACAATCAAGAACAAGTATTCATTGTCGATGATAGATGACCTATTTGATCAATTGAAGAGAGCTCACTACTTCTCAAAAATTGATTTAAGGTCAGGTTATTATTAGTTGAGAGTAAAGGATGAGAATATCTATAAAATGACTTTTCGTACGCAGTCTGGACAATATGAATTCCTTGTAATGCCATTTGGTTTGACTAATGCACTGGCGGCATTTATGGATTTGATGAATTGCACATTTCATGAGTATCTAGACACTTTTGTGGTAGTGTCTATAGATGACATACTTGTGTACTCATCTTCGGAGGAGGAGCATGAGTTACATTTGAGGACAGTTTTGCAAATTCTTAGAGACCACCGATTGTATGCTAAGTATAAAAAGTGCAAGTTTTGGCTCCAAGAAGTGAAGTTTCTTGGACATGTTATTTTTGGAGGTGGAGTCTCAATTGATCCATCAAAGATTGAGACTAGGATGAGTTGGGAAAGTCCAAAAAGTGTCTTTGAGATTCAGAGTTTTCTTGGTTTAGTGGGCTACGAGAAGGTTTGTGAAAGACTTCTGTTGTATTACAACTCCTATAACACAACTCACTCGTAAATGCATAAAATTTGTGTGGAATGAAGCATGTGAGTTAGCCTTTCATGAATTGAAGAAATGGTTAACCACAACTCCTATTTTTGTGATACCCAAGCATGACTTGGGGTATGTGATTTATTGTGATGCTTTAGGGAGCAGACTAGGTTTCGTGTTGATGCAATGCGATAGAGTAGTTCCTTATGGGTCAAGGCAATTAAAGACTCATGAGCATAATTATCATACGCATGATTTGGAACTAGCAGAGGTGATCTTTACCATGAAAAGGTGGAAACACTACTTGTATGGTGAGAGATTCGAGGTATATTTGGATCACAAAAGTCTCAAGTATCTTTTCTACCAAAAGGACTTGAACATAAGATAAAGGCAATGGGTTGAGTATATGCAATGTAATGGCAGATGCATCAAGCAGAAAGTCTCACGGGACTCTAGCTCTATGGGAATGAAAAATGATGAAAGATTTCTCGGAGTTGGGATTGTATTTCAGTGATGATGGTGAGCTAGCTACGTTGTTGAGCTTGGTAGCTCAACCTATGCCTGTGAGCAAGGTGATTGAGACACATAAATAGGATAGTAGTTAGAGGCCATTAACTCACAACTTGTTAGTGGTATGATAGTGAAAAATTGGACCTTGCATTCGGATGGGGGTCTATTATTCAGAGAGTTAATGATAGTTCCTTCTAGTTGTCATGAGGATGTACTACGGGATTTTCATCATTCTCATTTTGTAGTTCATCCTAGTGGCATGAAAATATACCATAATTTGAGACGCCAATATTGGTGGTGAGGTATGAGGAAGAATGTGGCACGATTTATGGCGAGATGCCTTACTTATCAATAAGTAAAGGCAGAGCATCAGAAACTAACTGGGTTATTGTAACCATTACAAGTGGCAGAGTTGAAGTGGGAGTATACACTATGGATTTTGTGACAGTGTTTCAAAGATCAAACAAAGGCAATGATATAGTTGGGATCGTTGTGGACAGATTGACCAAAATAACACACTTCTTGCCTATGAGGTTGACAGATGATGTGAGAAGACTTAATAAGCAATCGATAGAGCAGATTGTGAGGTTTTATGGGGTTCCGATATCCATTGTGTCGGATAGGGATCCACGGTTTACTTCGAGATTCTGGCAGGGATTCCAAACAGTATTGGACATAGAGTTACATTTTAGCACATCATTTTATCCTCAAAATAATGGATAGTTGGAGCGTACTATTCAGATATTAGAAGATATGCTTCGTGCTTGTATCTTGGATTTTGGCGTTGGTTGGGAGGACCATTTGCCACTTGTAGAGTTTGCATACAACAATAGTTATCAGGCCAATATTGAGATAGCACCATTTGAGGCACTGTATAGTAGACCTTATAGATCTCCAATTTGTTAGATTGAGGTGGGCAAAATAGCAGCCTTAGGACTAGTTATTGTGCGTGAGACTACTAAAAAAATCAAGTTGACTAGACAGTGATTGTTGACAGCTCAAAGTCAACAAAAGAGCTATGCTGATAGGAGATGACGACCGTTATCCTTTGAGGTGGGAGACCACGTGCTTTTTAAAGTTTCACCACGGAAAGGATTGATATATTTTAGGCGAAGTGGCAAGTTATCGCCCAGATACATTGGACCTTTTGAGATCTTAAAGTGTGTTGGTGAGGTGGCCTACAAATTGGCTTTGCCACCACAGTTAGAAAAAGGTTCATAACATATTTTATGTTTTGATGTTGAGGAAATACGAACTTGATCCATCTAATGTTCTGAGATGGGTAGACGTTGATATTGATGAGGATGTCGCCTATGAGGATAGACCTATTCAGATTCTTGATACTCGAGAGCAAGTTCTGAGGGGTAAGACCATTCCATTGGTCAAAGTTTTGTGGCATCATCACAATGTTGAGGAAGCTACCTGGGAGTGAGATCAAGAAGTTCATTCTAAGTATCTGGACATGTTTCTTTTAGGTATGGCTTGATTTCGGGGATGAAATCCTTTTAAGTTGGGTAGGTTACAAGAACCGTGATCATATTTGGTCAGTTTTCTTTTTTATTTCATTTATTGTCATATAAAAGCTTTAAATAATTATATGAGTGATTTAAATATTAAATTGTTTGGGGACACTTATACAGATTCGTGGAAATTTTGGGAGCGTTTGGCAAACGTTAAGATTTTTGGGTCGGGTGGGTTCGGGACGCAGGTTCTGTGGGCTCGAAAAATCCAAAAGTGTCAAAATGACACCAAAATTTTAGGTTAGATTAAATAAAATATTTGATGAGGTATTGAGTCAATTTCGGGTCCATAGGAGTTACAAAAAGTGAAAATGGAGCTCAGGAATGTTTAGTGAGTGACTAATGGCATTTTTTTAAATAGATGAGTTAGGTCTATAAATTGCAAAGAGGGAAATATTCATTTCTCTCATTCTTCATCAGTTGTGAGAGAGCAATATAGATATAGATATATCTCTACATTCATCTTCTTCCTTCTCTATTAGATTTGAGAGGCTTGGGGGCGAGAATTGGAAGGCGCCGAAAAAGAGGGAGTTGGTCTATGCATCAAGGGCTTGAGTCTGATCTATTTGGAATCAAATTCAGAAAAGTTGATTTTAATGAGAAATTTAGGGAAAATTATTTGGAAGCTCTTCCAAATTGAGGTAGGGATGCCTAACCCATGAAATTTGGGATTTGTGTGAGTATATTGGTTGTTTATGGCAACCAATTGATTATGTGGGTATAATTAGATATCTTTTCAAGTTAAAGTATGCTATATTATACTACTTAGTGAATTATCAATGTTAAATAATGTAATTACATGTTTATAATTGCCTTAGATAATTATATAATCATGTTGAGGTTGAATTGTGAAGGAATTATGTGAATTCATTTGTATTTGTGAAGGTGACACTTATGGGTTTGATAAGTTGCCTTGAAAGCATGTTTGGATGTGAAGCATGCTTAATTATTAAGATAAGCGATATTAAATGTGGAAGATGTGAAATTTGATCAATGTGAGTGCATGTGAAGTTTATTTGAAATATGTGCAAACATGATAATTAGTACTACATTGCCTTGAATTGTATTTGCACGGTGAGCATAAGTATGTGGAAATTCATCTTCATTCATTGGCTTGGTGAAGGTGGTGAGCTCAATTAGTTGGTGAGTCCACTTGACGAGTGGCAAGGTAATCAGGTTTGGAGGCTTGTGACGCAATCCGGGGAGGAACCTTGTGGAGTAACCCTTTATTGGAGCTCCGGACTAGATGAAAGATGATACTCCCTAAAATGGAGTCCTACGATGAGGTAATATGGTTTGGTGCCTAAGTTAGGTGGGATTAGGTGACCGTAAAATCAGAGCTCAATAGATGTGCGAAGAGTATAAGGGAGTTACGCATATCATGTTGCACCATATGTTGTTTATGATATGGTTGAAATGTATAGATATTTGCTTAACATGATTAAATGCAAATGTATGTTTATGTGGTATTCACGAAACTTGTGAAATTGTATTTTAAACATTCCTACTGAACGTGTTATAGCTCACCCCACGAGTATTAACTCTTTTCAGGAAATAAAAAGGAAGTGATGGAGTCTCCCCAACTATGAGTTGGTGTGGGGCGGAATTGGTTTCATTTAAAGACTTTATTGCTTTATTTGAATGCATATCCGGATTGTGGACTATATGCATGTAGTGAACATATATAAGGCATTCTATGTTTCAAGAACATGTTACGATTATATTTTATGATATCATAGTTCATATGTATGTTATGAATATGGTAAATGCTAGACAATGAGTATGATGATTCGTATTTTCATTAATGTCCAATTATTCATGTATGTTAATAGGGAATGATTGAGTAGAGAGTGCATGAAATGAGCTAGTGTTATATGTGTGTGTGAGGAATTCCCTATCTTCATGATTATGCATGCACGATGACGGTGAAAGTGGTAAATGATGAGGAATTGATATATATAATAATTCCTTTGAAATGAGAACCTTGTGGAGAGCAACTGAGACTTGAAAATAGAGAGAAACAGGTTTTGGGAGTTTTAACCGTCTGAAAGATCCTTCAGCCGACCAAAATGCTGACATATTGAGAATTTACAATTGCAGGATCTGCAAGTACCTATTTTGGTCAACCGAAACAACCCTGTAGCCGACCGAGAGCACCTCTTCAGCTGGTCGAAACTGAAGGGTAGCCAGTCGATGGATTGTCCAGGTTTCAGCCAACTGGTGGGACATCCATTAGTCGACCAAAACATGGATGGGGGTTTGTTGTGTATTGTTGGGCAATAAGGGTTCATGTATCCTACTTAGGGACTCATGGCGAGATTGTTAAGCTTTCGATATGTTATGAGAATGATGATTGGAAATAAAATCCAAGTGTTCCATATAGGAGACTTAGAGTAAATTAGTTAAGCTTCTGCGAAATTAGCTCGGTGGTCCATGAGGGAACTGATGTTGAGAAACGGTAAATTGTCATGATTGTTAGGTTCATGGGATGACGAACGGGCACTCATGGCACCTCACTACTCGGGGTTCGGGCTTGGACCAGGGGAGTCCCAGCAGTCTGGATTTTGGGGCGTGACAAGGATCTAGCTTATGTCTCCATTCTTAAAACAGCCTTCGACCATTTTTCTTCACTATCTGGTCTTTCCATTAATTTGTGCAAAAGCTCAGTGTCCTTTTTTGGCCTTAATTGCTCTTCTGAGATTCTTATCTCGTAATTACAGGGGATTGAAATAAGCTCTCTACTTATAAAACACCTTGGTGTTCTTTTGATCACCACATGTCAAAAGGTTGTTGATTATAAAAGCCAGCTAGATAGAATTACCTCAAAATTTAGTCACTGGTCATCCAAAATTTTATCCTATGCTGGGAGACTTCAGCATATCAAATCAATCCTAGTCTCTACCGAATGATTTTGGTCTAGTGTTTTCAGACTACTAAAAAAGGCAATCACTAACCTGAACTTTATCCTAAGGAAATTCTTCTGGATGGGACCTGAGCTAAGGAAATTTGGAGCTAAAGTGGCTTGGAATGTTGTGTGTAGACCTAAAAAAGAAGGGGGATTAAGGTTACCTAACTTAGATATTTCTAATCGAGCCTTTATTGTAATACCCCAAAATTTGAGCCACCAGAACACCCCTAGTCCGAGCTCAACCCTTGGATTGTGAGATGTCACGCTTGCCCGGTCATCGTCCCATGTCCTCGAAAAATTATAAAATTTTCCATTTTGTCACTCTCGATTCCTATTGATTGCAGCTTTCTCCAGACCTCTGGTAAAAGCAGCCCACCTTATGTTCCTATCCTAAACACTTGAGCTCTAACATCATATCCTAATCACCATACTTTAAATTCCAACCCGGAACCTCAACCAAGACTAGTAACTTGTGGTTCTAGTCTCTCAGCCTAACGGAAGAAAAATCTCATGATGTCACATTAAATCATACACTAGTCAAATCATGATCAATGGGCCCCACTGTGCATGACCAATCTCAACTATCACTTCAATTCAGAATCTGCATGTTACGATCGATCATAAGTGAAGTTACAATACATCTTAATTCTATGATACATCGTAATGGTGATTACGATCCATCATACTCCTATGATACATCGTCCAAGTGTCGTAATATGTATCAAAATATACTGGATTTGCCAACCATTCTCCTCAATTATACTATATATAATAATTATGCTTACGATCCACCGTAGGATTACAATGCATCATAACTCACATTACGATTTATTGTAGGCTACTTTAGTTGAGAACCTTAGTTCCCTAGTGTTCCAACTTGTGACCACTTTTCACTCCATTCATACACACACTAAACATGACAATTCAAGACAAAATTGAAGTGCAAATCACTAACTAATAACTCATAACCATTCACATGTTTGAGCATAATTGAATTAAGAATCACATACGTGTACTTGAATACATTTGTCCCTCCAATATACATATACAAGTTTCCAAAACTTAAACATCACAATATATCATCACTTACAATGTATCATCAATATATATAACAAACACGTATCTAGTCTACATTCCGGACATGTATCAACAAAATAAAATAACCAAAAGAGTCTTTCCCACTCCATATCTAACTCAAAGTTGGTTACCATCTGCAACGTCTTTGCCATAACCTGAAAAAGAGGTTTATAATTATGGGATGAGCTCCTACATGCTCAGTAGGAATGCCTAAAACATGCTTCCTAAAGCCCTGTGAATACCATGTAAAATATACAACATGCCAAGAAATCATATTACCACATGCTCACTGAAATTCAACACATCACAAACCTATCATGTATGCACTATGCATATGTCATGCATCTATCCCGTGCCACTCACACATAACCAAGGACTCGGATTCCATATGGACCATCCTACATTTTTCAACCAAAACCTATTACCTCAACCCTTGTCAAGACATGGATTCTAAATACGGACCCTATGATTTTCTTTAACCAAAACTTGTTTTGCCAAAACCTTTATTACGACCCGGACTCCAGATATGGACTATCCGACATTCCTCACCCAAAATCCATCATTCCAAAACTTAAGTATGTGCAATGCACAATGCCAAACATGATGCACATTTCTACCCAAAAGCTACTAGCATTCACTTCTATATTCATTACACACAAAAAAAACATACTTCAGCATTAGATCATGCTCACTTAGGCAATTTATCAAACACTTAAGCCACTTAAAACAATTATGTACTATTTAAACACCAAAACTCACAATTCCATGTTGTATACTGAAACATATATCAAGTACATATCACATATAGCATACAAGCAGCCAAAACACACTCATACCACATATATACATGCTTGAAAATCATATATATATATATATATATATATATATATATATATATATATATATATATATCATATGCCCATATATATAACTAGTTGAATATTCTAAATATTCAATATACTCACAAAAACTCCGGAATTCATGAGTTAGACATCCTTATCTCGGTTTGGAAGAGTCTTTAAACAAAACCACAAATCTGCCTCGAATGGAAATCACCCAAAATTGACTTTGTTCAAACCAAATCCAAGCTCTCACCACGTAGAACAAACTTCTCTTCTTGTATTCCAAATTTCACCTTAGAAGCTTCAAAATCTAGAGAGAAGGAAGAGAGTTGAAGAAGAAGAGATAAAGAAGGGTTGCTGATTGCTTTAGAAAGAGAGAAATGACTGTAAATAACAGCCACTTGATATTTATAATCCATGCCCCATGGAATGACCAAAATGCCAATCGTCACTTAACATACCTTCTCGACCTCCGTTTTTTAATCAAAAAACTCCTACAGTCCTGAAATCAAACCCTTTTGTATTTTAATATTTTAAATGATCTAAAACTAAAAATAAATATTTCTAAAAAATTATCCGATTTCTCAGGCCCACCTGACTTGCGTCTCAGGCCCCACCAACCCAAAAATCTCAAATTCAACCAAATGGTTCTAAAATTTCCTAGAACCTCAAAACAAGTCTTCTCACTCCCTTTTCATCATTAAAATCATTTCTGTTTTGTTTAATGATAAATTAAAAAAAAAAAGAAAACTAGTCTAAAATGACCTAATTTTTACAACCTCCCTATTTTAAAAGGATTTCTTCTTCAAAATCAAGCTACACCTGAAGACTAATAAGTCCAAACCCTTGAAATGGACTTCTTACTATCACTACCAGGTAGTTTCCTTATTAACCTCAACATCAAATCAACTCATTCAAATTCCCTTAATATGAAGCATTATGAACCCCTCCAATCGTGTGACAAGGCCAAACCATCTTGCTAGCACTGGCTAGAATCTCGAACAGTCCAACATCAATCATTTATGTGGTCTCCCACCTCAAAGGATAATTCTTTTACCTGCCGAGCCCTAAGGTTGTTGTCCCACCAACCTTAGCCCAACAAACTAGAAACCTACATAATATGTCATACAAAGACTTAATTGGTGCCATATTGATACTAGTTTGATTGCTGTTATCATACGCAAACTTCCTAGATGACAAATGGTCCTCTTAACCAATACTCGGTCCAAGTGTAATTCTGCATCTTGCACTATCCAAAATCTCTGCCAAAACCTCAAGGTAAAATATTTATTTCTATCCAATATAATGGTTACGAAAACTCCCTTCATAGTGAGATCAGGTACAACTTGTCGCCATTATACCACTAGCAATCCGTGAGTAAACAATCTCTAACTCAGTATCTTGTATTTGTGCCTCTTTCATATCTAAAACCATAATCTAAAACACCACGATACCTAGGATATCCTAACCCACATTCGGTAAAACCTAAACTAAAGTAGTAATCAATCCACCTCTCACCTCAACGATAACATTAAAACTTGTCATGTCTAGAAAACTAAGTTCAACACAAATCTGAAAAATTGCTACCTCAATCTTGTAAAAACTGATACACTTTTCCCTGGGAAAATCTAACCCCCAACTAGTACACCAATAAAACAATTGTATCTAGAGATGACTACTAACTGTGTCTAAATGACCCATTTCTGGTCCGCCAAGTCAGTAGACAAAATTATGTCTAGTGTGACAACCCTGACTCTAATGTGTGTGTTAATAAATAAAATTGTGTCTAAATGACAACACTCACCACCATGAGTGTAATAATAGACAAAATTGTGTCTAGAATCATCACTACATGTGTCAATAGACAAAACTGTGTCTAAATGACCACTTACCATCCCACTAGTGCAACAATACACAAATCTGTGTCCAGAATCACACCTATCACAAAAACCAATCAACATTTGAAATCTCCTAAGGACAAAAATTATTTTCTCAATATCACCAACACGCACTAAAATACACTTCACCAAGAGTGATTCAAAACTAACCTACTCTTATTTTCATGAACATTGTGATAATCATTTTCTGCTTATCCAAAACTGTAACCCAAGGCAATATCCTTGCCATACTACACTAACCTGTGAGTGAAAATCATCCACACTCAAAATTTCAATATTTCAATCCTTACTTGTCAATAACCACAAGTCAACCCAACCACTACATGGACTAAACATCTTGTAAGTGAAGTGTTAATCAAAGAAAAATGTCTGGCCATGTCATTTCTCCTCGCTAGACCAACTTTGACAATATGTCTTTCCTTGTCTCTTATACCCTCGGTCCCAATTGCCCATCCTGACATAAAACTCATGGACCATATATATTAAGTCCCTAAATTTCTACAAGGACTAATATATCCAACTATAATTCATCTCCAAATCTCGATATGAAAAAACACTAAGGTATTTCAAACCTTTCCCACTAACCCTAGACTCATACGACCTAAGTCTAGTACAACCTACACATCCCAAACCTCATGAATCAACCTATATTCAAATCTCTTTTTAGTTTACCAAATTCTCAAAACTAGGATACTAAAAACTAGCCATGCAATGTACACTAAAAACATTAGAAATACAAGCCATGTCACATCAATTATGCTCAACCATAGCACATAACATACCACCCATAACATATAAAACTTATCATGCTTCATTAATATACAACACATAACTCATGATATGTAATTTAATGTACTTATATAAATTAGTTTCATAATCCATAAACTATAAACCAATGTTATACCTCTATCATTGCAGACTAGTCCTCCGATGCCCAGACTGTTGTCCTGAACCACTAGGAATGCTCCCCCTTACTCTTAAACCTTGAGTAGACTACACTAGCTGAAGTGGCGGCATTGCCATAGAATCAAGCTGACTTGTTAAAAACTAATTTGTGTGATGATAGGATTTCATCCCACCATGCACACCCTGTCCTAAAGGAAAATTAAACTTGATATGACCAGTCTGATGACAATGGTAACAAATCTGCTCAACCGCTAGCGCTAAATGTATGCTAGGATATTCAGACTCGTAATGACCCGACTGTTGATAGTGGTGACACACCACCTTTGACTTGATCGTTCCCACTGACATAGAATTCATAGGCATAGAAGGTTTTGTCTACTACTCTACTGATCCTACCAATACTAAAGGACCACATTTGTGCTTCTTATTTGACTGAGCCTTAGAAAAAACATCATTTTCCTTATTTTGTTTTATAAACTCCTCTTTCTCCAACCTATCCTTAGCCTTTGCCTCTTCAATCAGTGATCTCCTTACTACCTCAACATAAACTTTTAAGTCTAAAATCGCAACAACTAGCCTAATAGAATGATGAAGGCCATCCACAAATCTCCAAGTATTTTTTGCCTCATCCCTCACCACTTTAGGAGCGAAGCATGAAAGAGAGGTAAATCGGTTCTCATATTCTAAAACTGTCATACCCTTATATCTCGGCCTAGGAAAGTATTTCTCAAGGAAGAGTCTTAAACTCCTCCCAAATCATATCTTCAATCTCACGCCCTTTGTGATCATTTTCCACCATATCTTGGCATCCCCCAAGAATACATAAGTGGTTAACATCACCCTCATCCCATCATCGGGCACTGACATTAATGTAAGATGTTTCTCAACTTACTTAATCCAGTTACTAGCCACCAATGGATCTGAGCTACCTACAAAAGTTGGAGGTCCCAACTTCTTAAACATTGTAATGTATTTAACTTTCTATTCAATTCTGTTTCTTCTGGCTGTGCCACCAATTGTTATACCTCGGCAGTAGCCATCCCCGTAAAGTCCCTAAGGGCTACAATCATATTAGTGACCATACGGTTCCTTTCAAGAATCTCACCCTCACCTGCTCCTCTACATCGTCTATAGGCATCGTGCTATATAATCAAGAGAAAAATTAACAACACTTTAACACCTCATACTACGCACTCGACATAACCAACATACTATATAACACCTAAGCATGTTATCACAAAAATATGTTGTCATATAACATATAGCACATAACATGTTATCACATAAACATATAACACTTAAACATGTTATCAAATAACCACATAACATGTACGTGCACTTCAAGTCTCAATCTGAATAAGTCACATCTACCCAACATCTTTACAATTTCAACCTAATCATTATGATACTATGCTATCAACCAATAAAATGTTCTGAATCTATACACAATTCGACATTTCCCTATGTATGCAAACCTACTTAGTTCTGACAACAAGCTATCAACCAAATCATTATTTTCCCCATACCCTTTGTCCTTAGGTATTTGAACCTAGACGTTATGATACCAAACTATCATGCCCCAAAATTTGAGCCATCGGAACACCCCCGGTCCGAGCCCAAACCTAGAATCGTGAGGTGTCATGCTTGCTCAATCATCATCCCATGTCCCCGGACAGTCGTGAAAATTTTTATTGTCACCCTCAGTTCCTATCCGAACCAACTAAATCAATCCTATGGAATCTTAACCAGCCCACTCTATGCTCCCACTCGACACACTTGAGTTCTAACATCATATCCTAATCACCATACTTTAAAATCTAACCTGGGACCTCAACCAAGACTAGTAACTTGTGGTTATAGTTTTTTAACCTCACGGAAGCATACTCTCACGATATCTCATTAAATCATACGCTAGTCCAATCATGATCAATGGGCCCCACTATACATGACCAATCTCAATTATACCTTCAATTCAGAATATGTATGTTATGATCTATTGTAAGTGAAGTTACGATACATCAATATACACTAGATTTGCCAACCATTCTTCCTCAACTCTATGATATAATGTAATGATGCTTACAATCCATTGTAGAATTATGATGCATCATGACTCACATTACGATCCATTGTAGGCTACTCCAATTGAGAACCTTAGTTCCCTAGTGTTCCAACTCGTTACCACTTTTCACTCTATTCATACACACACTAAATATGACAATTCAAGACAAAATTAAAGTACAAATTACCGACTAATAACTCATAGCCATTCACATGTTTGAGCATAACTGAATTGAGAATCACACACATGTACTCAAATAAATTTGTCCCTCTAATATACATAACAAGCCAAGAATCATATAACCACATGCTTGCTAAAATTTAACACTTCACAAACCATCATATCATGTATGGACTATGCATATGTCATGTATATATCTCGTGCCACTCATACACACAACCAAGGACTTAGATTCCACATATGGACCATCTAACATTTTTCAACCAAAACCTATCAATTCAAACCTTGTCAAGACTCAGATTCTAAATACGGACCCTTCAATCTTCTTTAACCAAAACTTGTCATGCGAAAACCTTTATGATGACTCGGACTCCAGATATGGACCATCCGACATTCCTTACCAAAAACCAATCATTCTAAACCTTTGCCCAACCATACGTTTTGTTTCTCTCTCTTTATCACATATCCACAACTTAGGTATGTGTAATGCATAATGCCAAACAGGATACACATTTCTACCTAAAAGCTATTAGCATGCATTTCCACATTCATTCCACATAAGAAAACATATTTCGGTATTAAATCATGCTCACTTAGGCAATTTAACACTTAAGCCACATAAAACATTTATGTTCTATTTAAACACTAAAACTCACAATTCCACCTTGTATACTCACACATATATAATGTACATCTCACATATAGTATACAAGCACTAAACCATATATTTTATTATGCAAAAATGTACTCATACCACATATATACATGATTGAAAACCATATATATATATATATATATATATATATATATATATATATATATATATATATATAACTAGTTGAATATTCTAAACATTCAACATACTCACAAAAGCTCTGGAATTCATGAGTTAGACATTCCTGCCTTAGTTTGGAAGAGTTTTCAAACAAAACCCCAAATCTGCCTCAAATGAAAATCACCCAAATTTGACTTTGTTTGGAGTAAATTCAAGCTCTCATCGCGTAGAACAAACTTCCCTTTTGGTGTATTCCAAATCTCACCTTAGAAGCTTTAAAATATAGAGAGAATGAAGAGAGTTAAAGGAGAAGAGAGAAAGAAGGGTTGTCGACTACTTTAGAGAGAGAGAGAAATGGTTGTAAATGTCAGCCACTTCGTATATATAAGCCCTGCCCTACAAAATGACCAAAATGCCCTTCGTCGCTTAATGTATCTTTCCGGCCTCCGTTTTAGATTCTAAAAACTCCGATAGTACTGAAATCAATTTATTTCTTATTTTAATATTTTAAATGGTCTAAAATAAAAAATTAATAATTTTAAAAAAATATCCAATTTTTTGAGCCCACCCAACCCGCGTCTCGGACCCCATTGACCCAAAAATCTTAAATTGAATCAAATAGTTCTAAAACTTTTCCAAACTTAAAACAAGTATTGCCACTCCCATTTCATCATTAAAACACATTAAAATCATTTCTGTGTAGTTTAATGATAAAATAAAGAAAAGAAAATCGGTTTAAAATAACCCGATCTTTACATCTATCCTAAAGCACATTTGGGAACTAGCAACTAGTACTACGACAAAGGATATGGATAAACTGGTGTCATCAACACCTAATTAAATAAACAAATTTTTGGGATTTGAACACCACTCATTCTTGTTCATGGAGCTGGCACAAGATTCTCTATCTGAGACCAATTGCTAAGAAGTTAATTCAATATAAAATTGGGGATGGTTCAAAGACCCTATTCTGGAGTGATTTCTGGTTATTGAATGGCCCACTCTCTTCCCAATTTTTTGAATCAACAATTGCTTCCATCGGACTAACAACTAATACTAAGGTTAGTCACTTTATTCATACTACTTCATGGAATTTCCCTAACTCTCTCACTCTCCTTTTTTCAGAGCTACTTCACTTTCCACCACCCCAACCCCAAAATTGTAACATATACCTTTGGACTGCATCTCCTTCTGGGATGTACTCAATGAAGTATACTACTATCCATCTCTCTAATCCACATCCGTCTGTTCTATAGTTCAATTTGGTATGGAAACCCAAGGCCATTCCATGGTAATCCTTGCTATTTTGGCTTGTTGTTTAGTTAAAACTGTCTACCCTTGATGAAAGAAGCATCCGATATCGTCATATACCAAGCACTTGCTCATTATGCTCTGTTTGTTTTGAAAGTCATTTCCATTTGTTCTTTGCTTGTCCTTTTGTTTCCCCAGACTGGAGCTATATCCAAGGCAATTGTACATTTTACACTCAGAGTAACAATTGGGGCATGTTCATCTCCTAGGTTAGTGAACACTGGAAAGGAAACTCTCCTAGGAACATAATCTACAAAATTGCCCTATTAGCCACTATTTACCATGTATGGCAAGAAAGAAATGAATGAATTTTCAATGACTCACCTTCATCCCATAATCTTGTTATGAAATGAATCACCTCCTCTATTGCTGAGAAACTACAATCACTTACTCTCCCAGTATATAATCAATTCATAGATCTCTTAGCTAGATAGAGTTCTTCTACTTACTCACCCTCCACTAAGACTACCATCGAGACTACCAGATTGATTTGTTCAATGTGCTTGAGTGCTTCTAATTTCCTCTAAATGGGGATTAGGTTACCCGATTTCTTAAGATAGCCCCTAATAATGATGGTATCACTAGCGTTATTGGCGACTATTTTATAAAAGCCATTCTTGGGCCTACTTAACTGGGCTTTAGGTTGTTGGGCTTTATTGGGTCAATCTTTATTGGGTTTTTGCTTGCAAGTTATAATCTCATATTTTGCCAACTTTCTCACGGGCCTATCTGTAAATATCTTATATTAATATTTTTTTTAACCTTTAAAAAAAAAGGTTTACCATAGTTAGACCTAAGTTTGGAGACATCAACATGAGTCACATAGACTCATACTACTATGTCATAGACTCATACTATTATGTCATCCATGACATACACAAGTAAACTCTAGGCTTGTAAGCCAAACTTCTTAATTTGGTTCACAGAGACTAAATGGAAGTCAACACATCTATGATAGGTGTTGAATGTTACGCATTCCAGCCTCTTAATTTGTGTATTTTATTCTCTTAGTGATAGATTATTTGTGATTTTATTCTGTTTTAGTGTTTTCTGTATTTTCAAGTCCTAATGATAATTTCAGTTAAACCATATTTTTGAGGTTTTTAAAGATGACATTCAAGAGGGTTATGAGAAGCTTACATCAAGTGGACCAATTCTAACCAATATTTCAACTTAAAACAACCCAAGAAAGAGGCTCAAGAGAATTATGACTGCTTACAGAGATTACGGGCCGAAGCTCAATTCTACGCTAAACACAGTTTTAATCCCGTTTTGGTAAATTACTCGTAACTCTTATTTTTGACCTTCAAAACTGCCCAATTCCCGTTAAAGTTGAATGAAATTCAATTCTGAACGTTTTTGTATGTCACAAAAATTCCATGAATTGGACTTCTGGGGCATCAAACGTTGGACCAAAATTCAGTAGGAAAATTCACCTAATTAGGGCCTGCGAGAAAACCTTAATTGACTCCTAATTAGGTGGGGACACTTCATATTCTCTTGGCGATTAAAAGTGACGAATTAAGGTTGTATTGAGGACCCTTGGCAGAGCTTTGAATAACTTTTGGGGTAGAGAAACATTGGAGAATAAGGTCTTGCGCGTATTCCATGGAAATTATGTCTTCTTCCTCAACAATTGAAGTGTCTTCTTCCTCAACAATTGAAGTGTCTTCTTCTACTATGAGTGGCTAGTTCATCCACTAGGGTTTTAATGTAGCCTTAACTAAGCATCAATGGTTTGATTGTTCTAATTATTGAGAATTTTTGTATTCATGCATAGATCGATTGTGTAATTTAGAGGATTCTTCTTATAGAATTGAGTAATAAAAGTCTTATAAATTCAGTTTTAATAATTTATTATCTTATCTTAGATACTTAATTATTGTGATTGAACTCAATCCTTATTGTTTTCTATGATTATGAGAGTGATTATTAAACAATAGTATTCATTGAATATATAAGTTAAAGTATTGATGGATTATGCTTAAAGAAGATAGGTCATACTGCAGCCTAGAGTAGAGTAGTTAGCCAGATGGTTCATGCCAATCGAAGATAGTGCATGACTTAGCTTTAATTATATGTTATCCTCTTGACGGTTGGAGGTGAGCTTATAGCCACTGACACCACTTATGCATGATATAATTCCTCATAGTTAGTTCCATTGACAATTGATTGTGAAGTTAGTGGTGAAGTCAATAACCCTAGATTTATCTCATATTATCTACACTCCTTAGTTCTCTTGCATTTATTTAATTGCTTTCATTAGTTAACTTAGAATAAAAAATCAGCAACTTATTTTCCCTCAATTTAATCAAACCACAGTCCCTGAGGTTCAACATTCCTTTCAATAACATTATTCTGCAGAGAATTTGTTATATTGCGAAGTGATATATTTTAATTGATACACTTAGCCATGATCAATCAAGAGCCCATATTTAGATCTCGTAAGTGTCTAAATAACCAAATACACTCACATGCCCTTAGACATCCATAGGTGACCCAATACACCACAATCTAATGTTCGTTGGTGACTCCAAATATACAAATATTGGCTCTTTCATGAGAATCACCGGTCGTATCCACCTACTTGCATAATTCCAATTCCCGCTAAGAAAGCAGAGGGTTTCTGGAAAAACCCCGAGTGCAACAAAAAATAGAGGGTGAATCTGAAATACACAGAGGGCTCCCACAAGCCCAAGCCACTAGGTAAAGGGACATAGAGATGAAATATCTCTAGTTATCAATGCGAGATTTGGGATTAATTCATAGAGTGTTCTTGTATATCAAATGAACAGAAAATCGCTTGAAGGTACGTATGAAATCTATTTTATATTCAAGGAAAAAAAATATTTTATGAATGTTGATTTGACGAAAATCACATGTTCCGGAAAATTTTGACTTTCAGTTTATCAGAATCTTATAAGTACTTGTCGTGAAGGTGATTCTATGAGTTCCAAGCGCTGGTCTCCTCCTAATCGAGATTGCATCAAGTATTATTTTGATGCATCTTTTGATCTTTTAATTTGGCCTTGGAGGAGGTGGTGCAGTGCTTAGGAACTCATCAGGGATTGTTCTTGCAGCTGTTTTGGTCAAGCCACATCCTGTTTTCAATGAGTGCAGCTTGGTGCATGCTTTTCAAATGCAGGACCTGTTGAAATCCAGAATATCATCCTTGATAAGTACTATGGCACAACTTGAAGGATTCAAGCAGTTTCTGTTCAGAATGTCCATAGGATTCCAAACTTAATTACTCACTCTCTTGCCAAGTTAGCTTGGTTTCCTAATAGTTTTGAAGGCATATTGAATTGTATTCCAATGGAAGTGCAAAAAAAGAGTTGAGGATGATTTGGAATGATTTTGATAGTTAATTAAATCCTTCAGTTAGTCAAGAAACCAAAAAAAAAAAATTTCGTCAAGAAACCAAAACAAAACTATAAATATCCTAGAACAATATTTGTCTCCAAGTAAAGAGAAATCTCTTCCACACGACTGATGTGACACAATGACAGACATGAGTCCGCTTTAAATATCAGATACAGAAAGTTAAGAATTTATTTTTTTATTTTGCATACTATAAATTTAAAAAAGAAAACGTATCCTCTTATCATTGCAACATCTTCACAAGTATTTTTCAACTTAAAATTGTATTACAACATGCTACAATATTTCTCAATTAATATGGTTGGTTAATTAAGCATCATATATAAGTTCATTTTCAAGCCTGGTGTGTGTTAATTAGTTAGTAATTACGTAAGCAATAGAGATGTTCTAAGCCAAAGCAAAAACTTGATGTTAGCAATATATACCTTTAAGATTGTGATGCCCAGCAAAATTTCTCTTTTGATCTTTAAAAAAGCCTTTTGCAACTTTTTAAATTTTCTGTTGAATGTTCTTTTAGAATTTTCAATATGGTCAAGTCAGCAAAAGTGCTTTAAAGTGTTTGGGCAATCCATCTTCTATAATAGGATGGCTTTATCGAGCACAGGAATTACTTTCTTTATACATAATCAAGTTGTCTCTTCTCTTCTTTTGACTCCCATAACGATTGCAAGTACACAATATATATCCGTGTGCTATATATATTTTATCAATGTACGCGTTATTTACTGTATGAGTCGTATGACATACACATCAATTATATATGCTCCGTTTGGGAGCATTTAATCGGCCCCTGGAATTAAGAAGTTCAATTCATAGTACTTACGTTATAGAACAGATGGATTAGTGATTTTATGTTTGGGAGAACTAAATCGAAGTTTAATTTACATTTTTCAATTTTAATTTTAAAGCATTGATTCAATACTCTCGAAGGTATCTTGAGTGAAACTAGAAAAATAGAGTTTGTCGAGTAATTAAGGCCATTATTTCCCATTGCTTTTTGGAAGCTTTATTCCTCTTTCAATATAAATCATAGTGAATCGATTCATTTCAATTGCCATGATAAATAAATGCAATGCTGAATGATTGTAAAATTATAACAATGTTATATGCTATTGGTTGGTGAATGTTAAACAAAAATTGATGCTTGCAGTAATTCTGTGTGTGTGTGAGAGAGAGAACAATTAATTGTAATAAAAGTTCTGCTTATTGTTCTAACATAGTAGTTTGTTCCTGTCAGCTTTTCAATAACACCTCTGCATAGTTGCATAGATAGGGTTGGGTGTATATTACAAATTACAGAATAATTAACCCCCATATATATATATATATATATATATATATATATATATATATATATATATATATATATATATATATATATATCACATTTCTTCTTTCAGAAAAATGGTCCAAAACCCTAATTACTATTTTGGTCAACCGGTGGCACATTTACATAGCAAACACTTGATTGAAGCTATCAAATCATCTTCAAGTCTTTGTGTGCACAATAAAGGTTATTTTGAACTCATTCAAATGGCAAAAACTACTACTACATTTCTCTTGTAGATCTGATCCACAGGGGTTTAAACGTGATTCACATAAGAACAAAAGGTGGGTCATGAGCTATAAGATGTCAGAAACACACCCACATGGTAGTGTGTGTTTTGGCATGTACAACATCTGAGCCACATTGGGTAGAATCTGACCCACATGGTAGTAAAAGAAGGTGAGGAATGGGCCAAGGACTAATGAAATGTTATGATGGCAGTCTTGAGGTGAAAAGGGAGTAATTCAAAGCTCCTTTGATTGGTAGTACTTCATTAGAATATCTCCTCTCATGATACAATAAAGTGAAAGGCTCTCTTAGCTTATATTCTTTGTAACTCTCTGCAAGCAAAGTCCATCTGCTAAAAGATTGAGCTACTAAAAGATGAAACTTAACCTTATTTTCTAGTCTTTACATTTTTTTTCAGTCATATTTTCAAACTAAGCCCATCACTTTCTTTTAATTTTCAACATATTTGGTAAAAACAAAAAAGATGGTGCAGCCTTGGGGTGCAATATTCAGAACCAAACTTCAAGGAACATGT
The DNA here is from genome assembly GCA_026545225.1 of Cornus controversa. NCBI lineage: Eukaryota > Viridiplantae > Streptophyta > Magnoliopsida > Cornales > Cornaceae > Cornus > Cornus controversa. The sequence continues at coordinate 34,526,275 of CM048849.1, forward strand.
ATTTTATGGACTATTCAAAGTGAAGCAGACCAGGAAAAAATATAAATATACACTTCTAATTAAAATATAAAAATTTGTATTTTCATTCAAAGAGATCTTGTTCATTTTCTAACTTATAGATTAATTTATTTTTTTTGCATTTAACTATATGTGATGATTCCAAAAAATATTGCATGATAAACCCTCTTACGCGATCAAAATGATGATTAATTACAATGTAACAATTACAATAATATATATATATATATATATATATATATATATATATATGCTCTAAAACTTTCATAATTGCTTGAATGTCTTTTTGCATATAAAGGAAGAAATTACGAAATGAACACGAAAATATATCATAGTACTGTAAATGGTAGTAGCCATGAAATCAAGTAGCCCTTTATTGAAATTTCTTCAAAGTAGCTAGAACACAATATATATGTACCTTGTCAAAATGCAGTATTGTGGTGGATTTCCACATGTTCCAAGTGCAATCTTTGGCTGTTTGTGTGAGAAAAGTGAAAAAAAAGACAGATAAAACATGACTTGTGTGCTGAGATTGTTATTTAGAGACAAAGAAGAGTTATATACATACATTGAATTGTCAATCTAAGTACTATTAATGAGCAGTGATCAATGAGCTATCTAGGCATGAATGGACTCACTGATCCGCTGATGAGTGAATGAATGGTCATCACTGCATGAGCAGTGCAGAATTCTGAGTTGGGGGGAATGAAGCCTGGTCCGAGGTCATTCAGATGATGTCCTTTGCGCCTTCAATTGAATGGTCTCGAACCAGACAGCATTCCCCTCAACTGTCATGTGTGAGAGAGAGAGAGAGAGTGAGAGTGAGAGAGAGAGATTGATTGATTTTTATATGGCCATGCATAGTTTTTCATGGGCCCTTATATACGTGATCATGAGAGAGTTTCTTTGCTAGTCAGATGACGTGTAGTCCTTACTTTCTTCACTATCCCTTTCATATGCTTTCCACTTTCACACACAAACTTGCTAAGGCCGTGTTTGGTTGACTATCCAGCTCTTAACAAAAATGCATTATTGAACTCCCTCAAAAGATAAATTTGTTCCAAATTAACTCATCTCTCATCTACAAAGGAGAGATTAAGAATTCAAATCTTTTTGGGGCAATAATATTTGTGGGGTGTGTGCACGTTTGTTTGTTTGTTTGAACTTTCGGAAAAAATAAAGTAAATAAAACTCCTTGTTCCAAGTTTAAAATGATTGAAAATACATCATAACCTATATATCTTAAAGCACATCATTTGTTAATTTGAAAGACTACTTAGACCTATTTCCTAAGCCGAGGAGTTTAACCGAAGAATTTTCATCCATTTGATGACGTGGATGAGATCAATACTAGGCCAATCATTTCATCAAATGCATAAAAATTCTTTGACTAAACTCTCGTTTAGGAAATAGGTATAAATAGTATTTTTCTTCATTGAAAATGTGATGTTGAATATAGAAAATTAGAAGTAGTTAGGTGGAGAAAGTTATGACCATTGGCCATTGATAATAAATGGTGTTCAAATGAAGTACGATTGGTGCAATATTGAGGTCAACACAATCATACTTTCATTTTTCATCTACCCAGAAGACTATAGAAAGCTCTCTTCTACCTGCCCCTACCCTCCCTTGCCAACCCATGTTTGAAATATTAATTAATCTCTTAGGGCCTGTTTGGCATGGGTTTGTGTTTTGCGTTTTTATTTTTGTTTAAATTAAAATAACTATTTTTGTTATTGGTGTTTTGAATAGTAATCAAAAACACGTTTTGTAATGAAAATGCATTTAAAGTTTTTTTGGTTTTTATTTTACTTTATTTATCCCGTTACAGGACCCGAAACACAAAAAAAAAAAAAAAAAAAACCAAAATGGTGTTTTCAATTTTGGTCTAAAATTTTAAAACGTTTTAACACTATTCAAAATACAAACGCCAGTACCAAAAATGTTTTGTTTCTACAGTTCCAAGACAAAACAAAAACAAAATGGATGTCAAATAGACCCTAATTACCACAAATGTTTTACTCTTCTAATGTCCATTCAATGGATCAATTTAATTTAGGATTAAATTTATAAAACTACTCCTAGTTTAAGAAAAATATTTATTCTTAGTTAGGGCACAAACCCACCTTATACAAACATTACATATTTTTCTATTCAGTTTTTAAAATTATCAATTTACACAGTAACCCAATCTCACCCCCCCCCCCCCCCCCACCACACACACACACACATAATAGTAGCAAGTATGTATATAGGGTTAAAATCATAAAATCTCCCTCTACTAAAAAACGGTATTTAGTCATTTTAATTTCAATAGATGTATCAAGGGTAATTTAGTTATTTACAAACTACTTAATTTAGAGATGCACATGCAATTTCTCCGTTTAATTCAACCAAAAACTCATGAGAGGGGACAATTGGATTGATTTTTTTATTATATAGGGATGTTTATGAGAATTTTTATAATAGTGGGGGATTTTTATGAATTTAACCCTTTAATTTATCCATTGATCATATCCATTTATTGATCATATATAGGTTAAAAAATTTTGATTTTAATGATTGAATTAGTACTGCATCTAAAACATCCACTTGACATGGGTATTTAAAGGATCTCTTTTGCTTCCCACTAGTGGAAAAGGAAATGAGAGGTGAGAGAACATTCATCAATGAGGACATACCCCAAAAATACTGTGATTCTAAGCTTAAATGGAAAGGAAGACAGCTTGGCTGAGTTAAAGCTTGATCAGAGCTAACAGAGTAAAGTAGAATGGGAAGTGGGCATAGGAAAGCAAAAGGAAAGCAGTGGGGAAACAAAATAAAGTGTCTTAAGTGATTAGAACTGTATATGATGATGCTTACAGTGCTAAAATGACTTTCTATATAGATAAAATAAAAAAATAAAAAAAAATAGCCCCACCCTCCAAAGAATTAACTTAATTGACTAAGTACCATAAACCCACTTCAATAATTTTTTTGTTCTTTTATTGAATGAAGCCTTTTTTTTTTTTTTATGTGAGAAAGAAACCCATCTAAGCAATAAGGATTTGCTAATGGAATCAATTATGAGATCATGCTTTGGTGGCCAACTATGAATGCTTACGTTGCTTCCTTAGTCAATTCAATTCCACAAAATATAGAATTTCTAGAGAGGGCAAGTTTGGTACAATGTTAAGGTTGTTCTATTATTACTTGAAGGTAACAAATTCAAAAAATAAAAATATTTTGTGTATACGGAAGTAAGGCTTCTAATAGCGGAATTCTCGTACACTGAATTTGTTTTGTAATAAAAATAATATTTACAAAGAAAGTAAAGTTATTCATAAAATTATCATTAAAAAAAATTGTAAAATAAAAAATTAGAATTAGAAAATGTCAAAATGAAGTGTCACATGTAAGTTGCCAATGGAACAAGAAGACCCCCTCTCCTAAAAGTTGAAGATATCTCCTCCAGTACAAAGGTCCATGACCAACACCCAATCCGCGCTTTCAAGGATTCTATATCTCTCTCTTTCTTTTTGTACAGTTTAGTTTAGCATCCTCAACTTGTAGTCCAGTAGCTTTTCTAATCTTTTATCTCTTTATTTTCATGCCTACACTTTACTTTACATGTAATTTAATTTCATCTCTTTACTGCTTCACTCTAATGTAATTCTCTTTTCAATCCAAATATATTGAATCCCCGGAATGAATATTCCAATGATTTCCTTCTCTGTCTCCGTTCACATTTCCATCTCCATTTTCACTCTCACAGTGCACATCACCACCACCGTATTTCTATCAACTACTAGGATAGAATTTAAGTCCTTCGCTTTAAGACAATTGCAATGGCCCTCTCTTGTCTCCTCACAGTCACTTATGCTGAGCCCAATGTTTCAATCAAAGGGCATTTGGATAATTTTAATGATAGCAAATTGTTAACATAAAGAAAAACATACAAACGTTAACATGCCAATTTAATATTCTATTTGAGTTGTAATATTCAGGTTTTATTTTATAACTCAAAAGATCATGATTATTATATATTTTATATTGTATCTTTTACGTATCACATTAGAATTTCTATGAGTGGGGCTAACTATGTATAGGATAATTTGCTCTCCACTCATATATCCATTTCCTTCTCTTATATATATAATATCATTGTATATTATAATATATATCATTCATTAATATAATTCAGAGACAATTCTCCCACTCTTTCTCTTATTCTAACATGGTATAAGAGCAAAAATTTTCAAAACCCTCCTATTATTTTTCCCCTTAATTGTTCTCTTGCTGATGTTCCAAAACAATTATTCAAAGAGAACTATTTTATGTTTGGTGCTGAAAATCCATCTTTTGGAACTCTGTTTGATGTTCAAAATATATCAGAACAAAGTCCTTGACCAAACGATCAGGTCGCTGCCAAAATTAGCCGGAACGAAGTTCCCAAACACCCCACGCACCGCCAGAACTATTTGACCTTTTTTTCGCCATCTCATGCACTACCACACACTGCCACGCACGCCAGGTTAGTGCTGAATCAGCTTTCAGTACGTCATATGCCACGTCGGCTGCCACATTCACACTATTTTTGCCACGTCAACAATACTGTCACGTTAACAACAATACCTGAATTTTTTTTCCTGGGCCTAGCCCTTTGACATTTCATACTGATTCGAATTTTTCAATATGTTTTTTCATTTGAAATTCCTAAATGGCTCAAATGAGATTTCTCACCCCATTTCCGTTACACTTAATGGGAACAACTATATTTTTTGGAGTCAATATATGCGCAGCTTTCTTAAAGAATGCAAGCTATGATCCTACATCACAGTGGATCAAAAATCACGTGTTAAAGATACCAATGAGAAAGATGAAGACTTTGTTTCTCGTGTTGAGGACTCGAATAGCAATAATCAAAAAATTATCACTTGGTTCTGCAACATAGTCAATTCTTTCATTAGTACGGAATTTAGGAGTTATAAAATTGCCAAAGAGGTCAGGAACATGCTTATTTTTCAATATTTTGGCCCGAATCGTGCTCGTTAGTATCAGTTGATGGTCCAGCTTTGTCATCTCAAATAGGAACTAGGTTAGAGGATTATTAATGATTTTTTTGCTCGCATAAAGTGTCTTTGGGATCAACAAACTTTGTCAGAACCATTATGGGTAGTTACTTCAAAGAGCAATAAAGTTTATAAGTATCATGATCAAATGCGCCTTTATCATTTTTTTATGAATCTTCATAATGATTATGAGCTTGTCCATACGTGATCAGCTTCTTCATCGCTCACCTCTCCCATCATTGGATCAAACTCTTAATGAGCTTGTTCGAGAGGAGACACGTCTGCAGACCCTTCGTTCTCTAATTCAAACTCATCTCCCTGTCTTGGCTACACTATTTGCTCATTCTCAATCTGAACACCCACGGTCTTCACAGTCAAAGTCTTTTCAGTCTGGGGCTTCACCCAACAGACCTTCTTTTTCTTTTCATTGCAATAGTGGTAACAAATAGTGATCACAGTCATCTCAACCTAAAACTGGTGATCGTTAGTACTGCAGATACTATCGCAAATCAGTACATACAATTAAGGATTGCTTCAAACTTACTAAACCTTGCAACACTGCAGCTACAGCTACCACGAAAACAGTGTTATCTCATCCATCTCCTTCTGCACCAGTTACTACTCCTTCTGAGGAGTCCCTATCTACATTTTCTGCTGCTGATCTAGAAGCAATTCTTAACCAATTTATATCCAAACAACCAGGTTCAAGCTCATCCAAATCTTCTTTCTCAACCACACTAGGTACATTTAATTTATGGTTTTTTTAACTCTGCTTGCTGCAATCATATGACACCTGACCACACTTTGTTCACTATTCAGACTCCTATATCTCATGCACCTATTTTTTACAAAGCTAATGGCTCCACTATGGCTATTAGTTACATAAACACTGTCTCTCAGTCAAATTTGTTTGTTTCCAATGTTTATCTTCTTCTTAATCTTTCTCTTAATATTTTATCTGTTAGTCAATTAACTAAGCCATGTTTGAATATAAAATTTTTCTCTAATGGTTGTGTGATACAAGACCCTCAGACAGGTCAGATCATTGAGACAGGTCATAAGACAATAAGACTATTTGAGTTTTCTTCCTTACATCTACCTACTTCATCTATCACAATTGTATCTACACAAAGTATTATACCTACTCTTGAGTTGTGGCATTTTCGTTTGGGTCGTGCATCGATATCTCGAGTCAAACACCCTATGAGCATATCTACTGGCAGATTCTTGACTATAGTCATCTTAAAGTTTTTGGGTCTGGTTGATTTGTTCTTCTCTATCCTCATGAGCGAACAAAATTACAATATTATGCTTAACTTTATTATTTTCTTGGGTATGGACTTAAACAAAAGGGATATAGGTGTTATGTCACGCCTCAAAATCCGGACCACCAGGACTCCCCCGGTCAGAGCTCGAACTATGGATAATGAGGTGTCATGATGGCCCGATAGTCATCCCACGACCCAGACAATCATGGCAAACTACCATTTATCACCCTCGGTTCTTATCCGGATCACCGAGACCATTTTACGTAGCAGAAGCCTTTTCGTTACCATTACATTAATTCCTCACCAGAATGTCACATATAGTCAACTATCTAAATCATTATTTCATAAACCAACGAAAGTATTCTCTATACATCAATATGATCGCATTCAGTAACCATTCTCACAATAGGACCCCAAGTACTCACCATACATACCTATTGAAAGCACACTATCTATACACTTTCGATTAATCGAAATGCATCCTTCGATTAATCGAGACCCTTACATTTTGATTAAGCAAAATTGAGGTTTCAATCAATCAAAAACTATGCTCAATCGCACTTGTATCGAAGTTCCATCAAAGCCCTACTGCAGTTGATCATTCAACATGTCTGAAATTTTAATTAATCAAAATGGAGATTTCAATGAATCAAAACTCCTCGAACCTATTTTCCTGTAGAATTTTCTAAGTGTTCAGTCTCATCTCTTGGTCCCCATTCTTATTATGCAATTCCTCAATTCACCAACCCATCAACATAACCATTCTTACAAGTTATACATGCAAAAATGAATATAAATGCAATATCATCATGTTCCTTATCTAACATTCATTATACTCAAATCGTACATATAACGTATGTAATCATAAGATATAATTATAACATGTTCTCGAAACATAAGTGTCTTATACATGATTAGTACATGCATATAGTCCATATCCCGAACATGTATTCAAATAAAGTAATAAATGTCCTTAAAATAAGACTAGCTACGCTCAACTCCAACTCACAATTGGGAAAATTTCATCACCTCTTTGTCATTTTCTAAAAAGAGTTAATACTCATAGGATGAGCTACAACACGGTTAGTAGGAATGTCTAAAATATAATTCTGCAACCCTTGTGAATACCACATAAAACATACTCATATTATCATGTTTAGCACAATTTCATATAAAAATATCCATGCAAACATCCATACCAAAAATGTATGCATCATGCTACATACTCACACTTTATCTGTGTCTCACGCACACATTAATTCTATCATTTTGACATTGGCTCACCACCCATAATGTCAACAATAACAATTGGCATCAAATCCCAACTCTTAGCAATCCGACTCACTACAACCTTTCGATTTCACCCCGTATCTCGACTCTTGGCCATCCAGTTCCTACAGACCTTCCCACACCCGGATCTCAACTCTCGGTTGTCCGTTCACATGCACACTCACATCATGTATATGCAATACGTGTATATTATCACAATCATGCCCATGCTAAACATGCATATATAATTAAAAGTAATATAGTATCAATTAACATGCTTGCACATTCCCAAATAAACCTCACATGCATTCACATTGAATATGTATCACAATTTTCACCTTTCACATCATTTATATTGATAACTAAACATGTTTTACATCTAAACATGCTCATCAAAATAATTTATCAAACACATAAGTGTCACTTTCATATATACACATGAACACATATAATTTTCTCATATTTCACATTCAATATGTATCATAATCATTTAAGGCAACTATAAACATCTAATCATATTATTTCATATTGAGAATTCATTGAATTGTATAATCTAGCATGTTTTAAGCTTGAAAAATATCTAATTATACCCACATAATCAATTGGTTGCCATACACAACCAATATACTCACACAAACTCTGAATTTCATGGGTTAGGCATCCCTATCTCAATTTAGAAGAGTTTCTAATTAAAATTCTCAAATTCTCAAATCTCATCAAAATTAACTTTCTTTGAATTCAATTCCGAATGGATCAATCTCGAACCCTCGATGTGTAGACCAATTCTCCCTTCTTCAGCGCCTTTCAATTCTCGCCCCAAGCCTCTCAATTTCAATGGAGAATGAAGAAGATAAATGTAGATATATATAAATGTATATTGCTCTCCCAATCGGCTAAATATAATGAGAGAATGATGGTTGTATTCTCTTCCTTCTTATTTATAGACCTAGCCTCCCTTATTTACAACAATGCCACTAATCACTTACCGAACTTTTCCAGACTCCGTTTTCACTTTCAGTAACTCCTACAGACTCGAAATCGATTCCATAACTCATCAAATATTTTATGAAACCTGATTTAAAATTTGGTGTCATTTCGACACTTCTAATTTTTTTGGGCCTATTGGACCCATGCCCCGGCCCACCCGACCCAATATCTCAACTTTTGTCAAACGCTCTCAAAAATTTCTCGAATTTGTATAAGGGTCCCCAAACATGTGTTTCATATTTAAAACACACATATAATTATCTAAATCATTTATATGACAATAAATGAAAATAAAAATAAATCTGGCCAAAAATGTTCATGGTCTTTACATGTTATAATCTAGTTGCGAAATACCTTAGTGTCTCTCGTCATGTTATTTTTTAAAAATATAAAATTTTTCATACTTTGTCCAAATTCACTGGTATTTCTGATCACTAACTTCCTATTCTTCCTTTAGATACATCTGCATAGCTTTTTTCAGATTCTCCTCCTCCTATCATCAAATACATTTAATCCTCTTGGCTCATCATATATGGTTGACCCTCCTGTAGTTGAGTCTCAACCATTTGTCTCGCCTAAGGATCTTGATACTGCCACTATATTGGATCCTCGTAGATCCACTCAAGTAAGAACCTCCCCTACACATCTTCATAACTATCATTATTATCATATTCTTATAACCTTTCATGAACCTCACACCTTCGTGAGACCTTCTCTAACCCTTTATGAGAGCAAGCTATGAAAAAAGAGTTAGATGCACTTGCCAAGACTCAGACATAAGATCTAGTTGATTTTCTCCAGGGAAGTCTGTCATTGGATGTAAATGGGTCTACAAAATCAAGACTCATTTAGATGGTTATGTTGAGCGCTACAAAGCCTGACTTGTATCAAGGAGGTTCACACAGGAGTATGACATCGATTATGAGGAGATTTTTGCCCATGTTGCTCGTCTTCCTTATGTTCGTACTTTTGTTATTGTAACAGTTTTCCATCATTGGGAAATTTTTTATATTGATGTCAAAAATGTCTTCCTCAATAGTGATTTGTTTAAGGAAATTTACATAAAGTCTCTTCCAGGTTTTGATCATCTACCTCATCAAGTTTTTCGACTTAGGCGTGCTCTATATGGTCTTAAACAGACACCTCAAGTTTGGCTTGCTAAGTTCAGTTCTACTATTTCTCTCCTTGGCTATTCTACTATTACATATGATTCAACTTTATTTATTCAGCGTACTATAAATGGTGTTATCCTTCTCTTGTTTTATGTTAATGATATGATCATTACCGAGGATGATACTCAGGGTATTCAGGAACTTAAGCAGTTTCTCAGTCATCAGTTTGAACTAAAAGATTTTGGACCTCTCAGTTATTTTCTTAACTTGAAAATTACTAGAGCTACTGACGTCTATTACCTTACTTAAGAAAAGTATTATTCTGATCTTCTTTCTAAAGCTAGAATCACAAACAATAAGATTGTTGACATTTCACTTGAGCCTAATATAAGAATCACTCCACATAATGGTGAACTTCTTCGTGATAGTATTTTGTATCTTCAGTTGGTTGATAGTCTGGTATATCTTACTATCACTCCTCTAAATATTTCTCTTGTTATTCATATAGTCAGTCAGTTCATGGCTTCGCTGAGATCAGTTCACTTTATTGTTGTTCTTCGTATCCTCCGCTATGTCAAGGGGTACTGTGTTTCGTAGGCTCTATTTCTCTCATTAGTCTTCACTAGTGGTTCATGCTTATTCTAATATAGATTAGGTTGGAGACCTTACAGATCGTTGTTTCACTACAAGATATTGCTTCTTTCTAGGTGACTCACTAATCTATTGGCGTAGTAAGAAGCAGCCAGTTATTGCTCGATCTAGCACTGAGGTCGAGTATAGAGTACTTGTAGATGCTACTTCTAAGCTTTTATGGTTACAATGGCTTCTTCAGGATATGGGTGTTTCTTCATCCACTGCTACTCCCATCTATTATGATAGCAAGAGTGCTATTTAGATTGCACACAATGATGTTTTTCATTAGTAGACCAAACATATTGAGATAGATTGTCCTTTTGTTCATCATCATCTATTTTGGAATATCTTGCAGTTACGGTTTATCACTTCACATGATCAGATAACATATATCTTCACTAAATCTCTTCCACCAGGGCACCTTCGAGAGCTTGTTTCCAAACTCGAGATGGCGTTATATAACCCATCTTAAGTTTAGGGGGTGGGGGGGAGGAGTATTAGAATATATTAGTATATATTTTATATTGTAACTTTTCCATAACACATTAAGATTCCTATGATTAGAGACTTACCATGTATAGGATAATTTTCTCCCCACTCACCTACCCCTTTCCTTCTCCCAGATATATGATCTCATTGTATATTGTAATATATACCATTCATTAATATAATTTAGAGACAATTCTCTCTCTCTCTCTTTCTCTTATTCTAATAATGGCAAATCTTAATTGGACAAGACACATGACAAGGATGAAACCCATAAAGCTTTAAGTTAAAAATCAAAAGAAATTGAAGTCAAAGATGAAGAAAACGGATAGTAGCTTATTGGTGAAAGCTAGATTATCTTGTAAAGTAATTTTTGATGCATTTGATTGAAAGCTCAAGTGTTGAACTTAGAAAGACTCTAGGATCTATGAACAAAATGGATTACATCATTTAGAGATCTCTAGTATCAATTACTTACCCTTTGAACCAACTTTATTGACATTATAAGGGTATAATTGTCAATGAAAAAGTTAGAAGTCATGTCGACCTTGAAAAACTCTTATACCCTAACTTTTAGTTGTTTTAGACATTTAGATGATATCTTTGAAATGTCCAGATGTTCACCCTAATGCCTGAACCAAGTTCTAATATATTGGTTTCAGACGTTTAGTCCTTGAGTTACAAACATCTAGTTGCATATTTCAGTAGCTGAGGCAAATCCTGAAGAATTAGTTTTAGACTTCTAATACTGCACATATAGATATCTAGTTGAATTGTACAGTGACTAAGCCTAAATTCTAAGAATAAGTTTTAGACGTTGCCTAGATGGCCTATCCAAAAAAAAGGGTGTTTTTTTCACAAATATAGATCCAGAAGTCTAGTACTGTATATTAGACACTTGATTAAATATCAAAAAAAGTGGATCTAAAATTAGATGTCTAAAAATTGGCTTCCAGATGTCTAGTAGTTCTAAAATTCAAAATTTTGAAGGATCCACCCTACCACCCACACGCATATTAAATGCCCAACGAGCATATATTTGAGAGAGGTAATAAATACAAGGTATGTAGTTTGAACATTTATGGGACAATTAATACTTTAAAATCATTCATTAAGAATCATCCATTGTTCTTGAACATCAATACCTTAGATCTTGAGATTTCATTACTTATTTCATTTATTGCTCTAAGATTGTGAGCGTTTGACTTGTATATCTATCCATCAAGGGATGTTTATTATTGTACTCAAACCTTCACTCTTACTCTATAATCATTGTAAAAGTGTTGATCTAATCCTTAAAGTCTAAGTGAGGGAGTTCACTTAGCAAGAAAGAGAGAAGAGCTTGTGAAGCTCAATTCTATACGGTTTGCTTTCCACCCATGAAGGAAAGCTAATAGTGGATTTAAAATTCCTCGAGAGGTACTCTTGAGGCATGGACGTAAGCAAATGAGCCAAACCATGTTACATGTTCCGTGTTCACTAAGTTTGAATTTCTCTGTTCTTGTCTCTTTACATTTATGCATTGTTAAATTCATATTTATATCTTTATATATCCTTGCGTAAAAGTATTAATCAGATAAAATGTCATTGTTTGCCAAAGACCCTATTCAATCCCCCCCTCTCGGTTCGATACTTGATAACAGCCTGAACACACTTTTAGACCGTGAGGGGCTTTATCAATTAACTCGGAGAGTGATATCAATTGGAAAAAAAAGGCTTAACTAATGATCGAGCAATAACAATCAAACTAGCGTAACAATGATCATTCTGCTCAAGATAACCCAAGTAGGCTTAGAAGGGGTGAAAAGGTCTTCAATGGAAACTAACCCAATTTTAAAAATCACATAATATTTTTTCGATTATGTTCTTGAATACCACTTGTTAAGGTGATATTTCACTCTGATACCAATCGTTGGATTTTACTTGGATATATTTATTTATTACCAATAGATTGATATAAATCTAATATCAATTTTACCTTGACCCGCTTAAATAAAAAGATAAAAAAATTTAAACAAACAAACTAATTAAAATAAAGTGTTTTTAATCAGTTTGACTTCAATTTAATATGCATGTTTGTTGAAATCAATATATATGATCATGATTAAAGCATAAATCATTCAAGCATTCAAAGCATATAAAACAATTTAAAGGGTAAAAAATAAATAAGATATTTGCACACCAAATTTTTATATGAGAGAAAACTCACCCGAACGACAAGTAAAAAATCACGTGGACTTGTTCCAGCAAATCAATCTATTATAAAAATTGATATACAATCTAAGACTACAGACTCCTTCGAAGATATCTAGGTCACAACACCTGATCTGTCTACGACAGTTCAGTACACTCGAATTTCGCTTCTTTTCTTGGATTTGCTTTCTCACGCTAATCATACACTGATTGAGCAATCAAGTGTTTACCCCAACTCAAAGTGTTGATGTTGATGTTGTAAGCACTACACCGCAATATATGTATTAACATTCAAATATGTTCATCAAATCACCGTGAATGATGAATGATAAACAAAACAATCACCAATTTCACCTATATTGACTTGATACGATGAATGATGCAAAATCGATACATATAAACCTATATCAGATACACAAGAACACTCACAAATATGTATTTGTGACAAACACCATATTTCTTGTGTAAACAAAATAAATAAATGCTCTCAATATGATTTTCTAACTTGTATGTATATAAAACAGATGATTCTAGTAATCGCAATGCACTTTAGGGTTTATTAGACAGTAGTATTTATAGGCAAATTGTCTTAAAAAAAAAAGTCTACAAACTTCTTGATTAAGAAAACTCATTTTACAAAATTAATCCTGAGCTTTCAACTCACTGCAATCGATACCTTGTTATGCTTCAATCGATCCATACTTCAATTATGGGTTTTGCAAAGTCTCTATGATCGATGCAGCCTGTAAGCTTCGATTGATCAAGACTTTGATTAACAACATCTTGAAGTTTCTGCGATTAATGCTACTGCAAGCTTCAATCGATCAAAACTTCGATCGTGAAGTCTGATGAATCAAAAAATAATTCAATAGATGTCTTTTTTTTTTAATACACAAGCAATGTCTAAACGTGTTAAGAAACTTTATAGACTTTGAGAGGTGCATTTTTAAAAAATCTTTCATATAAATATAATTTCCTAAGCAAGTTTTACACCACACTTAGAAACTTAGCGTATTTAGCTCATATATATATATATATATATATATATATATATATATATATATATATATATATATATATATAAATTCAAAGTTTCTAGATGTTGAAATATATCTATTATATGTATGCATGTATGATATATATGCATGAACCTAAATGGTGATAGATGATACATAAGAGTGATATATACCTTTTTGACCTCAGACTTAAGAAAATAATATCCTTGTCCTTTGAATAGACTGAATTGATATTTTTGCCCTTTGATAGAGAATCTTCAAGTTAGTCTTCACTCTTAATAACATCTAAGTTACCTATTTCTTTTATTCATTCTCTAAAAATAATAAGAAAATTACAAAGCATAGAGTGATTTTTGTTCTAGGAAATTTGTCAATCCTACGACTAAGATTCTAATAATCATTACATCAATTCCCAAAGTCCTAACCGACCCTCTCACACATGATCAAATTTTTTTTTTTTTGGTAAATAAAATTTACCAAAGAACCAACTTGATTGATAAGTACCATAAACCCAATGTAGTAATTTTTTTTCCTCTTTTATGAAATGGAGCATTTTTTTTATGTGAGAACGAAACCCATCTAAGCAAAACAAGGATTTGCTAATGGAATCAAATATAAGACCATGCTTTGGTGGAGATATATGCCCAAATTGTTGAATCCCTAAACATAAAACAGTAAAGATGATGAGAAACAAATTGGAAAGGCAAAACAAGTGCATATACATGTCCAATCTACATTGCATAATCAATGTTACACATAGGATGTCTCCTTCCAGAGTACCATGAGCTCATCCTATAATAAATGTTATTTAACATTGTTTTTTGATAGCCACATTTGTAGCTCGGAATCATAATGCTTGCATATTAGGATTTGTAAACAACTCGTAAGATCAATATTCACTTTTATACCGATGTTGAACCCTATCATAATAATTGGAGTTGAAGTTATACCAAATTCGGAACCGATTGTACCTAAGCCAATTAAAAAATTACAACAACAAAATCAATGACAATAATAATATGGGCTTTGATACTTTAGCCGAATTCGACAGATGTCGAATGAGTTTATGTGAGAGAAATGATGAGGTCATCATGATGTCATAATGACTTCATCAGCTCTCTCAGACAAACTCATTCCAAAATATTTCAAAACTGAACTCAATTTTCAGTGAACTAAACCTAATCAAGTTCAACGGCATGATTTTGTTATATTATGTTATTATAATTATAAATAAATGCTAGTTCATTTTTTTTTCTTGGCAAGACACATTCAGAGACTCATTTACCTAAAAAAACTTAAATTACAGAAAATTGTGGAGATACCACTAAACTAATGTCATTGAAATGCTAGTTCATGTTTTGTTCAGGATAGCATTAATATACCCATGTTTTACATCCATTAAAAGTTTTGTTTTTCGTTAATTTCCATTAAAAGTAATTCTCAACTCATTAGATTGGAGGATATACAATATTACAATAAATTTCAGATCAAAAATAAATAAAATAGTGGAGTTTTCACAAGTTTCTAATAGATAGGGAAGTTAAAACCTCTTCAGAAAATTGCAGAAAAAAAAAACTATTGTGGAGGTGCTTTCTTCGTGACTTTACACCCTTAATCATTTGATTGAACGACATCAATTACAAATCCAGATTATTCCATAAATAATCTATAAATAATCAAGATTATTCCATAAATTAGCGTACAAGCTAATGAATTAATTAATATTGTTAAAAATGAAACCTTGACTTGTAAACACTAGATTATTCTACAAATTAGTAAAAAGCTATCACAAATTATAAACAAATGACTATCGGTCATTGGCTTATATGGTATGATCTCTCCTTACCAAAAGAGGAAGCTGATAATTCGAGTTCCATCAGAGACAATGTTGTGGGTGTGTCGGTTGATTGAAGTTTCGTCAAAACAAAAACAAGAAAACAAACATGCAATGAAAATTCAAGATCTTGAAAAAGTATACCAAATATTAAAGCCAGAGTCCTTTGCTGACTAGCAAATTTGCTTCCTCATATAGGGTATGTTCTGCTTAGAAAGTCATCTTTTGCTGAATATGTGGTGAGAACATGACTTCCAACATTAGTTGTTTCATGCTCGACAAGGTTCTTTTTCTTTTGCTTTTAAAAACTCTTCACAGTTAGTGTTACCCTAATTATGCAAAATAAAGTTTTTCTGACCTCATAAATCAGATCTTAATGGGCCCTCACACTGTAACTTTATGTTCCTTGCGCAACTATGATAACCATCATTTATCTGACACTGCGAAATTTTAACAATGGAATCTTCAACCCAAACAAATATGCAAGTCATGATGTTTCAAGTACCGTGTCATGAATCCAGATTGTAAGACAATAATAGGGTTACATTAGATACATATATATAAACAAGGACGGAGGCAATGTATGGCCGGGTGGCATGCCCCCCTCCCCCCTGGATTTTTTTGTTCGTCTTTTATATACGTATGCATGTGTATATATATTTGTTAAAATTTACCAAATGCCCCCTGATTTGTAATAATATTAGTTTGGCTCCCACTTTTTACATTACCTATAAATCCAAAAATATCAATCAATTATACACTTGGATCTCATGTACAGCATTACAATTTTTTTTTCTTTTGTTTATGTGGTTTAGAAAATTGGCCAGAGTACAATAAACCCCTTTTTTGTTTCAAAATGGTGCACAATATCCCCCTCTCCTTTTTTGAATGAAACAAACACCCTCCAACTTATAAATTGGTGCAATTTGTCCAATAAAAAGACAACAATACCCTCACAGATAAAAAAAATAAAAAGAAAAAAAGTGATTAATTTGCCGAAAAATACCAAAAAAAAAAATTACCGAAAAAAGAACTTTAATTTGACGAAAAATATACCCAAAAAAAGGAACTTTGATTCACCAATTTTTTCCCTCAGTAAATTTTTTTCAGTATTTTTCTGCAAATTAGAGTTTTTTTTCTCTTTTTCGGTACTTTTTTTCTAATTTTCAAAAAATTACTCACTTTTTTTTCTTTTTCTTTTTCTTTTTTTAAATTTTTTATCTAAGGGTATTTTCGTCAATTCTTAACCCAAATAGGGGCAAATTGCACCAATTTGTAAGTTGGGGGGTGCTTGTTGCACTCAAAAAAAGGAGAGGAGAGTATTATGCACCATTTTGAAACTAGAGGGGAATTTATTGCTCTTTGGCCTAGGAATTTTATCTAACTCTTCTATATTTTTGTATATTATTTTCTATCTTTACAAGTATGCTAACATGTTTTATTTGTTTGTTATGTAAATATAAAACTCTTATTAATGAATTGTTGAGTATTATGTGTTTTATTGAATATATGAATTTTGGTGTTTTATCCATAACCTCATTTAGTACTTAATACTTTAATAAATTATTTTGGTTGGTTTAAATTAAAATCTGTCAGTGTTCAATTCAAATATGATTTTTGATCACTTTAATTGGTTGATATTTACTAGATTACATGTCATTATGACAATTGAATTTGTTATATATAAATATATATATATATATATATATATATAATTATTTTGTTTTGTGGGCAAGACAACTTTAACAACCGGCAAATTTATCTTATTTTTGGAGAACGAATTAGTGCTTATGATGAACAGTGATGAGAAGAAGCAAAAAAAAAAAATTTATTCTCATAATTATGGCCTAAATAGTCTATATATCTGTCAATTGCTTTTTATATTTTTATATCATGCTCCCCCAACCCCACCCCCCCCCCCCCCCCCCCCATATCCATGAGAGCAAGATATATGCATACCTACAACTTGATCTATGTAATATTTTTTTCTCCAAAAATTATCATTGTCATTTATATTTGGGTAAATTACTCTGACCTACACTGAGGTTTGACCTAATTATTGTTCGATTAATTTTTTTGAAAATTTACTCAGAGTCTCCTATCAGACTAATGACTCGTTACTTGAAGTAACTTTTTGTGTGAATTTACTTAAATACCCTCAATTTATTAGTGGTTAATTGCTAAACTTTTCTTAATTTTAATATAAAATTATATTAGTAAAAAGCCCACATGTACCGCTATTTCTCCCTCTCTCTCTCTCTCCACCGCCCCTCTCCATGACCACCACCATTGTCGCTACCTAATTGCACCACTCCTCCTTACCTTCCGCTTGTCGTCCCTATCCTCTTTGCTTTGCTAGCATCCATGGCACCACCTCATCCCACCGCAGGCACCAACACCTCCTCCCCCTACCGGCACCAACACCTCTTCCCATTGCCAACTCTCTCTCTCTCTCTCTCTCTCTCTCTCTCTCTCTCTCTTGTTATTTTCTACATAATCTTACCATTGTTGTCAAGCTCAAAGAATTTGGTTCCAAACAAAGCAAGGTTATTGATTCCTGCATGGGGATGATAGAGACCCCTATTTATAGAATGCAGTCGAAGCAGGTTAAGAATAGTGAAGAATTAATTTTTTCATAGGGTGCCACAACTTTTGGTGCGGTAGCAGTAGGAACAGGTGATTTTAAGGGCTGTCGCAGCTCAAGCTACGAGACCTATGAAACATGCATTAGGTGTTGAAATTCAAGGTGCGTCGTCGTTCCAGCTTGTGGTAGCCCTCTAGGGTTCCCTTAGAGATTACTTAGGCCTCAGGTTAGCTCAAGAATGTTCTTTCTTGGCCATTTAGATAGTTGTCTGGATTGAGTTTCAGGTTTAATTTTTGAGTATTTCCCATGCCTTTAGAGTTTAGACATTCCGGATGTAGTGTTATAGTCCACTTTTTTATTGGACGATTGGATCGTCCCATTTTGTTAATTTATGCAAACTAGTGTTGTGCATTGAACGATTATGAATGCCCAGTGTTTGATGAGTGTGATCGGGGCATTTGTTTATCGATATGTCGGTCATATAGGCTTGTCATTTTCTTAATTAGTGATTGAAAGTTAGTGTTGTTTTTCACCGTTGATTCTACACTAGTGTGTGTGATCGTGCTCTAGAAGGTGATCTTGTTGTGTATATTAATCATATTATTCACATGTGTATTTACCTAGTCACACAATAGGACTAGATGCATTTTTTTTGTATAGCACTCACCTAACACTTACCTTATACTGCCTCACTTACCACTTCTTATGTATAGCACCCACCTACCACATTTCTCAAAGCTCCAATATTGTTCTTGCTACCCCTCCGCACATCCAGCACACTAGTTAGTCTTTCATTAGATAAAAATTTTGCAAATTATGTCACAAGACTGGTCATCCTCTTCCAGAGTGCTCCATTATTGTCTATCAAAACTGTTAGAAGAAGAGTCATATCATAAATAATTTCTCTATACGGACTTCCAATGGTATGCAAAATTCTCTAGAATGTCGGTATTGTCATATACTTGGTCATGCCATTGAAGATTGTCCCACCAAACCCCCACGACCTGATCATGTTAGAGGTAATTCATCCAAATCAGGTACTTCATCCAGATTCAATTCTTGCTCTACTCTCACTGCTGCTATCGAGAACCCCTCTTCCACTATCTCTGTTAGTGAACCTAAGGCCATGCTTAAATAGGTTCTATCTAAATACTACTGTTATGTTTGTGATTCCAGGGACTTCTTCTTGGTTTTTATTCTGGATGTTGTAATCATATGACCTCAGATTCTACTCTTTTTTCATCCAAAACACATGATTCTCATGCTCTTACTATTCATAATACTAATGGATCAAACATAAATATTAGTTATATAGGACATATTTCCACTTCTACCTTACCATTTCCTCATACTTATCTTATTCCTAAAATTACTCTCAATATTATCTCTATTGGTCAATTATGTGAACTCGGCTAGATTTACATTTTTCTACAACTAGTTATTATATGCAAGACCCGTAGACGGGACAGTTCCTTAGGACAAGCCGTAAGGTTGGAAGATTGTTTGAGCTCACCTTATTCCAAGTTGCATCTAGTCCCACTTCTTCGTTTCAGTCTATTTTTTTCACTTCGTCCAACTCCTCTCTTCCCTTGTGGCATTCTCATTTGGGTCATGCTTCTATTAACCGAATTTGTCCTTTTATTTCCAGTGGTCAATTAGGACTTGTTAATGATAAGTCTATTAATTTTTTACCATGTCAACTTGTGTGAGTTTGTTTCATTTGCACATTTTGATTTAGTTCATTTTGATGTACCGGGACACTCACCAACTCCCACCATGGGTGATTTAAGTATTGTGTTCTCTTTATTGATATTTATTCTCATTTTACTTGAATATATCTCATGGGTTCTAGATCTAAGTTACCACAACTTTATGTTACCTTTGCCAATATGATTAAAATTCAATTTTCTAAAACAATTAAAATTCTTCATACTGATAATGCTATGGAATATCGAGAAATAAATCTTCAAAATTTCCTTCAACAATATGGTACAATTGTTCAACAATCATGCCCAGGGACCTCCCAACAAAATGGGCGTACTCAACATAAACATGGACATGTGTTGGACTCTATTTGAGTCATGCTCATTTTAGCCTCTTGCCCGAAACATTTTTGGGGGGAAAACTGCTTTTACTACCATTTACATGATCAATTGTGTTCCCTTTCCAGTCATCCATCAGCAATCTCCTTATGAACGTCTCTATGGTACTTCCCATAACTATGGTATTTCCCCTAACTATACCCTTCTTAAAGTTTTTACTTATACATGTTTTGTCTTACTTCAACCACATAAGCATACAAAACTAGAACCTCTTTCACGATAATGTTATTTTCTTGGGTATGGAATAGAATATAAAGGGTATTGTTCTTAAGATTTCCTTTTCAATCACCTCCAAATATATCGCCATGTTGTCTTCTGAAAACACACAATATTCTCTTCTTTATCCCCATTTTGTCTCTCTGTTGTCCATAGTCTTCCATTTTTCACTAACCCTTCTATTGAGTTATTTCCTAGTGACTCTATTACAGGTACTTTTGGTGAGTCGTCTTCTGACAACCTTTCGGCTTCTCCTCCTGAATATGCTCCACACACAAGTCCTATCACAAAGCATACTAAGATTTTTTTCATCTTCTTTTAACACTTCTGAATCTCTTACTTCTTCCTCTCCAAATCCTACTCTTTGACGCTCCACTCGAGTAAGCGAACCTTCTGTTCATCTTCATGATTTCCATTGTTTCTCTGGTATTCTTTCTTCGCGTGAGCCTCAATCGTACCGAAAGGCTCAATTTAACTCTCATTGGCAACAAGCTATAACTGAAGAATTACAGGCTTTGGAGAAGACTCATACATAGGATTTGGTTTATCTACCTCAAGGAAAGACAATTGTGGGGTGTAAATGGGTCTATATCAAAACTTGGTCTAATGGGTCTGTAGAGCGCTATAAGGCTCATCTTGTCATTAAAGGATTTACACATGAGTACGATATTGATTATGAGGAGACATCTACTCATGTTGCTCATCTTACCACTGTACAAAGTTTACTAGCAATTGTTGTTGTCCGTAAATGAGAGCTTTTTCAGATAGATGCAAAAAATGCATTTCTCAATGGTATTCTATAAGAGGAGGTTTACATGCAACCTCCCCCTAGGTATCCTCATTCTCAATAGCAAGTTCGTAAACTTTGTCGTACTTTGTATGGTCTTAAACAAGCACCTAAAGCTTGTTTTGCTAAGTTTAGTACTACTATTGGTCATTTTGGCTTCACCTCGAGCTCACATGACTCAACTCTTTTCATTCATAAGTTTGATAAAGAGATTTGTCTTCTCCTACTTTATGTGGATAACATGATTATCACCGACGATGATCTCTCTAGCATCTTAGAATTTAAGTAATTTTTTAGTTAACACTTTAAGATAAAAGATCTTGGCTCCCTCAGTTATTTTTTGGGCCTTGAAGTCTCCTCTACTTATGATGGTTACTATCTCTCTCAGGCTATGTATGCCTCTGATCTCTTATCTCGCGATGGTTTAACCGATAGCAAGACTATATCTATTCCTCTTGAACCTAATCTCTGACTTACTCCACTAGATGGTACACCACTTCGTGATACTACTCTCTATCGCCAGCTAGTTGGCAGTTTGGTCTATCTTACAGTTACTCGTCCTGATATTGCCTATGTTGTTCACTTAGTCAATTTATGTCTGCTCCACATTCCTCTCATTTTGCTAATGTTCTTCACATTCTTCGTTATATCAAGGGCATTTTATTTCATGGTCTCCAACTCTCGACTCACTCTTCCCTCGAGCTATGTGTTTATTCTAATACTGATTGGGAGCTGGAGACTCAGCTAATCGTCGTTCCATCACTAGCTACTGCTTCTTCTTAGGAGATTCATTTATCTCCTGGTGTAGCGAAAAGCAAATTGTTGCTGCAAGATCTAGTACTAAGGTTGAATACTAAGCACTTGTCGACACCACGTCTGAACTTCTTTGGTTATGTTGGTTATTAGAAGACGTGGGTATTACACATTCTTCAACCACCGCTCTTCATTGTGATAATCATAATGCCATCCAGATTGCTCATAATGATGTTTTTCACCAACACACCAAACATTGAGCTTGATTGTCATTTTGTGCATCATCTACTCCAGGATATCTTCGACTAGTTTCTATCACATATGTTGCTCAGATTACTCATACCTTCACCAAAATGCATCTACTAAATGACTTCAGAACTCAAGTTAGTATTCACTCTACCACCTTGAGTTTAAGGGAGGATATTAGTGTATATTGTTATTGTATATATTAATCATATTATTCACATGTGTGTTTACCTAGACACACAATAAGACCAGATATATTTCTTGCATAGCACTCACCCAACACTAACCTTATATTGCCTCACTTACCACCTCCCTTGTATAGTACCCACCTATCATATTCCTAATGTATAAATAGGCTCTTTGTATTACTTCTCACAACAAACCGAAAGACAGATTTCTCTCATTCTATCTCTCTTCTCTTACTTCAACACTTGCAATGAAAAATTAGAAGAATTTTGATTGCGGTGATCAATAGATGTTTTATG
Source organism: Cornus controversa (assembly GCA_026545225.1). Lineage (NCBI taxonomy): Eukaryota > Viridiplantae > Streptophyta > Magnoliopsida > Cornales > Cornaceae > Cornus > Cornus controversa. Next base: position 34,549,315 of record CM048849.1, read on the forward strand.
CTTGTCGGGATTGTAACTATCGTTTGATGATGATTTCTGAAAGTATCATAATGTGAAATTACTATTACACCTCTTTTTATAGGATTTATTAAAATACTCCCACGAAAGGGTGAGGGAAAATGGGTTTTCATAAATTAAAAAACAAAAACATATATATAAAAACAAACTAAGAAAACATGCAACGAAAATTCAAGATCTTGAAAAAGTATGGCAAATATTAAAGCCAGAGTCCTTTACTGACTAACAAATTTGCTTCCACGTATAGGGTATGTTCTGCTTAGAAAGTTATCTTTTGCTGAATATGTGGCGAGAACACTTCCAACATTAATTGTTTTACGCTCTATAAGCTTCTTTTTCTTTTGCTTGTAAAAACTCTTCACAGTTAGGCTTACCCTAACTATGCAAAATAAAGTTTTTCTGCCCTCATAAATCATATCTTACTGGGCCCTCAGACTGTAACTTTCTGCCTCTTGCACAATTATTAACAAAGTAAATAACCATCATTTATCTGACACTGCGAACTCTTCTCAAATGGAATCTTCAACCCAAACAAATATGCAAGTCAGGATGTTTCAAGTACCATGTCATAAATCCAGATTGTAACATAATAATAGGGTTACATTTGAGGACCCAAAAATATCAATCAATCAATCTCTCTCCCTCTCTATATACCCATAAATAATGATTTAAATCCGTACACGTTATTTCTAAATAAATATAATTATAACTTTCTTGGATCTCATGTTTGGCATTACAATTTTTTTTTTCTTTCTTTTATGTGATTTAAGAATTTTATCTAACTCTTCTCTATTTTTGTTGAGTATTATGTGTTTTATTAAATATATGAATTTGGTATTTTATTCATAACGTAGTTTAGAACTTAATACTTTAATCAATTGTTTTGGTTTGTTTAAATTAAAATCTGCCAGTGTTCAATTTGAATATGATTTTAAATCCACTTAATTTGTTGATATTTATTAAAGTACATGTCATTATGACAATTGAATTTCTTATATATATTTTTCATATATTTAAGTATTTTGTTTGTGGGCTAGACAACTTTAATGATGGATAAATTTATCTTATTTTTGGGGAACAAATTAGTACTTGTGATAAATGAGAAGAAGCAAAAAAATATCTTTGATTCTCACAGTTGTGGCCTAAAGAGTATCATATTGATCTATATATTTGTCAATTGTTTTTTATATTTTTTTTATCATGTTCATTATTGTGCCCCAAACTAATTTTCTTGTTCCGTCTATGTGCATAAATGAAATGGAATGAAATGTCCATTTTAACTTTTCGTTTCGTGTTTCTAAAATAAAGTTAGAATACTTACTAATCGAATGCTGAATTGTTGGTTATCTTCATGAGTCAAGAAATGGGATTTAATTCTGTTCCACTAAAAGGAAAAGAAAAAAACTAATTTGGACAAAACAAACTCACTAAGTCTATCACTAAATATGTGTTGGAATATAAAATTATTTTAAAATATCTCATTTATTTTATTTTATTTACTTTTTTATTTTTATTTTTTTGAATTAGACCTTATGATTCATAAACATTGGGCATTTAAAGTACAGTTGTTATAACCGTTATGTGTCTTAATTTCTCTAATTATGAGCCTATTTATTTTGTCAGTTATGTTTTCGAATTTTAAACATGAGTCCAATTAGCCTAAAAACAGTGAGTTTAATCCATCAGAACAAGATATACACACACCTACAAACTTGTTCTATGTAACATTGGCTCCCCTAAAATCTTCTTTGTTGTCATTTATCTTTGAATAAATTACTCTGAGCTTCACTAAGGTTTGACTTAATTATTCTTAGAATAATTTTTTTGAAAATTTACTCCGAGCTACTCGAAGTAACATTTTGTGTGCAGTTACTTAAATACCCGCAATTTATTAGTGGTTAATTACTAAAATTTTGCTTAATTTTAATATAAAATGATATTCATAAAAAACTCACATGTACTGTAATCTCTCTCTCTCTCTCTCTCTCTCTCTCTCTCTCTCTCTCTCTCTCCACCACCCCTCTCCATGACCACTGCCATTGTCGCCACCACCACCTCGTCCCACCGTCGGCACCAACACCTCCCCCCACCAACTCTCTCTCTCTCTCTCTCTTTCTCTCTCTCTCATTACTTTCTATATAATCTCACCATTGCTGTCAAGCTCAAAGAATTTGGTTGCAACAAAGCAAGGGCTATTGATTCCTGCATAGGGGGTGATGGAGACCCCTATTTATAGAATGCAGTATGAGTAGGTTCGAAACTAGAAAGTAGTCTCTCTAAAAAATGAGGGTAAGACTTGCTGACATCTACCACTTCTAGACTCCACTCAAGCAGGAGGCTTCTGCACTAGGTACGACCTTTTTAGTTTGAGTAGGTTAAAAATAGTGCATAATTGAATTTTTTGCAGGGGTGCCGCAACTCTTGGTGCTATAGTAGTAGGTACAAGTAATTTTTTTTGGGGGGGCGGGGTCGTCGCGGCTCAAGCTGCAACACCTATGACACCTGCAGTAGGTGCAATTCAAGGTGCGTCGTCGTTCCATCTTGTGGCAGCCATCTGGTTCCGTAGAAAGTACTTATGTTTTTTGGAGACTGATGATCGAGTTGTCTAGATTGAGTTTAGGGCATGATTTTTGAGTCTTTCCCACGCGCTTTTGGACATTCTAGATGCAGTGGTGTAGTTTGTTTATTTATTGGACAATTGGATCATCCTATCTTGCTAATTTATGCAAATTACTATTGGGTATCAAACAATTACGAACGCCCAGTGTTTAATGAGTGTGATCGGGGCATTTGTTTATCGATATATCGGTGTAATGACCCGCTCCACCACATAGTATCATATTATTCGCTTTGGGCCGAGTCTGTACGGTTTTGCTCTTGAATTTTACCCCAACAGGCCTCATAATTGTTATATGTGATATGTTCTCTTCAAATGGTACGAGGCATTTTTGGGTAAAACTCAAGAAAAAAATTGTGCAGATTAGGTCCAAAGCAAACAATATTATATCATGTGGTAGAGCGGGTCGTTACACATGGTATCATAACTTGATCCTAGTCCATGAGGAAGACCTCACTGGGGACGTTGACTCACAAGAGGGAGCGATTGTGACGTCCCACATCGCTTGGGTTTGGTAAAGGGGATTTGCTTATATGTGTTATATTCTCTCTAGTTGGTATAACGCCTTTTGGGATAAAGTCCAAGAAATCGTGCGAGTTTAGTCCAAAGCAAACAAATATATCATATCATGTGATAAAGCAGATCGTTACAAATTAGCCTAAGCCGAGACAGATATGTGGTGGTTAGCGTACACAAGCCCATGAAAGGGACCTCACCGAGGACGTTCTAGAGCGAGTCCTATGTGTTACACATATAGGCTTGTCCTTTGCTTTGCTTGATTAGTGATTGAAAGTTGATGTTGTTTTTCACCGTGACTCGGCACTAGTGTGTGTGACTATACTCTATAAGAATCTATAAGAATGGTCTTGCGACAGAAAATCATAAGAATTTCGATCCCAGTGATCAATAGATGTTTTATGCTTGTCGGAATTGTATTTATCACTTGATTATGATTTCTGGAAGTATCAAATTATGATTACACCTCTTTTATGAGATTTACAAGAATACCCCCACGAAAGAGTAGGGAAAAATGGGTGTCTACAGCTTGACAATAGGAATGGTTAATGTATGAGAACTCCATCATTGCATTGCATTGCATGTCCTTCCAGTGACAGCTCCAAGGTTGAATATGGTGATTTTTATGATGACGAGGCTTCTAATGACAGCTTCAGATTGTGTCGTGCCATGGGAAAGGGAACCACTTAGTATTATTCATCATATCATTGCATTATTTCGGAATTCATCTAATGTGTCCATCAACGTATCATCCACAAAAACTTTCTTTCCTCTTATGTTCTTTCCTCTCATGTTTTATTTCCATGCACGTAACTATTGTCATTTATTGCTTTATATTACTTTTGTATTCTTATAAAATAAATAAAAATTTCATAAATTCTTATCAAATAAAAGTAATTAATATACCATGCAAGAGAGAGACAGAGAGAGTGGACTAGATAAATAAATAAATATATATTTTTAGATTAAAGTTTATCAAATAAGTAAATAAAAACTTAAGTACTTGTTTTAACATGTAGTCTTAGTATTAATCCTTGGTTTAAGGATGTATATAATTGTTTACTGAGTTCTCTAAGTTTATCATATTAATTAACATTTTCAGTTTAGAATTTTTGAAAATTTTAGTTGAGATATCCTACGAGACATTAAAATGTAATTAATTTGTGTTGCTTGAGATTATGTTAAATAATTACACCATGAATTGGTATATAGTGTTACACATAATTCTATGTGAGCTTTTGAAAACTTTGCCACCTGAAATTTGGGGCTTTACACTTACCCTGTCAATCTAAATCATTTTTGTTCTTTTAGATTTGAAGAAAGTTCTTGGTACCAAGCCCAAAGGTCCATCAATAAACATGTTATGGTTTACTACTACATTGAAATATTAGTGTATACCCGTGGCTACGGTTACGAACTCACAATCGTAATCATTAAATAGAGTGATTTTAGACCGTAAATAGTAAAAGACATTTTGGATCATATGATTACTTTTTTAATCACTTTTGACTGTTAGATTGAACTTTTTGTCAATTATACCAAGCTTCTATATTATATAGATGATTCAATTGCACCCAAGAGAGAAAAAAATTTAATAAATTCAAAAATAAAATAAAATATAAGAAAAAAAAATGAAAACAAAACATTAACAACTAGCTTCAATGACATTAATATTGAGATTTTTAGGAAAATGTTATATATCTCGAATAAATATCCTGAAATATATCTCGAATTTATGTAGCAGGTATATTAGATCATCGGAACTCCGTGTATGGAAAGAAATCCACTAATACTAATTCACCATTTAATTTTATCTCCTAAAATAATACATTATGTCACCTGCCACATTTATTCGAGATATTTTGAGATATTTATTCGAGACATGTAGTATTGCTCATATATTACTAATAAAAATACATGTGCTCCTCATGTCATTAAAAATTTGAGCAAACGCGTCTTGAATAAATATCTTAAATCTATATGACTTGTGATATCTTGTTAGTATGAAATACGTGAAATGAATGATTGGAGAAAGTTGACTCGAGTGATGTGTGTATATATATACATACACACAATAGAAACACGTGGATGACCCATAAAAAATAAAACATAAAAAAATAATTTGTACCGAATGTAAAAGACAAATAGGGCAACCCAAACCAACACAAAATTAATGAATTAGAGATGACTTTAAAAAAATCATATATAAATGGAGAACTGCTTGTAAAAAACTAAAAGAATGGAAAAGAATAATTCATGTAGCAACAGAAAAATATAACAATGATGACAACATATAATATACATTTCATTATATAGTACTGAGCACTTCTGATATGATAACCATTTCAGTCCTCATTATTTCGCCCTCATTCATTTCATTCTTACTTCATTTCAATCCTGCATACAAAACATAGCCTAATAGAATTACCTCCGAGACCTATACTGGCTCCCTGAGCTGCATGCCACTTGTACATTCCCACTTCTATCCATTCATCTGGGTAAATTACATACATGCATGCATACATATAATATATATATATACACACACAGACACACACAGACGCAGACTCACAGACAAAAAGAGGGAGGGAGGAAAGGAGATGCAAGTCTTTTCCTCCATGGTAAGGAATAGCCTTCATGACAAATTTGGAACTCTATATATATATGTATGGAAATAACTTACAAAAATTTACACTTAATACATTAGGCATTACACAATCCACTGCAACAAGTCCTTGCAGACCAATGAAGTCCAATACACATTTCTTAAAGCAGTCACAAGAAAGCAAAGAGAAAATGAAGACTTTTTCCATCATTAAATTAAAAACTCACCAGAGGCTCAAGACATAACAGCAATGTCCACACTTCCCGGTCCATTCACCTTGGCCAACATTGACTCATTTGTCTCTCTCACTTGTTTGAGCTCGTCTTTGGACTTGCTAGCACCATTACCATTCTGGACAGTGACCCGATCCTTCATGTTGTTTGGGGAAGTGGTAGTGTACTTGTAATTACCTAGACTATTACGCGTTCCTCGACCACAAGCTCCCATCACCTTGTCTCCCCGAGACAAACCAACTGCATCACTACAACTCTTCCTTCTGCCCAACTTTGGTGATTTTGCACGAGTGGGTGGTGCCTAGCATCCAAATAAAGCAGTGTGCAAAAAGTTTAAGCTTTTAATAGTAACTGACAAGTGCGTTAATCATAGGATAAAATAAAAATTTACCATAACTAGATCTTTTCTTCTTTTATCCTTTTTGCTCATTAGTAACAATGTTGCTTGGCACTTAAATTAGTATCTTAAAAAGCTATATTTCCTGTGAATTTGCATGAACCAAGAAAAAGTTTGTGGAGTACCTTTTTCAGTTCAACCTTGGGTGGTGGTCCTTCGTTGTAGAAACTTGGCATGGGGTTTGCCTTAAACATTAAACTTTTTCTCAGTTGCTTGATAGCTACTGCTTTCTCTTCCTAAAAATTTGAAGATTGACAAAGGGATACCTTAGAAAAGCTAACATGAAGAGACACTAAGGTGAGGAAGAGTAACACAGAAGAAAATTCATATTTCGGGGTATGCATATTAGGGAGAAGAGCAACTGTAATTACCACTGATAGAATGATAATTGAGAAAGAAATGTAACAATGTACCTTTGTCCTTACTTCCCATTGGGTTTTCTCAGCCTCCAGAGCTTGGTGTTTCTCCTCTAATTTTGAATAAAACTAAAAAGATGGCAGAAAATGAAGAGAACAATGGGAATTTTTACATACTGAGTTTTTGAAGCATATTGCATGTTACAGAAGGGTATAAAACAAATTTCATGAGTAAAAAGATCAATGAAGCACTACCTCCCTCCGTTTCTCTGCACGTTCAGAGCATCTAAACTTTGGAGCTGAAGCGAGAGACGTCCTGGTCTTAATGGTCCGGGCTGATGCTGCAATACTTTGCAAAGATAAGGATTTTACGAAACAGAGTCAGAGAGAGATAGAACACAAAAGTGAAGAAAGAAAATGAGTCAAGGTTAAACTGCATACGAGGAAGCAACAGAACAAGAATCTTCTTCATCAGAATGCTTCTTATTATCAGGTTGCAATGGCTTCCTAGATACCAAAGGTGAGACTACCTGCAAGGAATTAGAAAACTTTCATGATCATCAATAACCAATTCCACATGAGGCATTAATTAATGGTTGGGCAATAATTTCCATGAGACGATAACAATTTTGGAAAGGTTTTTCCCAAAAAAAGCCAAGCTCCACATTTTTCGGTAAAAGACAAGGCAAAAAGAGAAGGGTGAAATGGAATGGTGAAGCTGTAATGTATATATATACGCACCAAAGCAGATACACTAGAAGGGCCCTGAAGAAAAAACCATAAAAACCTGGACTTTACTGCAGTTACCTGATTCTGTTTTGCAGTAATTGGGTGTTTCAAACTGTTTGCATGAGATGATTTATTCACAGGAGCACAAACATCAGGTTCAGTTCCAACAGGACGAATTCCACATGAGGCACGTCTTTCAGTTGCCAGAGCAAATGGCTGTGGAACAGTGTAATTCATTCGAGTGTTTCCAGTGACAGGTTTTGATGCACATTTCACAGCAGATTCTGACATTTTATTATCATTCTTTGTTTTTTGTGCCTCAGAATTTGAGCTCAGTATGTTTTCCATGAACTTTTCAACTTGACAGAGTTCAGAAACCTCAACTGAGTTTTCTGTAGTGCATTCCTTCACATCGTACTCCTTTACTTCAGAATTCTCTACCAATATTTGGGGTTCTGGATCCCCATTAATGTGCTCATACAATTCTGTAACATCATGATGAATGGGAGTGGTTTCCTGACTTGAATCATGTGAAGCATCATTCGAATAAACTAAGATACAATCTGGTTCCTTGTCCATACAATTATCAACGACTTCCATACCCATTACACTGCACGGAAGAAACACAAGTATCAAAACAAAATCAAGATTCTTCATCGCAGATCATTTTTGTATCAAACATCTGATCATTCAATTCTACCGAATCTAAAAGAGCAAACCCAATGCACGAGACCCCCGCCATTGCGGGGTCTGGGAGGGTTAGATGTACGCGGCCTTACCTCAGCATGCAGAGAGGCTATTTTCTTGTTCCGAACCCGTAACCTTCAGGTCAAAATGGAGCAACCTCGCCAAGGCTCACCCTCATTCAATTCTACTGAATCTATCAATGTAATTTCTAGAACTCATCTCCCTATAATGCTTAGTGAAAATGCACACATTCACTAGATAACTTTAGACCTCAACTCTTGAGTATAAAACATAACTCAGTATTACTAAATACAGTTCTTACAAGGTGGCAGGTGCACAACTGAGGAAATAAAATAGCGCAGAAGTTCCTTTATACAAATATATAAGAAGGAAGAAACAAAATAACATTACAAATTATAACCAAAAACAAAAAAAACAAAATTGTTGTACAGCTCATTACAGTTATAGTTGATGGCTTGATGCACTGTCAAACAAGTTTAAATCTCCATGATGATAGGATCTCATCTCCCTGAGTTTTCAAATCTTTAACCCAATCCTCTGTTTTTTTTAAGCATGTATCAGCCAAACATCTGTTCTTAACAAAGAAGAATTACATTTCGGACCAATATTTTTCACAGAAAATGCATAATTCCTACTTTACTATAAAATGGATAATGAAAATAATGGGAAATTTATATCACTCTTATATTATCAAACTATTGTACAACGATGACTCATTGGACTAGCAAAAGATGAACGTGTTCAAAATGGGTTAAGAAAAGCCGAAATCAGTTAAAAGTACAGATCATCTAAGAAAATGGAAGCATAAAATAAAAGTCCCCAGCAAGGCTTGTTTTGTGTATGTATATTGTATATTGAGAGAGATCAACACTCATCATTAACTCATTATTCAATTATTGATTTGGCTTCGGGCAATACATGGTACACAAACTAAGTCTAGAATGCTTGAGGTTAGCTTATGATATCGAATTTAGGCCATGACTTCCACTATACGATCACTCAAACATAATTTTTTTTTTTTTACTTGTGTGGATTCATTAGACTAAGCACCAAAGTACAGGGATCAAGAGGTAGGAAGATTCACCATGCTTCTCTAATAGGTTGAGGGAGGCACATGAATTTCAGCTAGGTAGATGGAAGTTTTGGAGGCTAAAACAAAGTTGAAATTGCGATGCTAGAGACAGTGCAATGATATATAAATTCTTTTATGTTAATAAGAATCAAATTCATCGAAACAATGTGCAGATTCAGAAGCCCATATGTTATACTAGAATAAGTCATGTATAATATTTGCATTGTAGGCAAACTGTCTCATTTGATTATCAGGGATGATACAGCTATCTATCCAATGGGTCTCCTTTTTCCTCACAACAAGACTAGATATGATATTATTAATGTTTTTTTTTTCAGAATACTTAAAAGCACATGCACTATGTTAAAGGAGAATGCACAAACAATTAAGAGAACCGACTTAAAGAGGAAGAGGATATTTTTTTATTCTTTTCTTAAATGATAAACTATAATGGTCTGGGAGAACATGAAGAGACAACTTGATAATCAACAAAAAGTAGCAGCAGCAGAATCATTTGGTTTGCAGCAACTGGAGAATCCACGGAGCATAAAGAAAAATTAATAATTATAGAAATAAAGTGGTAGGTATATGTCCCCTAAAATAAGTGTATCCTCCAAGCCTCCACCTAAGCAGGTTGTTTGGACGAACGATTAAAGACAGACCTAAGTCCTAACCTTTGACACTATAATTCCCATATGCTTCATAAAGTTCGATGCTCTCTTCTTTCATTAGAATGTATAAGGTAGAGTGAAAACAGATTTCAGGTCTTTATTGGAAACATAAAATGGATAAAAAGGCAAAATAAGTACCAATTCTCTGTTTTTATGAGTTGAATTACATTCATTTGTTCTATTCGGCGAATGTTCATGTGCATGTATCATACAATGACACATATTATTCCAACAGATCTATATTTAAAGCTCCGATTCATATGGTCACTGGAAAATGAGAAAAACATACATCAAATACAAGACAAAATCCACTGGCTAAGAAATCGAACCATATGCAGAAAATTCAACACCTCAGAATCTTATCCTCCAAACAACCACTATATAAGTTAACTTACAGTAAAACAACAGCACAACCCTTTTTGTCACTCAGAGAACTGAGAAATAGAAAAGGCAAACAAAATTCAAAATTAACCTCTTATACTCCTTGCTAATAAACATATGAAAGTCCATTCCCAACCAAACCAACTAGCAGTACAAGGCATATTTACGTTCAAATTCAATTTAAAATTTAAAATTATCAAATTTCCTGCATTTTCTCACTAACCAAACAAAACTCCCCGGTTCCAGAGCTAAAAATCGAAATACCATTTTGATTTCTTTCCCCACATTTCCAAATCAACCAAACACAGTCTAAAATGTAATTATAAAATAAATTAAAAAATGGAAGAAATTCAAATTTTTGAAAAAAAGCTTCTGAGTTTCCAATCAAATTCTTCATAAAATTCCACAAAATTCAAGAAAACACATCAAACCCATATCGAGAAGCAGATCAATCGACAAAAAAGACCACTGAAACGAAGATGTGTATAGATCTGTTGATGAATAGAGCACTAAGCGAAGTGCATTACAGTAAAAGCACAAAGAGAACAGATCGAGAGGTAAAGAGGGATTTGAAATGACGAAAAGGTGAGAGATTTCTTACAGATTTTACTCTGATCTGCGAGAAGAAGCAGCTGTTGAGGCTATTCTGGTTTTGCCTTATCGAGCGGTTCTAAAGCTATGTGCGTGCGAGTTTGTGTCTGTTACTGATTTTATATATCAACGTACAAACAAACAACGCCGTCTATCTACTAAACGGCATTACTTCACTCCGTTTATATTCTTTTGAAATGACGCACAGTCCATTGTTCGAATTTTTTAGCGCCTCAATGAATTTCTTTTGGTCCGCAGGTGTAATTAATTCCTCCCGTCAACTCTCTCTCTCTCTCTCTCTCTCTCTCTAGGAATTTTTAAAAAAGTACAAGAAAGTGTTTCTTTTTTATTCATATCACATTCTCACATTTGTAAAAGTAAGCAATCCTCTTGTACATATTTTTTTTTTTTATGATCATTTTATCCTTCTATTATTAAAAAAAAAAGAAATTTTTTTTCCAAAAAAATTCCTAAAATAATTTTAGAAAAAAAAAATTAAATATGCACAATTACTTAATAAAAATTTTTAAGAGAAGAGAGGTTTTTTTTATATTAAGTTGTATTAATTTACGAAAAAAAATAAAAATGCACAATTACATAATAAAAAATTTTGGATTTTTTTTTGTTTTCCGAAAATTTTTCAATTAAAAAGAGAGAGAATTTATGAAAATAAAATAATTTTTGAAAAAAAAAAAAAAATCTAGAAATTATTATTATTATGCATATTTAGTTTTTTTTTTCCAGGAAACAATTTCCGGAATTTTTTTTGAAGAAAAAAACTCCTCTTTTTTTTATTAAGGTAAATAAAAACTTAATATAAAAAAAAAATCTCTCTCTTTCTAATGGAAAATTTTCAGGGAAAAAAAAATTCAAAATTTTTTATTATGTAATTGTGGATTTTTATTTTTATTTTTATTTTTATTTTTGTAAATTGACATAACTTAATATAAAAAAAAAAACCTCTCCTCTCAAAAAATTTGATTAAGTAATTGTGCATATTTAATTTTTTCCGTATATATTTAATAAATAAATAAATAGATAAAACTATTTATTAAATATAATTGGCCAATATATACATATTAATTAGTTGTTTGGATACCATAATAAATAAATCTATCAATCATTTTCATCACTTGGTATTAACCATTGGATCACATAAATTATTTGGAGAAAATAATATATATTTAATAAATAAATAAATAGAGAAAACTATGTATTAAATATAACTGATCAGTTTTTTTTTGTGAACAAACAAACCAAACCAAGATATAATTACTACGTGAATTCTATCTTGAGAAGTATGTTTCGAAGTTTATAGTAAATAATTATCCAAAATACATGACATATTGAACTTGTGAAAGATCTCACCTTAGTAAATCAAAGTAACCATGACTAAGAACTAAAATTCATAAATCTCTCCAAGATTAGGAGTTTATTTGATTTAGTAATAATAAGTATAACTACTTATGATGTTTAAAGTTATTTTTTACTTATCATTGATCCAGTTCAATGTGTCATACACACTAACACAAATAATTTTGAGTCTTACACTCAAATAATCGAGATAAGTCATGCTATCAGATCGGAATCAATGTGTTACATTCATACAAATAATATTAATAGAATGCCCAATTTTGTTGATGAAGAATATGTTTATAATTATGAATACTGATGATTTATATCTCCTATACACAAGACTCCTCCCTATGCAAAAAAATCATGTTATCATAGTTAATGGACACTTAATTCAACTTTTGAATTAGCCAATACAAGCATTTACCGTATATGTTGTAGAAGAATAAGATTCAAATTTTATTAAAATTAAAATTCAATTACAATCCATTGTTGGCTTTGTAGGGTACACAATCCCAACACTAAATAAACAACAAATTGTTAAAATGATACACACAAAGACCAGACACAAGGATTTATGTGGTAAAACCCTAATTGGAAAACATCCATGAGGCTATTAATAAGCATGATCACAAAAAAATTGACTCACAAGAATGAAATGGGATTCAAAACTCAAAATATACAAAAATAGGAATTATGCTTAGTGTGTACAGAATTTAGAACTGTAGAGCAATTTCTTGGTTCTGCAGACAATTAACAACAGTTGAACTTTAAAAATTATTAAGTTTGTGCAGTAGGCCCAATAAGTGCTTCCTTCAGCTCTTTCTGGATAGTGTGTGACAAATGAAACCTTCTTTCTTTCAGTTTAAGAACAGACCGGTCAAGCTTCAAGGTTATTGAAGGAATGTATTAGTAGGTTGCTGCTTGCATAGACACATCAGTATAGCTGGTTGAACTAGACAGTGAGAATAGAATGGATTAAGCTCACTCTCAGATTTCTACACCTCAACCTTTTCTCTCTTGAATTTTTCCCACATCAGTACAATTAGCACACACCCACAATAGAATGCTTATGACATCATATATAGACAAGATGGTCTCCAGGAGAATTTAGCTAGGAGTAAAAATTCTCTCCATTTGGTATTTTTCGTAGTTTTCTCCGATGGATAACGTTTATAATTATGAATGGTAACACGTTACTAAAATGGGTAATACAATGTTATCCAATGTCACTTATTTTAGTAACGTGAGTTACTAGTGACTAGTGTAACACAATGTAGTAGTGTCTGTCACCACTAATTATAACAAACATCGTCACGGAAGAGATTAAAGAGAAACTCTCATCGGAGAGAGGCCATTAGCAACGGCTTGGCCAGACGCATGTCTTGCCAAACAAACTTCACTGGAGTCTTGCAATGGCATGGCTTGATTTGTAAGTGATTCGCAGGATTGGGCGAGGTACATAAAGCAATTGTTTTTTCTATTTTTATTTTTATTTTTGTTTTTGTCCTTACACTTGTGGAAGTTTATGTCATGTATATTTATATATGTATCATTTACTTAAATCTCAATAACTTTCATTACAAATTAAATTTTTTAATGAAATTATTTGTGTTAGAAAGATAATTTCGAAAACTTTAATTTGAGTACTACTTAGCCTATTTTTTGACTTAAAACGAAAAAGTAATGAATTTTTCAAGTTAAAAAAGTATAAAAAAAATTAATATATGTGTATATACATAAAATGTTAGATTAATTTAATTGTGAAAGATTATTTAATTGTGTTGATAGTAAAAATTTGAACAAATTGTAGTAGAGTCAAAATTTAAATATCATATCATGATGATGTGACTAACTAAAATACTGACATAATGTGCTAAAATTTAAATTTAAAGAACCATTTTGACCAAGCCAGTGACGGCCTGACATGCTGCAAAATGAAAAATATACCCTTTGAGGGCTGTTAAAACAATACAACATAATTTGAATTTTCAGCATTGATTTAATTCTGTCAAAATTGAATTTTTGTTGATTTGACATTAAAAGGCAAACCTTAGTCAGGTCATAGTCCAACGCTTGCAAATAATGAAAGTGTTCGAGCAGTGGAAGAAAGATATCGAAGTTCCACAGCAGCATTGCATATTCAAGTGTTTCCTTCGAATTCTTTATTATTTTCACAAATTATGAGAGATTATAATATTTCCACCAAATATGAACGTTGTTTCTCGGAGATTCAACGTGATGACAAATATTTTTCATTATTTTAGGTTAGACCTTTCTTGTAAAGTATTTCTAATTAATGGCACGTCTTGAGAATTATGTGTATTAATAAACTAACGTGTTGGTGTAAAATTGTGTTGTCGGAAACAACACAATGTGTGATGGCAAGGTATTCTTTCGACATGAAATTTACATATATATCGAGAAGATGGAAAGGCTTCACAAATGACTCAAGAATTTTGTTGGAAACTATCTTTGATGCTAAGATGAACTTTTAATGGCCACTTGAAGGTAATGAAATAGGTTTTAAATGTTTCTGCTGACAAGTGTTATCTTGTGAATTCTAGATATACCAATATAACACACTTTTCAAAAAATTGTGGTTAAAGATATCATTTACGGGACTATAGAGGACAAGAGAGACGAATAAGGGGTTGTCACGAACTAAAGGTATAGCCAAGTGATACCTCTCAAAGTTGAGTAAGCGTTACACGGGAGCTAATTCAAGAAATGAGTGATGACACAATTCTCATCATAGATGAATTTTAGTGATATGTATATTTGATTACTTCTATTTGGATGTTGAAATATTTTATGTGGAGTTATATTGGTGACATGTACTTTATGAAGGTGAATGGATTCTACTATTTTATGGTTGTATATTTCAGCTCTTAAGGTTTTGAATCATCTATGCTTTAGTTGTATACATACCCTCTTTCTGGAGGGCAGGACTACATGAGAATTTAGTTTCTATGATGCTGTTGTCTATACTAGGCAGCTCAACTTACAGCTAAAGCCAACAATATTCTGTAAGAACCTTTTAAAGCATGTTTTTTGCATCCTACACATTGCATACTTGGGTTTTCTACAATTTTGTTACAGCATTGTCACACTAAGCTATTCTTCATAGTCTCATTTAATATTATTCAAAATTAGAGGAGACTTACTATATAATGTTTTGTGCCATGCAATATATTATAGAGATATTGTAATTTGATGTAAATATTTGAAATGAATATTCTTGTAGGGATACTAATAAGTTTTTTACTCATCCATGTCTCGGAGTTTCAATTATTAGTTGTTCGTCTATGTAACAATTAAGAGTAGAGTAATGACGGAAAAGTGAATACTGAACTACCGAACAAGACACAAAATCTATAGGACTAACCACTGACACATAACGGGATTTCTTAAACATTGCGTATTTTTCTATGGTTCGATTTTCGGCCACACAATTATTTTCCTTACGTTTAATTTTTCATTCAGGCCATGTTGGTAATTTCCCTTTGGTGTTTGTTTTACTGGGAACATATTCTTTGGATAGTGCTTGTCTCATATTGCAATCCCATTAACAATGCTCTATTTTTCCTTTATTAATGGCTCTCAACAAATAAAATGAAAAAAAAAAAAGAGAGCTTACAAAGAATTTTTGGCATGACACAAGATCATAACATGGAACAATGTTAGTGTCTTCACTCTTTTGGACCTGGGAAAAACTGGACACTTTTTATTGTGCCACCATATTCTAAGATGTGGTAAATGGAAAAAAAATTGACATCAGATTCATTTTTCAGTTTTCACTCATATAAAATCAATCGGAGTTGTCCGACTATCGAATTCTGAATCATTTTCATATAGAAAGTCAATTGGTAAATCTGATCAAATGTGTGAGAATCATGGTATTTTTCTTTTTCTTTTTCTTTTTTTTCTTTTCTTTTCTTTATTTCTTTGTTCTTTTTTTATTAATAGGGGCAAGTTTAGAAATTAAAATGTTAGGCTGAATGTGTCATTTCTAAAGTCCAACTGTGAAAGATCCTTATATTTCAAACAGAAATCAATTTATGTATTAAAAGATAATTATATTTGTATGAGATCCCTAAACATTAAAATTTTTTTTTATCAATTTACCCAAAAAATAAAATAAAAATTATCAATTTACTTGCCATGCCAAGTTGTTTTTCCTCGCCATACTTCCCCAAAAAAATTGTAATTTCTAAAACCGCGAGGAGGTAGCTAACTTTAATACTTGAAACATACCACTGCTTTTATTTTTCACTTTTCACAATACGCTTGTTACTGATCTTTTTGTTTGGTTGGATGGAAATAGCAAGAATGGAAATGAAATGAAAATTTTCTGGAACACTTCAAAAGTTTGATTAGCAAGAAAAGAAAATTTTTAAGAGAAAATTAATTTCCATAACCATCTAATTTTCTTTAAAAAAACACAGGAATATTTTGATTTCTTGAAAAAGTTTTATGAGCTTCCAACAATGCCCTTTCTTTTATGAAAAATTTTCATTTTATATGATGTGTGGAATGTTTCAAATAGTGCTGTCTTGCTAGGGTTTAATATGAAAGATACTTGTGGGAAAAGGGTTCAATCTCTTTCCAATAACAAGCAACTTTTTCCCTCTAAACAATAAATAAACCACCTTTTCCTAGAAATTGTTTCCTAATTGAACAATTTACTTGCAAGCAAACTCATGAAAGGAGTTGTTGATTCAAAGGAAAACAATAATTCAAATTCTCAAAAATTATAATAAAAAAAAAAAGAGAGAGAAAGAAAAAGGAAATCCTCTCCAGAGATAAGTGCCAAAGTTGCTTCCACCACAAATAAATTAAATGACTTGTATAATAGTCACTATGCTACATTATCTACTAAAAACACACACACACAAACACACCAGAGAAAAAGACCAACATAACAGTGAAATTGGTCTACAGCATATTAAACAAAATAGTTCCTCTGTATCATATGTGATTACTAGCTAGCTATGCTTAGCTCACACTCTGTGTGTGTGTGTGTGTGTGTGTCAGTTGATCTATACAACCTGAACTTCTCACAAGAACCAAATAACTAACTAAAACAGTGCATATTATTGTACAGAAATCGCGTAATAATGAAAATTACACAAACGATCTGGTGCCGAGAGAGAAACCTCTAGCATCTTCATATCTGTTCTCTCTCTACAAAACTAAAGCCAAGGACATCGCGACAATAATCAACCAATTAATATTACGCAGAGGCATTGTTCTAGCTGAAAAATAGCGGAGCAGAGTAAACAAATAATAAGAAAAATAAAGAAGTGAATAATTATCATGAAATGAAACAGCTATATGTGATTCTAAGTATTCATATACCCATGCTATGATTATATATAATGTGTATATGCTAATAAATTTAGAACACAGGTTAGATAAGCTCATTCTGATGGGGAAAAAGAAAGGAAAAAAAGATATCCAGAATGGATACCGGACAAAAGTAGGGTTGGATAGACTCTCATAACATGGCAGCACTTCGGCTTCAGGGTTATGTGGATGTAAGCTAATAATGATCTATTACATATTGTTTAAGAGAATCTCTCACCTTGGTTTTTCACGTTATCAGCCGAACTGGTACCAGAAGAAGTTGATTTGTTCATTACTGTAATCCCAAGGTTTGAACAGTCCATTCCAAGGGCACCTAGTTCAAATATCAAGACTCAAGTCAGAGTTTCATTTTGAAACACAAGTCGAGTGCTTTAATGTATTGCATGAGTCCTTTGCTCTTTAGGATCCATTTGGTCAGATAGAAACTAATAGCGGAAAGTGAAAGTAAAAGAATGTGAAAGAAAGTGAAGTAAATGAAAGGAAAATTAATTTTCCAACATGCATTTGGTTAGCATGAAATTTTTCAAGAAAGTTATAGGAAATTACAATTTTATAGTTTGAAATGCATTAAACTTACAAGAAAAGAAAGGGCATTGTTGTAAATTTATAAAACTCTGTCAAGAAATCAAAATTTTCTTGTGTTTTTTGTAGGAAAATTAGGTGATTATGGAAAGTTACTTTCCCACAAAATTCTCCTTTGCTTGCTATCCAAACTCTTAAAATATTCAAAAAAATTCCATTTCTTTTCCTACTATTTCAATCTAACCAAACATACCCTTAAGGAATAACATTGCTACTAATTATTCTTGGTGTGTCCAATTTAGTTTTATATCCTCCTCATTGCTTATTACATCCTGTAGCAACTCAAAAATTAAAGGCAACTTGTAGGTTTGTGTTCTTACAATCCCTGAAGCAAGGGAAAGCAGTGATGTTGAGTAGATTATAATAACCCTCTTGACACAGGCATGAGTGTTTGAATAGTGATATCTTGTTGCACGTGCCTCCTCCACAATCGGTCCAGTGACAAGCTAGAAGACCACAAAACAAAAAAATGCACAAAATGTTGAGCAAAGAATATAGATGCCAATGTGAAATAGTTTTAATTTTAGTGATTACGATTGAAGATTGACTTGTTAGCTGGGCTTTCTTTATCTGAAACGGGTGGAGCCACTTCTGTGCAAGAATAGTTCAGAGTACCTGGAAAATAATAAACAATAAGTATAAACACAATCACTGAAATCTTTAGACAATCATCAATCTAATAAGAAAAAAAATCTAATTTATCAGATCTTTAAGCCACTATCTCTGATTCAGAATAAGATTAAAATTCTAATCTTAGACTCAACAACAATAATTGTATCTTATTTTAAGATGTGTCTGTTTCTCCAGATTAAGAAGGTTGACACATCACAACAACATTCCTCTGGCTTGATGAGGTGTGATTAAAATTCACTACCAACTGGGATTAAACAACAAAATCATTATCTCATTGTTATATTATTAAATATATCTATATATATATATATGTGTGTGTGTGTGTGTGTATTTGCAGCTTATGTTTTCACATCATTTCATTTGCCTGATCAAGATTAAATTGACCAGTTCCGCTGCACAACAAACGATTGAAGAGTCGCCATTCCCTCCAACTTGGAGGTCATTTTCACCCATAGTGTTAAACAAATTATAATAACATCTATACAAATTTAATCCCTTCCTCTGCTATAAACTTGTTAAGTTGATGATTTACTTCGACAAAGGTATTTAGTGTTTTTTTTCCCTGCACTTCACATCCACTTATGTTAAGATGATAACGTTACCTCCCAATGTCGTTTTCAACCAACCCAAGAGCACAAACCACATTAAGTTTAACAAAAGTCCTATACTAGTATAATTTCTTATTGTGCATCCCTTTTTTTGCTTTCTAGAACTTCTTGCACACAAATTGCAGGATCAACAACAAGCGCAGTAGATGAAAATCACAATTGCACAGTAGGAAACTATATTTACCTAGTCTAACAAGTTGCTTGTGTCCATGGATGAGAGAGAGATCAAATCCAATAACAACTATGAATTGGAATTATAAGAAAATAATGCTCCATCTATCAACTCCACTCAGAAATTCTAAGAATAGTAACAACACAATAAAACTAATCTCGGGAAGTATTCACGATGTGGATACCTCATCAGCTACTCAGGCTCCATTCCTCATGGTATAGTAATGGCAAAATGCTTAATCCTCAATTGACCACTATCATCATTTGGTATAACTTGTTCTTGTACAGGATCTCTCAGACAACCCTCATAGCAGTTGAACCTCATTGCCACCAAACATCCAGCACCAGACTTCGCCCATTTAGGGATATCAATCCTGTTCCCATAATAACCCACCCCATCCTGCCCCTAATGGAATGGATTTGGGTGTATTCTAATCGGTTGAGGAGCGGGTTTGGGAATGAGAATCAAAACCCATCCCATTTAATTTTAAAAATATACACAAGTAGATATTTTGTTATTTGTGTTTTCGTTCTTTTCATTATTTTTCGTGATTTTTCGAATTCGTAACCATAAAAAATATTTATGATTATAGTTGTTAAATTTTTCGTTATATTTAATTTTTTGAAAAAATTATATCATGAATTTTGTTTGAGATTGTATTGTTTAGATCACGCATAGCGAGGGTGCCCCAAACCTGTATGAATTCTAGGCGGGGTGGGTTTACAAATTTATTTTTCTTCGTGGGACGGATTTTGTATAGGAGCACTCCATACCATATCCACCAATTGCTACTCCCAAGTGATCCAAGTCTCCTGAACAACGTAATGCTATGCAAGAGGAATTCAACACTCTCCTTCACAATTAAAACATGGATCCTAGTTGTGGTTGGTCGCAAATTGATCTTCAAATCAAATTAAAATTAAATGGCTCAATTGATGATTATGAATATGCCTTGTACTCGAAGGATTTGATGACCAGACATTGACTATTCTAAAAGTTTTAGTCTACTCGTCAAGCCAATCATCATTCATATTGATTTATCCATTATTGCCAACAGCTGGTTGGCCGATTAAAACAATTGGACATCCAAAATGCAATTTTTTCATGGTGATGTAAATGAGCAAGTGTTCATGTCTCATCTGCCAGGTTCTTTTGATGCTTCTAAACGCAACCACAAGTGTCTTTTAGACAGATCTTTCTATGGACTCGAGCAATCACCGAAAGCTTCTTAGTCAAGGCTCTTTGCCTCCAGAACTGAAATGTCCTCTCTTCATTCCTAAGTTCGAGGTTTTCTAACATACCTCTTGATCTATGTTGAATATCAAAAAAAATTATGGGAAATATTCATTGCAGACATAAGTGGCCCAAACGCATACATCAATATTAAGTATTAGGGGGGCTTGAGAATCCAGGTCAGTACCTCACGAGCTTCGTAACAACATAAACATCAAAGAATTCAAGAACTAAAACATTTAGATATGGTCTAATTTAGATACTTGTATCCTCTAACATATCATGCCCACCAAGTCTAAAGTTAGTCGAACCAATGTATACTAGAAGACAGACAACAATGGTATTCCCCCATTATTCGGATGGCATCCGAATTTTGGCTCATAAACGAATTTATAAACATATTATACAATACTAAGTTTTCATTTCTAAACTTATAATATTAATGCTATAACTTTCATCTCTACAGAGGTAAAATTTGAAGTGCATGATATTGTTCCCCCCCACATACACACACATATATATACATATATGCTATTCAAGAGTCATGTATGGATATGCATACTGAAATTGAATCACTAAAATAGCTTTAGGTCCAATTTTGAAATTCAAAATTCGAGGAATTCTAAATTCAAATTCAAACATAATTTTTTGGGAACATATATATATATATATATAGGGAGAGAGAGAGCTTACAATTGGGGATAACACAAGGGAGAAACTTGAGATCATCATCACTGTCAGGACGAGTCTGCTTCCACCCAGGATCACATTGACATTCAAAAAGTAAAGTGCTATTACTCGAAGGCTTGCAAGTCCCCTTCCCACATTCCACTTTCTTGCACACATCATCTGTGGACACAAATCAAAGAAGATCACTACTACATATATATATGATATTTGAACTCTTCAAAAACACCATATATATATATATATATATATATATATATATATATATATATGATATTTGAACTCTTCAAAAACACCATATATATATATATATATATATATATATATTAAAAAATCAAAAGTGGTACAAAAATCAAACAAAAACCCAGTGATGAAAAGTCATAACCCCAAAACCCATCAAAGAAAATATAAATTAAACCATGAGTCAGTCCATCACAAAACTACCCAAAACCAAAAGAGGGATTTAAAAAGAATAATGAAGAAGATAATAAAGAGAATAAAACGAACCAACAACAGGAGTGAGAAAGGGAGATAAATTAATGCTGCTTCTACAAGTCATAGGCTGTAGAACAACAAGGATTGCAAGAACAGCAATGGCATAAGCTGAAGCCATGTCTAATCATACACAGAGAGAGAGAGAGAGAGAGAGAGAGAATCTGATAGATGATTTTTTAAGATTTGAACTTTTCAAATAGAAGTTTCTAAGGACATGGATCCTCTACGTTTAATGCGGCTGAGCTAAAATAGTTTAAATGAGTCAACCGGGTCGTTGGGAGTTGAGGATTGGATCCTCCGTAGTATCTTCCAATGTGGGATTGGATCGGATTCCATCTCATCCGTTAGATATCGGATTAGTTTTAATAATGCAAGCAGAGGATGATGTTAATGCGATGTTACTAACGTCATTATAGGGTGATGATTTCATCTTTCACTGGTATAATTTTATTAGAAAATTATTGAATTCGTAATTCATTACTAATTTATCGAACATGAGATCTATATTTAAAAGTTCAATAAAAAGGAATCAAAACTAAATAATCATTGACATATTCAACCAAATATGCAATAACCAAAACAGTAAGTATATATTAAAAGGGGTGAGTCGTGAGTTTAAATTTATGATTATAATTTAAATTTATGATTATAAAACACATTATATATATATAATATTTGTATATATTATATTATTAACGGATCGAAACGAATTTTTTAAACCATAATCTATGAACCAGTCCAATTCAAAATTCTATTTTATAAATCTGTTACTAAATTGATGGACTAGAAAATAAATCTAATCTGTACATTTCAAATTAGATTTATATATCAAATGAACACTCCTAGATTATTCATTGATCAATTATATGTACGTCAGAATAAAGAAAAAAGAGATTTAACATTTTTCTCACTTGGTTGGGACTATAATTTAAAGTTGAAATATGTTTTTCCCGTTCTTCGTAGTTTACTTTCTTTGAATTCCTGTGAGCTAAGAAAAACATGCCATGTCACAATACCACGTGACTTCTTCTTAAGTCATTAAAGAAGAGACTGTATTATTAAATATGATTCTATGAAGACTAGATATAATGAATTTCTAGTGAGAAGTCTAATCATCTGGAATGTATTGATTGTCTGATGATCTTGAAAGTACAATATTATTATCTCCTAAAAATTTGGGGTATGCTTGGACCCATTCAAAGAACTACTTCTATTTACTCTGTAAATATATATCCATGCATATATATTACGTAGTCATAAAAGAAGGTTGCTTGTGTTTTGACGTAAAATTTTTGAGTAAATTATACTCACACCCTTGACGTTTATTTTAATTACTCATTATGATTAAAAATAAATTTAATTATACTCTATTAGAAAGCATGAATACGGATACAAGATATAGGTACGACACGACTACGGAGATACGACAAATCTAAAAAAAAATAATACAGGTACAGATAAGATACGACAATATAAAGATAATAAATTACATTTTTATATATGCAAAAAATGAGTTATTTACATTTTTTTATAAAATATTATTATTAACAAACAAAACAATAGTTAAAAGTCATTTGCATAATTAGCATGGATGAATTTTGTACTAAATCATCATATGTATCTCAATACTTTTTTAAAAAATTAATTTTAAATTTTTTCTAACAATTATAATATGATATTATTGTTGAAAAAAATTACATTTTCATGTTCAAAACTTGTTAAAAATGTATTTTGAAGTATTCGAGAAGTATCGGATAAGTGGTCGAAATATCAGATACGTGTTAGAAATAAAAATATATATATTAAAATTATAGATACGTTTAGGAAGTATCGGACACGTATTTGGGAGTATCCAAGGAGTATCGATATCGAATACGAATACGATACGATACAAATATGTTATGCTTGTAGAAGTATATGTGCTTCCTAAACACTGTATTCTCTTAAGGTTTCATGCGGGCAGGCACGGACCTATGTTGGGGCGAGTGGGGGCGGGCGCCACTATTTTTTTTTTTTTAGTAGTATATACTTATATTTTCGTTTTCTTTTTATTTCATTTAAATGCAAATAAATGATTTAAATGATTATTAATGTGTTTTAAATGTGAAATAAATGTTTGGGAACCATTATGAATGTTTGGGAAAGTTTTGGAAGCGTTTGACAAAAGTTAATTTTTTTGGATCAAGTGGACCCGGGACGCGGGTCCCGTGGGCCCAAAAAATCCGAAAGTGTTAGAATGACACCAAATTTGGAAGGTAACTTAAATAAAATATTTGATGCGCTACGGAATCGATTTCGTGTCCGTAGTAGTTATGAAAATACAAAATGGAGTCCAAAAGGGTTTAGTGAAAGGTTAGTGGAATTTCGTAAATAAGTGACCTAGGTCTATAAATAGCAAAGTAAAAAATTAATGAATTCATATATTCTCATTCTCATCAGTGGCATAGAGAGAGCAATATATATTTATATAGAGTAATATCATCTTCTTCCTTTCTCTATTGATTTTGAGGGAGTTGAGTCGATAATTAAAAGGCGTCGAAGAAGAAGAAGTTGGTTTATGCATTGAGGGCTCGAGTTTGATCCTTCTGGAATCAAATTCAGAGAAAGTTGATCTTTTGTAAGAAATCGAGGAAATCATTTGGAATCTCTTCCAAATTAAGGTAGGGATGCCTACTCCATAAAATTTGGAGTTTTGTGAGTACATTAGTTATTTATGGCAACAAATTGGTTATATGGGTATGATTAGATGTCTTTTAAAGTTAAAGTATGCTAAATTATACTACTTGGTGATTTATCAATGTTAAATGATGAAACTACATGTTTATAACTATATACCTTAGATTATTATATAAGTATGTTGAGGTTAAATTGTGAACAATTATGTGTATTTATGTATAATTGTGAAAGTGACGCTTATGTGTTTGATGAAATGTCTTTAAGTATGTTTAGTTATAATATATGTTTAATTGTCAATATAATTTGTATGAAATGTAGAGAATGTGTAACATGTTCAATGTGAATTCATGTGACGTTATTTATAAAATATGCAAGCATGACAATTATTGCTACACTGATTGAATTGTAAATGCATATTAGCATGAACATGTGGGGGTTCATCTTCATTGGCATGGTGAGGGTGGTGAGCTCAATTGGACGGTAATGTCCTTTTAATGAGGGATAAGGACATCCGGTAAAGGGAAACCTCGTGGGGTGGCCTGGTATAAGAGCCCCGTTAGAATAAAAGAAGATACTCCCTAAAAACAGAATCCTACAATGAGGTGGACTAGTATAAGAGCCTTGGATATGTTAGATTGGGCGGCCTGTAAAACTAGAACCCAATAATTATGTGGAGAGTATGAGGGAGCTATGCATAACCATTATAACCATATCACAAACAAATGTATTAACTCTTTTATGGAAATAGGAAAGAAGTGATGGAGTCTCCCTAACGGTAGAATTGGCGTGGAGCGGTATCGGTTTCACTTAAAGACTTTTATTACTTTATTTGAATGCATGTTCGGATTGTGGACTATATGCATGTGATGAACATGTAAAGACTATTTATGTTTTGAGAACATGTATTGTTTATGTCTTATGATTTTATACATTATAAGCATGATTTTGAGCATGGTAGATGCTAGATAATTTAAACAATAAATCTGTGTCCAATGCATCAAATGTATGATTTGGAGTATGTGTATGATAATATAACATATGTGGATGATTACAATGTTGTATAGTCGATTCTAGGTTGATAGAATAAAATTTAAGCATAAAATGAACCATGTGTGAAATTGCTGAAAAACTACAAAGGACCATTTCGATTGTGCAAAATGCACATTTCGCACGATCGAAATGCCCTGGTTGCAAAAAATTTTATAGAAGCAGGTGAAATTCTAGAGGGATCTCGATAGTACTTCGCAAGTACTTCTATCATGCGAAACTTTCGATTATGCAAGACCAAGTTTTCGATTGTGCAAAATTATGGTTTTGATCGTGCAAAATTGGCTGAAATTGTGTGTGTTCAAGGGACCTAAGCATGTATATCTCCAATATAGAGCATGCATAGTGGACTTCAATTGATTATGTATGCATGGTAATAACGGTCAAAAAAATGCTTCTACTAGACTTTGAGATCACAACTTAGACTGTTGATCATTGTGATATATCCGGTAAGGGATTAATATATTGATAGATGTAAAGACTTTTGTTGTATGTAATTATCTCGGTGGTCCGAGTAGGAGCCGAGGGTGATAATGTTGGTAGTATTTGTCATGATTGTTCTGGTCATGGAGTAACGATTAGGCTATCGTGACACCTCACTACCCAGGATTCAGGCTTGAACTAGGGGAGTCTCGACGCTCTGAATTTTGGGATGTGACAGCATGGTATCAGAGCCTAGATTGTTGTTAGAGCTTAACTAGGTCGAATACCTAGGGACGATAAGTAAAGGTTGAACCACATTTTGATTTGAAAAGAATCAATAATAATCGTTCTGAAATTGGTAAGAGTTGTATCACATATAGATTCATAATGGTTAGAACCTTGAGTTTGAAAACCTAGAAACACATGTAGATGTGACATAGTTGATTCGAGAATTTATTTGTATGTAAAATGTGCTTACATGATAATATGCTAAGTACTTATGTGATAATATGTGTTATATGTTATATGTTGACTTGAGAACATGTTTATGTTATTAAATGTGTGTTGAAAAGTATGTCTATATGTTACGTGCAAAAGTGATAATATGTTGTTATGTTGTGTAATAATTTAATCGTGTTGAGTAAATAACATGAAATAACTTATTGTGTTGACCTATATCTTGACTAGATAGAGACATGCCACCAAGACGCCGAGGAGGGGCAATTAGGGGTGGAGTACTCGAGGGAGACCATTTAGTCACCGATATGACCACGGCTCTCAAAGACTTTGTTAGGGCAGTCGTTAATGAAGTGTAACAACCGATAGTGCAACCAGAAGGAAATGAGATTGAGAGGCGATTCAAGTTTATAACTCAATTCAAGAAATTGATGCCTTCTAGGTTTGAGGGGAGTTCTTATCCATTAATGGCAGACAATTGGTTGGAGCAAGTGGAAAAATACTTGAAAATGATGACCACACCCGATGATGGCATGAAAGTCATACTTGTTACATACTTGTTCTCGGCTGGTGCTGAACTTTCGTGGAAGTCGGTGAGCGACCGATGCAATGTTGAGATGATGCCATGGGAAGAGTTCAAGACTCTATTCCTTGAGCATTATTTTCCTAGACCAAAGAGGAGGGCTTTGAGGAACTTGTTCATGACAACATGACCGTAACTGAGTATGAAAATAAGTTCATTTCCCTTTAACGCTTCACATAAGTAGTGAGAGATGAGGAGGAAAAGACGTGGAGGTTCGTCAATGGCCTTCATCATTCGATTATACCATTTGTGTTAATTTTGGGGTTGAAAGTATATGCCGAGGCGGTACAGATGGCTTTGATGGCTGAGACAGAAATGAAATATAGGCATAAGAAGAAAGAGGCATTGAGGCAAAGTAAGGTTTTGACAGTGGCTTCGGAAAGGCATGCAAGGAAGAAGTTCAAGGGGGTTCTTCTCAGTCAGTGAGTTCAGTGGGACAGTCGATGACACATTATACACCTATTATTCCTTTGTCCTTGACATCTGCTAGGTCAACGGTGGTGTGCTACAAGTGTAAGCAACTAGGACACTACAAGTCAAATTGTCCTTCGGGTCAGCCTATGGGTCTACCTAGCATGACGACTTGCTTTGGTTATGGGTAGCAAGGACACAGAATGAGGCATTGTCCATAGCAAAGTGAAAATGCCAAGTATGGTCAGAGTGCTCAGTAGAGATCGACTCAGGCCGTGACTGCACAGTCGAGCTATAGAGTTATGCCTCCACTACAGCCAACTATGTTTGCTTAGAGTATGAGACTAGTGAGGGGATCTACCCCTAGTGTATCCACACAGTAGTCAGGTTTTCGGTCTAGTGGAGCACATGATCAGAGGGCACAGGGCAGAGTATATGCAGTGACACCTGCAGACACCTCGGCATGACTCTCAGTGGTCAGAGGTATATTTCTAGTATATAGTTCCTGGACACATGTATTGATTGATTCAGGTACATCTTATTCGTTTATTGCTACATCATTTGCACGAGCACTGGGGCTAGAGATTTTTCCATTGGGTAGAGCAGTTTGTGTTGACATACCAGTGGGTGGTACAGTGATTCTTGATAGAGTGTGTCGGGAGTATGCTATTGAGATAGCAGGTCAGACACTTGAGTTTGATTTCATTATCCTTGATATGAGTAGTTTTGATACAATCTTGGGATAGATTGGTTGTCAGAGTTTCATGCTACGATAGACTGTTTTAGGGGGGGAGTGGCGAATGGTATGCCCGAGGGCGATTGCTTTTGTTTTGTTGGGGATTGGAGTGATTCCTACACGTCTCCATGCTATGACATTAATAGTTAGGAGCAATGTAGTATATCTTAGCTGGTCTATTAGTCGAGGGAGAGGAGATTTCAAGAAAGGTATATCCTGTGGTGGTGTGTGATTACTTGGATATATTTTCAGAGGATTTGATAGACTTACCTTCCAAAAGAGAAGTAGAGTTTGTCATTGATCTTATACTCGGTACGACGCCCATCTCTATGGCATCATATCGGATGGCACCAACGGAGTTGGTGGAATTGAAGCGTCAATTAGATAATTTGAAAGTTAAGGACTTTATTAGACCAAGTGCATCACCATGGGGAGCACCAGTGTTGTTTGCTAAAAAGAAAGATGGTTCTTTGAGATTGTACATCAATTATTGAAAGTTAAATCATGTGACAATCAAGAACAAGTATCTGTTTCCAAGGATAGATGACTTATTTGATCAATTGAAGGGAGCTCACTACTTCTCAAAAATTGATTTAAGGTCGAAATACTACCAATTGAGGGTGAAAGATGAGGATATTCACAAAATGGCTTTCAATACGTGGTATAGACACTATGAGTTCCTTGTAATGTCATTCAATTTAACTAATGCACCGGCGACATTTATGGATTTGATGAACCACGCATTTCATGAGTATCTAGACACTTTTATGGTAGTGTTCGTAGATGATATAATTGTGTACTTATCTTCGGAGGAGGAGTATGAGTTGCATTTGAGAACAGTTTTACAAATCTTTAGAGAGCATCGATTGTATGCTAAGTATGAAAAATACAATTTTTGGCTCCAAAAGGTGAGGTTTCTTGGGCATGTTGTTTTCGGAGGTGGAGTCTCAATTGATCCATCTAAGATTGAGGTCGTGATGAGTTGGGAGAGTCTAAAGAGTGTTTTTGAGAATCGGAGTTTTCTTGGTTTAGTGAGCTACTATAGGAGGTTTGTGAAAGACTTCTATAGTATCGTAGCTCCTATGACATGACTTACTCGTAAAGGCGTGAAGTTTGTGTGGAACAAAAATTTTGAGTTAACCTTCGTGAATTAAAGACGCAGTTAACTACAACTCCTATTTTGGTGATACCCAAGCGTAACTTAGGATATGTGATTTATTATGATGCTTTGGGGAATAGGATAGGTTGTATATTGATGTAATGTGACGGAGCACTTGCTTATGGGTCTAAACAATTAAAGACTCACAACTATAACTATCCTACGCATGATTTGGAACTAACGACGGTGATCTTTGCTTTGAAAGGGTGGAGACACTACTTGTATGGTGAGAGATTCGATGTGTATTCGAATCACAAAACTCTTAAGTACCTTTTCTCCCCAAAGGACTTGAACATGAGACAGAGGCAATAAGTTGAGTATATAGAGGGTTACAATTTTGATTTGCAATATCATCTGGAAAAGTCAAATGTAGTGGTGGATATGTTGAGCAGAAAGTCTCACGGGACTTTAGCTAGCATAGCCATACGAAAATAGAAAATGATGAAAGATTTCTCGAAGTTGAAATTGTACTTCAGTGATGATAGTGAGCCAGCTACGTTGTTTATCTGGGTAGCTCAACCTATGCTTGTGAGCAAAGTGATTGAGGCACATAAATAAGATAGTGAGTTGGAGGTCATTTACTCACAAATTGTTAGCAGTACGATAATGGAGGGTTAAACCTTGCATTCTGATGGAGGTTTACAATTCAGAGGATTGATGGTAGTTCCTTCTGATTATTGTGATGATATATTATGGGAATTTTATCATTCTCGTTTTGCAATTCATCCTGGTGGCACAAAAATGTATCATAATGTGAGACGCCAATATTGGTGGCGGGGTATGAAGAAAGATGTAGCACAGTTTGTGGCGAGATGCCTTACTTGTCAGCAAGTAAAAGCAAAACATTAAAAGCCACTTGGGTTATTGCAACCATTACCAGTGGCAGAGTGGAAATGGTAACATATTACCATAGATTTTGTGACGAGTCTTCTGAGATCAAATAAGGGTAATGGTACAGTTTGGGTCATCATGGATAGATTGACCAAAATAGCACACTTCTTGCCTATGAGGTTGACAGATGACGTGAGGAGACTTAGTAAGCAATATGTATAGCATATTGTAAGATTACATGGAGTTCTAGTATCCATTGTATTAGATAGGGATCCATAGTTTACTTCGAGATTCTGGCAGGAATTTGAGATGGTGTTGGACACTGAGTTGTATTTTAACACAACATTCCATCCTCAGACTAACGGACAGTCAAAACGTACTATACAAATATTAGAGGATATGCTTTGTACTTGTATTTTGGACTTTAACTGTAGTTGGGAGGACCATTTGCCACTTATAGAGTTTGCATACAACAATAACTATCAGGCCAGTATTAAGATGGCACCATTTGAGGCATTGTACGATATACTTTGTAGATCTCCAGTTTGTTGGACTGAGGTGGGCGAGACTGCAACCTTAGGATAAGATATTATGCTTGAGACTATAGAGAAGATCAAGTTAATTAAACAGCGATTATTAACAGCTCAGAGTCGACAAAAGAGATATGCCGATAGGAGGCAGCGACCATTATCTTTTAAGGTGGGAGACCATGTGTTTCTTAATATTTCACCACAGAAAAGATAGATACATTTTGGAAAGAGTGGCAAGTTATCGCCTAGATACATTGGATCATTTGAGATCCTTGAGTGTGTTAGTGAGGTGATTTACAAATTGGCTTTGCCACCACAGTTGAAAAATGTTCATAATGTATTCCATGTTTTGATATTAAGGAAGTACGAACCTAATCCATCTCATATTTTGAGTTGGGTAGACGTTGAGGTCAACAAAGATGTCACCTATGAGGAGAGACCAATTCAGATTCTTGATACTAGAGAATAAGTTATGTGGGGTAAGACCATTTCTTTGGTCAAGGTTTTATGACATCACCATAATGTTGATGAGGCTACCTAGGAGCGAGAGCAGGAAGTTTGTTCTAAGTATCCGAACTTGTTTCCTTCAGGTATGGCCTAATTTCGGGAACGAAATCTTTTTTAAGTTGGGTATGTTGTAAGAACCGTGACCATTTTTGGTCGATTTTATTTTTATCTCATTTAAATGAAAATAAATAATTTAAATAATTATTAATGTGTTTTAAATGTAAAATTCATATTTGAGAGCCATTATGAGTGTTCGGGGAAGTTTTGGGAGCGTTTGGCAAATATTGACTTTTTCGGGTCAAGTGAATCCGAGACGCGGGTTCTGTGGGCCCAAAAAATTCAAAAATGTCAAAATGACACCAAATTTGGAGGGTAGCTTAAATAAAATATTTGATACTTTACGGAATTGAGTTTGTTTTTGTAGGAGTTACGAAAATTAAAAACGGAGTCCGGGAAGGTTTAGTGAAAGGCTAGGGGCATTTTTATAAATAAGTGACCTAGGTCTATAAATAGAAAAAAACAAAATTGCTGAATTCATTCTCATTCTCATTCTCATCAGCCACATAGAGAAGAGTAATATATATCTATATAGAGTAATATGATCTTCTTCCATTCTTCATTGATTTTGAGGGACTTGGGTCCCTAATTAGAAGTCGCCGTCGAAGAAGAAGTTGGTTTATGCATTGAGGGCTTGAGTTTATTCCATCCAGAATTGAATTCAAAGAAAGTTGAACTTTTGTAATAAATTGAGGAAATCATTTGGAAGCTCTTCCAAATTGAGGCAGGGATGCCTAACCAATAAAATTCGGGGTTATGTGAGTATATTGGTTATTTATGACAACCAATTGGTTATATGGGTATGATTAGATGTCTTTCATGGTTAAAGTGTGCTAGAGTATACTACTTAGTGATTTATTATGCGAATTGCCCATTTTGCATAATTAAAATGCGATCGATCATGTGAACTTGGTTGCAAAATTTTTGATAGAAACTAGTGAAATTCCAAAGGGATCTCGATAGTACTTCGATCATGCAAAACCAAGTTTTCGATTATGAGAACAACACTTTGATTGTGCAAAATTGTGGTTTCGATCGTGCAAAATTGGCTGAAATTGTGTGTGTTCAAAGGACCTATACATGTATATCTCCAATATAAAGTATGCATAGTGGACTTCAATTGATTATATATTGATAAGCGTTGAATGTTATACATTCTCGTTCCTTTACTTATAAATTTTGATCTCATAGTTGTACATATTGTATAGTTTTTACGTATTTTTATGTATTAATGATTTCAGGTTCAAACTCAGAATTCGGCGTAATTCGACTTCTTTATTAGTTCAATAATAAATTCCTATTTCTTATCATGTTTCATGGAAAATTCATATTAAGGAATAGTGAATGGCGTGTCAAGATAGGAGTCGAAAAGCTA
Source organism: Cornus controversa (assembly GCA_026545225.1). Classification (NCBI taxonomy): domain Eukaryota; kingdom Viridiplantae; phylum Streptophyta; class Magnoliopsida; order Cornales; family Cornaceae; genus Cornus; species Cornus controversa. The sequence goes on from CM048849.1 coordinate 34,582,133, forward strand.
AAGAGTTGAAGATCTGCAGAAAAAGGAGAGATCGATGCATCGATGTCCCTACTTTGATGCATCGCCCAATCCTGCAGAAGATCTTTTTCTATAGATATTTTCTTCACTTGCCACTTGTCCAATTTTGCTTGGATAAAGCCTTGAACGTAATTTCTCTGCTATTTTGAGCCTCAGATCAGATATATAGCTAGAAAATATGTAATAATACCATATAACACAATTCTTGTAATAGAGAGCATATATAGAATTTTAGAGAGAGAAAGTGAAGTTCTAGAGAGGAAAAGCTTCAAAGAGGGCTTTGTAAGGCCTTGAAGACCATTTTGAGCATGAGACCATCTTTGTCTATGGAGTGCTTCCGGCCCACCATGATCAACTAATCCTTCTCTAGGGCTTTGACAGACCCTAGCCTTGTAAATATGTTCTAACTTCAATGAATTGAGAATTTTTATGTATTTTTGTGTATATGTCTCTTGCCTTGAGTCTTATATATCAATATAAGTTTATAATTTCTTCATGTTCATGTGTTGTAATTTATCTTCTTGTCTTAAAATGTTTAAATTCCTCATATGATCTTCAAACACTTGTAAGTTTCACAAGGACTACAAGTGATGGCTTGAGACTAGTTTTCACTATAACATGCATAGCTAGATTTGCATAGTCCATGCTTAGAGAAGGTGATTTAGCTACACTTAGGTAATTAGGTAAGTAGGTAGGTAGAGAATCACACTTTTCGAAGATGGATTATAGTATATTAAGGTGTGTGTGTATTCTCTTGGCGACGTCGTTGTATGTGGGACTTGTCAACACGTCATTTAGTACACAATTACATGAATTCCCTCAATTTAGTCGAAGTGTGGCATATTACGAGGCTAGTGGTGAAGTTTCACCCCTAGTTCTCAACTCTTCTCTCAAACTTTGTATTTTCAATTATCTTTTATGCTTTCTAATTAGAGTAAGAAAATAACCAACACCCGGTTGTGATTTAAACGAGAAACAACCCTCAACCTTTAGCGGATTATTCCTACGTAGTCTCTGTGGGATCGACACCTTCAAATTAAAGCCCAATCCTTCAAGGATTCATTATATTGCGAGTGATAAATTATAAATTACGAGTAGCACAAACGCACACAACATGTATGCATGTATGTATGGTAATAACGGTTCCGCTAGACTTTGAGATCACAACTTAGATTGTTGATCACTGTGATATATCCGGTGAAGAATTGATATATTGATAGATGAAAGACTTCCGTTGTATGTAATGATCTCGGTGGTCTGAGTAGGAGCCGAATGTGATAATGTTGGTAGTATTTGTCATGGTCGTTCAGGTCATAGAGTCACGATTGGGCGATCGTGACACCTCACTAACTGGGATCCGGGCTCAGACCGGGAGAGTCCCAATGGTCCAGATTTTGGGGCATGACAATAAAAAAACACTACGCCCCCTAGGTTTTTATTTCTAAACTCTCTATCTGTTAAATTACTGCACAACCGCACAGGGGCAGGTTCCTCAATCCACAGGAACACATCTACAGACTACAACACAACTTCAATCAAATCTTCTAATATTGTTAGCTCCAACAGCACCAATTGAAAATTTCCTTCAAGGTGTGTCTCTAGGGTTTGTATCATTTGATTTTGTATATCTGTTTGTAAGGGATTTGATGAAAATACCATAGATCTTCTGTTGCTCACCTCTTATAGTTAAATTAATTTTCTTCATTAATCCTTCTATTTCATTTCTATTAATTCTCTCATGACAATCACATTCTATAATATTATTTCCATAAACCTAAACATTGTTGATTATAAATACATTATTTCACTTTCCCGAAGAAAAAAAATTAGTTGTATATAATAATATTAAGCACATAAACACACATATAACAAGGACTGCTTATCTAAGAAATTAATTTCTCTTCAGTTGTATATAATTTTTTAGAACAACTAGCTTTTACGTTTATACAATTGCTTGAGTTTTTGGGAAAAAAAAAAGATAAAACTTTAACATTAATCCTTTTTCTCTTTGTAAATTGACAAAGTCATCTTTCAATAACACTTTTTCAGTTTGCTGATTCTTTCATTTATAATAGGTCTACAGTTTTTGGTTATTCATAGTGATTTGGATCAATTGGACGTGTTACTAAAAAATCTCTTAGTGGAAATCAAATGACTTGACTCAACCTACTTATTATTGTTCTTCTAAATTTATTTCTTTAAAATTTTATAATAACATGGAAGCAATTTCTGAATATTCAATTTATGTTTTTTTTTTTAATTTTTTGTGTTATGCACAACACATAGGCGCACATTGTTTTTGTTTATGCACAATGCACAAGCGAACATTATTTTTGCCTTATACACAATGCACATGCACACAATTATGCTAAATACTATCTAATATCATATCCATAGGTGTACAAAACACTATAGAATTGAATATGTTAATTTAAATGTTTTTTTTCTTGAGTGGTAGAAATAAGTTGTTATTCAATATTTCATTCCCTAAAATGTGATTAGCTAATTATATAAACTATATCTTTGAATCAGTATAAAAAAAAATTTCAAAAGAAAAATAGAGTCACCACCCTTTTTAGGAAGAGATGGTCACTCGTCAAAGCGAAGTGATATAGAGATCAATCTCAAGGATTTTCCTACAGATCCTGGACTACGAACTCAGATATTGAATTACAATCCTAATGTCTAAGATCAAATTCGTAAAGAATATCTACAAAGGGGTGCTTGCCAACCTCGAAACATATGTTTTCTTATAGGAAATTTGGTAAATATGTTTGGTTATAAATGTATCAGCCAAGTAGGCTGATTGCTTGCGGGCGTGCTAGAGCCGTGGTGTAAACTCGATGTAAACAGTTTGATCGAACACAAATATATCCTTTAGAAGTCTTGTTGGATCAGGCGGTTGGGTAGGGATAGAAAATACGAAACTCCTTATTGAGTTCTTTTCTTGCCTCAATTAAGAGGACTTTTAACTGTGCGCAAAGAATTGCGAGACTGAATCGTAGAAGGAGGGAGGTAGAATGAGAGAGATAGAAGGAGGGAGAAATAGACTGATGGACGGATTAGAGGAGGACGAGAGCAAGAAAATTGAGGGAGATGTAGATCGAGTAAAAAGTAAAGCAATATTCTGGAAGAATATTGTGAGAGAGATAGATTGCACGTGATATAATTATTTTATTATGGTTGTTGGGAACCCTTAATACAGAGTTCTTTGCTTTTATTTATAGAAAAAGAGATACATCACTGAACTTTCTAAATCACAAGATAAAAATGAAATAAACAAATTACAATGAAAAGAAATAAATAAACTATATCATAATGCACCGTATCTTCAAGCCCCCTTGATTGTAGGGAATTAATATTAGCCTTCCTAAAGTCCAAGTCTCACTCTACTTCATCCTTAATGGAACCTTTATCTATACAGAAATTCATAAATTCTGGGGAGTGTACTAATATCACCCCTTCTAGAGTCCAAGTCTATCTCAACTTTATCCTCAATGCAACCTTTATTTGTATAGAATCCATGTTCATTCTAAGGCAGCCCAAATTCATAGGAGTCCTTATTTAATACAAACTAATCCATGCATATACATGGATCATGTTTATACGTATAATTTGTTTTAGTTGACTTCAAGATAGTGGCCTAATCATCAAAGTCCTTATCCACAAGTAATTCACCAATTCTTGGACTTAACTAGAGTCTAAGATGTTAATGACTCTATCTGTTACGCTCCAATAGAGTTCAAGTTACATTCTAACTCATGTACTCAGCCCAGCTTTACCCAAATCGACCTGTTTTTCATGGCTGTCAGCCTAGAGTCCTATTTTGTATTTAGCTCTTCTAATTCATGTTAAACTCCCTGGAGTCCACATTCTACTAGACTCTTTGCTTCTAATTTGCAAGAATAGTTACACAAATATATATATACATATACATATATTTAAGTAACCGTATACACACACACACACATGTGTGTGTGTGTGTGCGTAACTATATTTTAGGACAACTTGCTAAAAATCCTTAGCCCCTAGAGTTTCCTTCTTGATGGACTCCTTCTCAGCCTTACTCAAACAACCCCTAAGGTGGCTGCCAAATGGCGCCATATTTGGGTGTCAGCACAATCATCATGATGATTTTGCCTGGCATGGTTTGATGATTATATTTAGTTAGAATATAGCATAGTTAAGGATACATCATATTGTATATGTTGTTATCTCTTTAAACCAAATATTGGAGAACAATTGGGTGGTGATTCCTTTGTGAGTGAAGGATATTTAAATTGGAAAAGAAAGAAAGATTTGATAAATATATTGGAGGTTCGAACAGTTCCCACAATCAATCTTGGAGTAAGTATCAAGCTTTAAAGAAACAAAAGCAACACATTTAAACAATTTTCTCCAACCAATCAGATAAGGTGTAAATTGAATATCTAGCTCAATTGATTGCATTCGACACCTTTTACGACAAGGGTTTGCATTTCATGGTGATGATGAAACTAAGGATTCAAGCAACCAAGGGAATTTTCTTAAGACATTGCAGTTTTTTGCGGATCATAATGATGGTATTAACGTACTATTTTGAAAAATGCTTATGAAAATCTAAAGTTAACGGCACCTAAGATTCAAAAGGACATTGTTAATGCAATTACAAATGAGACTATCAATATTATCATCAGAGAAATTGGTGATACTTTTTATTTCTATTCTAATTGATGAATTTTGGGACATTTCAACAAAGGAGCAAATGGCTTGTGTGTTACGCTACGTGGACAATAATGGGTAAGTAGTTGAACGTTTTGTCGATCTTGTGCATGTTACTAATACCACTGCCATCTCACTTAAGGTGGTCATAGATAACTTATTTTCTAGACATGAGTTGAGTATTTTTACCTTACGCGGGCAAGGTTATGATGTGGCTAGTAATATGCGAGGACAGTTCAATGGTCTAAAAACTCTTATCTTGAGGGAGAATGAATGTGTTTTTTACATTCATTATTTTTTCCATCAACTTCAATTGGCTCTCGTGGCAGAGGCAAAGAAAATGTTGATATTGTTTCTCTCTTCACTTTTGTCGCTAATCTTGTGAACGTGGTTGGTGGTTCATGTAAATGTTGTGATATGCTTTGAGAGAAGTAAACTTTCATAGTTACGGAGGCACTTAATAGTGATGAGCTTTCAAGTGGGCAAGGCCTAAATCATAACACTTCTCTTGAACGATCTAGTGATACATGTTGGAGTTCACATTATGATACTTTGATTAGTGTGATTACCATGTTTCTAGCCATAGTTGGTGTACTTGAGACAATTGCAAAGGATGGGTCATCTGAACAGAAATTTGAATTAAATCTTCTGTTGGAGTTCATACAATCTTTTAATTTCATATTCTATTTGCATTTGATGAGAACTCTTATAGGAATTACAAATGAGTTGTTGAGGGCACTTCAAAGGAAAGATCAAGATATTGTGATTGCAATATCCTTAGTCAAAATATGCAAGGACCAATTGCAAATGATGATGGAGAATGAATGAGATTCTTTACTTAATGAAGTTTCTTCTTTTTGTGTCAAACATGGCATTCTTGTTCCTAATATGGATGATACATTTCTACCTCTAGGAAGACCACGACATAAAGATCATGAAAATTCAAACTTGCATTATTATCGTGTTGAGTTGTTTTATGCCGTCATAAATGTTCAACTTCAAGAGCTAAATAGTTATTTTACTGAAGCGAATATTTAGTTGTTGCTTTCTGTGGCATGCTTATTTCTGGATGATTCATTTTGTGCTTTTGAGAAGCAAAAACTAATTCGACTTGCTCAATTTTATCTAAAAGAATTTTCTCCAGCTGCTCTTGTGAAGCTTGGTGATCAACTTGAGAATTATATTGTGGATGTGTGCTCTAGTAGCAAGTTTGAAATATTAAAAGGAATTGGTGATATTGCAAAGAAAATGGTTGAAACTGAAAAAAATAATGTACATTCACTAGTTTATTTGCTTGTGACATTAGCATTGATTTTACCAGTTGCAACTGCTATCGTAGAAAGAGCATTTTCTGCTATGAATATTGTAAATAATCGATTACGCAACAAGATGGGAGATGAATGGATGAGTGATAATTTGTTAGTGTATATTGAAAAAGATATATCTAAGGGTGTAGATAGAGAAGCTATCATACAACATTTTTAAAATATGACAAGTCATCGAGGACAATTATAAATGTACTCAATGAAATTATCGATGAATGCTATCATTCTTTTGCTTATTACGGTGACGTAAATGTACTCAATGAAATTATCAATGAAAGTTACTGTTCTTTTGTTTATTACGATGATTTGAATTTTTTATCTTCTTGTTTTTAAAGGCCGCCCCCCCCCCTCTCACATAAATTTTTGGGTCCATCACTGCATGCGGGTTCAAGACCTTCTCCCGGCAAGTCGTCAAATCCTTTAAAAAAATATTATATGACTAAATTACCCTTCACTGAATTTTAAAAACTTTAATAACTTAAATTGCAACAAAATTACAAACATTACCATTTTTTGTTCTATCTTCTTCTCCTTTTCATCTCTTAACAACAAATCATATATACATTGGATTCCAAACTCATCACCATGCAACACCACCAAATTTGTAGTGTGTGATTTTCTATTCTCTCTTTTGTATTGTTCATGGTTTTATACATATATAATTTTTCTATATGTTTGGTTGTATAAATGTATATATTTTTCACATTGTGAAATCTAAATTTGTAGTTTATGATTTTTTTAATAAAAATTTATGTTGAAAGATCTAATTTGGTTGTTTGCCTATTGTGATAGTAATCGTTGGGGAAATTGCTAATTTTGCTACCTATGCGTTCTTGCTATTTTAGTCACTCTTCTTGGTACAGTCAGTTCCATCTATTGGAACGTGTTTCAAAATTATATATATTTTAAACTTTCAATTGTAATTTTTCATCTCCCTTCATCGATTACAAAATTAAATGGGCATAGTTGGTTGATTATGTGATTAAATATATCACTTAATCATCCATGAATAAGGAGACTCTTGGTTGCTTGTAACTCCTATCTCTTGGAACTCCATACTTAATTCATCATTTATTCCTATTGTAACTCATGTCTTTTGAACTTCCATCATTATGTCTATATTTAATCACCCATAAATGACTTATAACTCCTGACTCTTGTGTTACTTGATTAAATACATTATTTAATCACCTATAAATAGAGATCATAAATATGGATCCTATAAAAGGGGGCCTAAGGTGAGCCTTTACATATAACATTGACAGATTCAAAAGTTGAGATGAGTCCAATGTATAATAAGTGAAGTTACCAAGTTCAGAGAAATTTTGGTGACTCTATTGAAGTCTCTGATGTCCCAAGTCTAGAATCTGGCAAGATTCTGATGACGTTTTAAGCTATCAAACTCAAAATTCCTAAGAGGTTCCAGTAGTGATTTGACAACGGAATTTTAGAATTCTAATCAATTTTCTGGTAACGAAATTATCAAAATTCTAAGAATTCCATTCTTGTAACGTTTCCAACTTCTAGTGTATGTGTTTAAATATAATTTTTTAAAATTACACTTTATTTTGGACGTATGTTTGGACGGAGATAAATACACTTGTTCTAGAGGGTGTCACTCTATGGACATACAGATTGTCAAATCTGACTTAGTTGAATTCCAAAGATAGTGTTGCCATTTCATATTTCGATTGCACCTAGGAGAGGCTTCTACTATCTTCAAGAAGCGATTACACTCCTCTAAGCCATAACTTGATATTATTTATAATTTTATTAATTATATTTTTTAAGATAATATTTTATATCACACATTTGTTTTTATGTGATGATTTCATCTTATAATTAAATGTTGCCACTTTTGATTGTCTGGTTCCAACAATTTGAAGAAAGTTGTCGCACATTTATTATATGTGATGAGTGTCACATGGTTCTCTAATCAAATTTCATGATTTTTATGAGGACAACTTTTAAAGCTTGTAACAAGTTAGATCTTCCGGATCATACTCTACTTAGTGATTAATGAGAAGATCACAAAGAAAATTTATTACTTTTGCTGAACACGTGTGGTTAGTGAATTAAAAATAAAGCATCTTTCACATTTTAATTAGTCAAATTCATTCAAAATCTATGAATTAGTGGGGGATCAAATGGCAATAAAAGATAAGTACTTTTTAACTTCTCAAGTGGAAGACATGCACAAACATAATTTTTGGTAATGTGATCTCTGTGAAGGATGTCTTCAGATCTCTGATGATCTTCTTGGTAAGTATGGCTTTGAGGTGAGTTTTTTTATCATTACTTCATCCAAAAATAGCGTGCTTATTAGAATGAGTCACTCCATTAATCGTATGTTTTACAATTATGAAATAATTTCTATTGTCAAGTTTCTTGATTCATGGTATGTCATAAATTTTATTACATGAGCTTAAAAGATTAGCAAATGGTTAATCGAATAGTGAGGTAAGGCTTATGTGAATCAATGCATTTTATGCAGGATGTGCAATTTGGTATAAAAGTCTTTCATGTCTGTTGAAAGGACATTAATCTTAGAATTGATCCATATTTACATGTTTGAAATATGTTAATTACTTTCATGAAGGAAAGTGCTATGTTATCATTTTTTATTGATGATACTAATTTTTAATCCTTGAGAGCTCCTAAATAGAGGCATGATTAGTTTAGGAAGAAAATGATTGCAACTACGTTTCAAATTCTGATATGGAGCTTTAGTGAATTTTAAGGAAATTGTGTCATCGTTATTTGCCTATAAAGTTCTTTATTTGAAATTTTGATATAAAGGATCCTCGGGAGACCAATTTTATTTCAGAAATCAAAAGTTTGATATCCAAACATGATTTAGCACTTTTGCAACCCATTTATATTGAGATCATTTTGAAAAAGTTTAATCACTTTTCAAATGATGCAGTTTCTACTCCAACTGACTCGATTGTGAAGTTGATTAATAATTTAGGCAATTTACGTTTCTATTCCCCTTGATACTAGTGTGGAGTTAGTTCATAATTACGGCAGTGCAGTGAATTAACTTGAAGTCTCGGATTATTGGTGGTGTTCATGATGCAATGTACCAAATCAAGACAAACATAACCTTCGCAGTGGGTACTTTAAGCAAGTACATAAGTTATCCGAGAAAATACCATTAGATTTCTCTTGTAATAATCTTGGGGTACTCTGAATTATAGGTTGCATTATGGCAAAAATTCATCATTCTTAGAGACAACAATATTGTTACTTGAAATTCTGACGAGGATGATTCCTTATTAATAATGGCTTAGATATTCATTTTGGGCGAAGTTAGGATTTCATGGAAATTAAGAGGTTGAATTGTATAACTCATTCCTTGATGGAATCAGAGTTTATATCATTTTCCTCTGCCAGAGAGGAAACTGAATGGCTAAGGAGCGTGTTGGAAGATATTTTGATATGGAATAAACTTATATTGTTGTTGACAATATATTGTGACAATAAGGTTGTAATGTTTCAAGCTAACAGCGAGTGTCCCAATGAAAAATCTAGCCAGATACAATTGAAGCATAATTATGTGAGAAGGATCCTGGTTGATGAAGTTATCACTACTTAGTATGTAATGACCAATCTAATTTAGCAGATCTACTATCGAAAATCATATGAATAGACCTTATGTCCTAGAGTACACTTTATTATGTAAAGGCTAAAGCTAATTTGGCATATCCAATGTCGAAAGGCATGTGAACGAGATATTGTGTTTGAGACATCTAAAGGAATTGGATTAAAGCCTGTAATTGATAATGTTCTAATGTTATGGGAACCCAACCCAATGATATATCTCCCGACTTCAATGAAAAAAATAAGTAACATAACAACTTGTGAGAGCAAATCAATTTCGTTCTTTTCCCTATGATGTGATTATGTATGCTCAATCCTATAAATGAGGAGGTTGAGACTTTGATCTCTTATTGAATCTATATACCGATTTTCGATTGGAATGTATAGGACCACTCCTAATAGATTCACCTAATAATCTTGTAATAAGGAGGTTAAGACTTGGTCTCTTAATGAATCTATATATTATTTATTCGAATAAAGTGTACAGGATCATTTTTGATAGATTTACCAACTAATCTTGTAATGAGTAGGATGAGATTAAGTTCTCTTAATGAGTCCATAACCGATATTTGATTAGAGTGTGCAAGGTCACTTTTGATGAAATTTACTGTATAATCTTGCAATGAGGAGGATGAGATTAAGTTCTCTTAATGAGTCCATAATCGTCATTTGGTTAAAATGTGCAATATCACTCTTGATGGACACCCCGATCTAAGTGTGGAAGTGGGGTCACTTTTATAGGATCTGGACAAGCTTAATCCTTAACGATACTTAGAACTACGAATTCAAGACACATGGCAGAAATGTGTCAAAGCTTTACTATCTCATCTCTGAATAGATGTGTGTGAGAGATAGTTCTAGTTTGTCAACTTGGTTCTTGGTTCAAAACTCTGTTCCCCAAGTTCCTAGATAGACCTAAAATACCTTTATTGGGTAATGGTTCAAGTCCAAAAGACACCATTAATGAGGTACACAACTGTACCAATCGTTCATAAATTATTATTTTTAATTTGAAACAAGTGGGGGATTGTTAGAATGTATTTCAAGTTTATATATATTTTAAACTTTCAGTTATGACTTTTCATCTCTCTTCATCGGTTACAAAATTAAATGGTTATAATTGGTTGATTATATGATTAAATATATCATTTAATCATTTACGAATAAGGAGACTCTTGGGTTGCTTGTAACTCCTATCTCTTGAGATTCCGTAATTAATCTATCATTTATTCCTGTTGTAACTACTGTCTCTTGGGTTTCCATTATTGTGTCTATATGTAATCATCCATAAATGACTTTTAACTCCTGACTCCTAGGTTGTTTGATTAAATACATTATTTAATCACTCATAAAAAAAGACTATAAATATAAAGCATATAAAAGGGGGAAGGGGGAAGGAGGGGGGGGGGGTCTTCGGTGAGCCTTTACAAAAAATATTGACAAATTCAAAAGTTGAGATGAGTCCAATGTAAAGTAAGTGAAGTTAGATGAGTCTAATGTAGAGTAAGTGAAGTTACCAAGTCTAGAAAAATTTTGGTGATTTTGTTGAAGTCTCTTATGACCAAGTCCATAATTTGGCGAGATTCTGATGAATTTTTAGGCAGTCAAACTCAAGATTCCAAAGAGGTTCTAGTAGAAGTTTGACAATGAAATTTTAGAATTTTGATTAGTTTTTTGGTAACGAACTTATGAAAATTCTAAGAATTCTATTCTAGTAACGTTTTCAACTTCTTTGATCAATATACATACATACATATATATATATATATATTGATATGTGTTTGAATATATATTTTTAAAATTATATTTTATTTTGAACGTATGATTAGATAGAGATAAATACATGAGTTCATAGAGGATGTCATTCTATGGACATACAGATTGTCAAATCTGATTTAGTTGAATCCTGAAGATAATACTGTCATTTGATATTCCGATTGTACTTAGGAGAGGCTTTAACTATCTTTAATAAGCGATTATGCACCTCTAAGCCTTGATTTAAAATTATCTGTAATTTTATTAATTATGTTTTTCAGGATATTATTATTTATCACATATTTGTATTTATGTGATGATTTCCTCTTATAATTGTATATAATGATTCATTTAACTTCTCACAAATCTCAAAAACTATATTAATCCAATGGCTAAATATGGATAGCTCATGACTCTTGTCATGAAAAGTTTCTCTTGATAGCATTTTTCTATCTTTACACGTGGAAAGACCCACCAAACCCCACCATCTCTCCTTTTTCTCAAGAAGAAACAAAAATAATCTCAATGATGATACTCTCTATGGGATACTCAGAGGTGCAAAACGACGATAATTTATGTGGTTACACTTCTAATTAAACTATATACATAAAGAATCTCAACGAGAACGTTGAGAAAGAAGGTTAATTTTGTCTTGATTCTTGCCATGATTACTCTACTTTTTTGTAATTTTTTTCCTATATTTTTAAATTATGAATCTTTATTGCGAGGCGAAACTTCATGTATCGCAAGGCGAAGCTTCTACAATGTTTTTACTCATTTTGCAAAATTTGGTTTGGATCTTAAAATTTTTACTCACTGTTTAAAGATCTAGTAATTTGATTGATAAAGGTGAAAAATGCTATAAAATTGAGGGTTTTGTATGATAGATGAAGAAGATGAGAGAGATGGTTTTTCTATTTTATTGGTAAGGGTTAAATAGTCATTCTAGATTCCATTTTTTAATTTAAAATTATTAAAAGTGAAGGGCAAATATGGCATTTTACCACTCAATTTTATCAATAAGGGAAGTCGGTGTAATTAATCACTTTTTAACTATGTGTGTAATTAAAGCAAAACTCAATGGGTGTGAATGTATAAATTACTTCAACCTTTCCTGAGGTTTGCCTTAACTACTCTCGAATTAAAATACTGAATTTTTTTTTATCAACCTTTCCTCAGGTTTGGTTAACTTTCGACCATCTATGTCGTTAGTTAACCGTTAGCTAAATTAAAACATAATTTTAAAATTTCAAAAATGCCCCATGTGCATCAAAATGACAAAATTGACCTTAAGAATCATATGAAATGACTATTTAAATCATAATATTTTGGACCAAAATAGCCTTATATTTTAACTCTTGGATTGTGAATCATTAATATATATATATATTAAATTTACTTTTAAGTGTAAATTTTGAAAAAATAATTTACAAACTTTGATATCTTATTTAAAAATTTTTTTGGTAAGGATAATATTTACAAATTAAATTGCAAAAATTAATATTATATATATATATATAAAATTGAAAATCTATAAAATTTATATATGCATTTCATTAACACAGAGAGATTATTACATCTAAATATTGATACAGAAACTAATCATTCTCAACTTAACAAACAAATTAAAATGTCCAAAAAATAAATTTGGAATCCAGAACAACAATACAATACAAGTGTAATATAACCAACCTCCACCACCTTTTTTGACCTTTTTCAACAACCTCTCTCTCACACTCTCTCTCTCTCTATATCTCTGGTTGTGTGTGCGCCATGGCCAAATTCACCATCTCACGAACATAATTCAAGACCTAATTCATCCCATGTAGGTATGTAAAACCTATGTCAAATATTTTGGATGAATTCTCCCTCGATTAGAGAAAATTTATGTGACCAGCTCCATTCATATGGAATAAGGGGAGGATGACAGTGATATGAACAATGATGGTTTTGCCACGGTACGATTTTCGTAGTGTTGGGTACATGAAGATTGGAGAGTCTCTCTCTCTCTCTCCATGTATGTGTGCCATGGTCAAATTTTCCATCCCATGAACCCAATTCAAGTCATCGCTATTTAATGTCTAATAAAGAATAACAACTACACTAAGGGTTGAAGATGTGTGATAGGAAAGGAAGAGGTAGAGACCATGATACAATTCGTGTCAGTGCAACTATGAAAGTACAGATCAGAGAGGTAAAGATGTGTGTTGAATGTTGATATAGAGTTAGGAAGATTTGAAGGATTTATTGATAGGTATTTCTACTTGCACAGGACAAGAAAATGAGCCCTTACACTGTACTTGCATCCTAGTGTGTTTGGTTTGACATGGGTGGCGTCGCCAATGGAATTTGGTGGAGGGAGTGGCGGTGGACGGTGGAGATCGAGAGTGTGGCAGTAGCGGTGATGGTGGAGAGAGAGAGAAAGTGGTGGTGGAGAAAGAGGGGCATAGGCAGTGGGAGAGAGAGTGGAGTGGTCAGGGCGATCATCGAGGGTACATTGGTTATTTTGACTTAGTAGTTAATTTACATCTAAATAAGTAATTTATGGATATATTATATTTGGTGCGTTCACTGACAAAAATATTTATATTTTAGCACTTTGAAAAAAAATAAAAATATATTATTATTTTTCTTAGTGGAAACAGAATGCATTTATTAAAACTTGTTCTCACATTTTTTAAAACAAAAAAACAATAAACAATATTTAGTAATACATTTGTTACACAAATTTATTTTTAATTTTATTTTTGATTCATTTATTAAAAACTAACATTCAATCACAGTAAAAAAATATAATTTGCAACTAGTTCAAATAATAGTTCATATTGCTTGCCTTAAAAAAAAAAACTTAACATTTACCAAATAAAAAATAAAAAAATTACTTAACTTGATTGTCAACCACTTCTGTCTCAAGCACATCTCTTAGATATTTAAAGCCATAAATCCTAATAATATCCAATACATGAACATAAAATACAATATATTTTTTTTCCCGTTTGGTTAAACTCCTAACAATTTATACTTGGACTCTTTACATATATCATATTCATTTGACTAGCAATTTGTAGATTTTATGTTGGAATTCCTATTTTTTTTTATGTATTTTGAATATACAAATTATTAATCATTTATGCCTTAAATATAAAAAATCTAACTTGTATATCAAGTTTAGGGAAAATACTTTATGGAAGACTGGATAAATTCATTAGGTAAGAATTGGATAATTTTTCTTTTCTTTTTGTTCTCTTTCTTTTTTTCATATTTGAATATATAACTATTAAACAATACAAAAGAATTTTTTATCTGAACTAGTCTTTCATAAGGATGATATGATATATATGTGAAAATTAAGTTAAATTAAAATTGATATCATATATACGTGAAAATTAAATTAAAAAAAATTGATACAAATTAAAAGATAATACACAATATGTATATAATAAAAGTTATTATTTATAAGTGCTTTTTTTTTTAAAAAAAAGATGAAAGTAAGAGCATTTTTAAAGTATTTTTTATTTGCATATAGATAATTTATACACATTATATATTATCATATTAATTTATTATATATTATATAAGTAAGTAAACAAGAAAAAGATTATAATATGTAAATAAGAAAACAATTGTGTAAAAAAACATGGATAGTGAAAATTATGTTTAATATTATATATTATTTAATTAAATGGATCCTGCTATCGTGGAAAAAATATTTTTCTGTTACCGTAAAAAAACAGAAAAAAATATAAACATTTTATTAAACATAATTTTTGTTTTTGTATTTACCTTTTTAGAAGATAGAAACAAGAAAACAAAAAAATATTTCTGTTAGCATGCCCTTAGTCAATGAAATACATCTGCAGTTGTCAGAATATCCTTAAAAAAATTTAATCTAATAATGTTAATTAAAGCAATCATGATGGTTGGTGTTACAGGGTTAAATTCGAAGCTAAATTTTTCGCCTGTAATGGCACTTGGGGCCACCAAGTCTCAGCCAACGCACTGTATAAAGAAGTTAGGGCACATAGAGTTACGGGACAAGGTCCCAACCTTTCACTTTTATTAAACTCAAAAGTTTGTACAAAGGATTTCGGGCTAGGCTCAGGCAAACACTCACAGTGTATCTCTCTATATCTTCTCAGCCACTGCCATGCAGTTTATATAGGCTACAATCAAAACTGTCTATCAAACTGCTCTCACCCAACTGCCCATGATCTGCACTAAGGTGGTTACAGCCCAACCACATAGGCACTCAACCAATCATGAAACAACAGATGCCCTAGGCAGTTTCCTCCCACAACTGCCTGGTATACATATATCTATACATATATGTTGCAGTTGACATCCCCAACTTCTAGGTAGCCAACCAATGGAGGACAAGCACTCCCATATGCAATTTACACCCCAAACTGCTAGGGTTAGGTTCCAATCCGAATTTGCCACGTAGGTCTCTATAGTTGCCAGCCTTCAACTGCTAGAGTAGTGCACACACAACTGTCAACAACTGCTACAAGCCACCACTTCGTCAAGCAACTGCCACAAGCTATATCATTGACTGCCATGCATATTGTCACACACAATCACTTGCCACAAGCCAACCGCCCATTAATTGCAACTACCCACACCTGTCCATCTTTGAATGGATAATGTGGCCTCATCAATTAGTGTGCATCACAGACCATGCACGTCATTAGCATCCAAGGAAAGCCATCGACTGGGCTCACTAGCTTGCCCAACTAGTGAGTGTGGGTGCCATGGCCCAAGCCATACCCCAAAGTCATGCACCACCAGCCTTGTCTAGCCCACTTGTTATGTTGCCCTTGCCCAAGCAACATGTGCCCATGCGTTGCCACCACCAGCCATGGTGCACTACTAATCCGAAAACCAACCACTGTGCTCAAGGGTCCATGCGCGTGCTAGGGTTGCCAAGCCCTTGCACAAGGCGTGGGGCATGTCCATGGCATAACGGTCCCATGGCAAGCCCACCCTTGGCTTAGGGGGGAAATTTCTTCAAGCATCCATACCCCCCTATATATGCAAAAGTAACTTTCACGGATCTGCCAAGAAGAGACATACTATATGTCTGAGGAGTCATAATGATAATTTCCAAAAATCCCAAATATTTCAAATTACCAAAATACCCTTCCAACAGAACTTGCATATAATTACAAAACTGCCACTGAGGCTAAGTCTGCCAATCCTTAGCCACGTAAGGGCATGGCATGCACCAACCTGCCCATGTCTTGCTCCGGGACACTGTCATGCGCGCGTGCCTTATGCTGGGACACTGTCATGCGCGCGTGCCATGCGCTAGGACACTGTCATGCGCGCACGGGTGCTCGTTGTGCGCGCGAGTGCTCTGTAGTGCGCTGGGACACTGCCATGCGCGCACGAGTGCTCTGCCATGCGCTGGGACACTGTCAAGGGCTGTCACACAGCCATGCAAGGGCATGGCATGCACCAGCACGCCCATGCCTTGCCCTGGACATGTCAAGGGGCTAACAAACCACCCCCACTAGAAGAGTCCGACATCCTCGTCGGGTGACTATCCAAATAATCCCGAATTTGCTTTTCAAATTGCCAAAGTGTAACATCTCTTTCCCAGCTTACATCAGCCTCGCTACTATCCTTCCATTGTACCAAATAATCAGTCCGCCGGTTCTTCTTGCTCTGACCTTGAGTCCTATGAGCCAGAATTTTCTCCACCTCTCTGTCGAACTATTTTCTGATAACAGGAGGAGCCCTCTTAGCTTGCTATCTTGTAACATCAGTAGCATCCTCATTATACAGTTTGAGGAAGCTCACATGGAAAGTAGGATGAATTTTTAACCTTTCAAGTAATTTCAGCCTATATGTAACACTTCCAACTTTCTTCACAATTTCAAAGGGACCATCATACTTTTGGATTAGTCCTCTGTGGACTGTTTTGCTGCTAATTTTCTTCCAAATTTGTGGAGTCAATTTCAGAAAAACTTTGTCTCCAACTTGAAATTCCAGTGGCCTCCGGTGCTTGTCAGCATACTTCTTCATTCTACGAGCAGCTTTGTCAAAGCTGTCACGGGCCTTTTCTAGCATCTTCGGTCTAGAACGGGCATATCTGTATGCTGCCGGACATGTACCACCTGTCCTCTGCACTGCAACATCCTGCAGTGTCCGAGGTTGTTGACCCATTGCCAACTCAAAGGGACTCATCCCAGTTGCTGAGGATCTGTGCAAGTTGTAGCAAAACTGCGCAGTATCCAGCAACTCAAGCCAATTTCTCTGACTTGCAGTGACATAGTGCCTCAGGTACTCTTCAAGCAACTAATTCATCCTCTCCGTCTAAGGATGGTTTGCTGTAGAGAACTTCAACTCAGAACCCAACAAGTTAAACAGCACAGTCCAGAATCTTCCAGTAAACCTGGCATCCCGGTCACTTACAATGTCTTCTGGTAAGCCAAAATAATTAACAACATGCTTGTTAAATAAAACAGCAGCCACATCTGCTGGACATGCATGTGGTGTAGGAATAAAAATGGCATATTTAGAGAATCTATCTACAATGACAAAAATAGATCTCATACCGTCCACTTTTGGCAAACCAGAAATGAAGTCTATAGAAATGGACTGCCATGGACGTTCTGGCACAGGCAAGGGTTGCAGCAGCCCTGCCTCCTTCCTCCTCTCTAGTTTGTCCATCCGGCAAACAAGGCATGTCTTCACATATGCCTCAACATCTTCCTCCAGCTTGGGCCAATAGTAGGTTCTGGAGATCAAAGCAACCATCCTGTCGATCCCCGGATGTCCTGCCCACTGAGGATCATGCATTTCCCGCATGATTTCTCTCCTTAGTCCCCCACTAGGAACGTAGAGTCTGCCTCCCTTGGCATAGAGCAAGTCATTTTCTAGCCAATATCTCCTCATGAGCCCATCAACTACCTGTTTCTTGAGCTTCACATAGGATGTATCTGTTTCAGATTGCTCTTTGATTTTCTCAAAAAAATCAGAATGAACACTTGTGAGTGCTGCAACGTACTTTTCTACTTCCTTTCGACTCAGAGCATCAGCAACCTGGTTTAGCCTTCCAGGCCTATGCACCCATTCGAAATTGAACTGCCCCAGGAACTCCTGCTAACGAGCTTGTTTGGGAGTCAATTTCTTCTGAGTCTTGAAATATGTATTTGCCACGTTGTCTGTCACAACAGTGAACTTAGTTCCCAGCAAATAGTGTTTCCAAGTGTCCAAGCAGTGCACTACTGCTGTCATTTCCTTCTCATGGGTTGTGTAGCGTTGTTCAGCATCTTTTAGCTTCCTGCTCTCGAAAGCACAAGGATGTTTCTCTTGAACCAGCACGCCACCAATCGCCCTGTCAGAAGCATCTGTATGTACCTCAAATGGCAAACCAAAGTCAGGTAATTTCAAAACGGGTTCTGAAGAAATTGCCTGTTTAAGCTTCTCAAAAGCCATCTCGCATGCCTCAGACCACACCCATTGTTGGTCCTTCCTAAGCAAATCTGTCAAAGGGTTCACTATCTTTGAATAGCCCTTTATAAATTTTCTGTGGTAGTTTGCCAACCCAAGAAATGATCTCAGCTCAGTCACTTTGGTAGGTGCAGACCATTCAACAGTGGCCTTGATCTTCCTTTCATCCATTCGGACTTGGCCTTTACAAACCCAATGTCCCAAGAACATCACTTCTTGGCGACAGAATTCACACTTCTCCTTCTTGACATACAACTGGAACTCCCTCAGTTTGGAAAATGTCAATTTTAAGTGCTGTAAGTGGTCTTGCAAGGACTCACTGTAGATGACTATATCATCCAAGTAAACGACAACAAAACGATCGATATAATCATAAAAAACATCATTCATTAAGTTGCAAAAGGTAGCCGGGGCATTGGTTAGCCCAAACGACATTACAAGGAATTCAAAAGACCCATAACGAGTCACACATGCTGTTTTCGGTTCATCACCTGCAGCAATTCGAACTTGCCAATATCCAGCACGCAAGTCCAGCTTAGTAAAATAAGAAGCTCTTGCCAAACGGTCAAACATATCTGCAACGTTTGGAATAGGATACTTATTATTCACTATTACCTTATTCAGAGCCCGATAGTCAACACACATGCGCATTGAACCATCCTGCTTGCGCTGGAACAGAACTGGGGCACCATATGGGGCTTTGGATGGCTGGACATACCCGGACTCCAGCAGATCATCCAATTGCTTGCGCAACTCTGCAAGTTCAGAAGGGGCCATCCGGTAAGGGGCTTGAGTAGGAGGCCTAGCACCAGGCTCCAACTCAATGACATGGTCTACTACTCTTCGAGGGGGAAGCTGTTTGGGGAGTTCAGCTGGCATCACGTCTGCAAACTGATCCAGAACTGTAGCAATAGAGTCTGGGACCTCCACAAACTGATTTGGCTTGGTCTCAACCAAATCTGCCAGATACGTGCTTTCACCTTTCTTCAGACCAGCCTTCACCTACAAGGCTGAAATTGTCTCAGTTCTATTCTTCCTCTTCCCATTGTTGTCTTGTACTTGAGTCACTACTGGTACAAAACAAGCGGCTCCTACAGCTCCAATCAGAATTCCTCCTAGGTGTGGCATCAACGACAGCCTGGCTCTCACAAAAAAGTCAATCCCAAGGATGACATCAAAATCGTCCAGTGGTATGACCATAACACTGCATTGTCCGTACCAATCACCGATCTTCAACGTAGTGGTAGCCATGCCTTGCACAGGCCTGGTTGCTGAATTCACAGCTTTTATTTTGCTAGAATTATGAGACAATTTTAAGTCATAATTGTCCATCTCTCTTCTGCAAAGAAGTTGTGGGTAGCACCTATGTCCACCATTGCTAGAACGACTTGATTGTTGATCATTACCCGAACATACATCAAACCTTTCATTTGTTCAATTGTAAGAACATTCAGCAATTGTAGAGGGTTGACTCGGTTGGGTGGTCCGAGTCAGAATCCCTACCCTCTCTTGCATTATCAACGACGATAGCAGTCAGTTTCTCCCTTTTTGGACAGTCTCGAACCCGATGGGGTCCATTGCAAAGAAAGCAGCCCGCAGTAGGTCTTGCGACACTAGTGCTAGCCCGGTTGCTGTCTCCTGCTTTGGACTTGTTAAAATGGTTCACCTTTTTCGAATCTTTCCTCTTCTCACCATGTTTAGAGGCTGGATCCACCATCTTGAAGTCTATAAGACAGTTTGCCGCCGTCATAGCAGTAGGAAGGTCTCGCACACCTTGCCTACGCAATTCAGCCTGAGCCCATGGCTATAGTCCGAATAGAAAGTTGAACAACTTGTCTTCCTCGGACATGTTCCTGATGTCAAGCATCAAGAAACTGAATTCCTTTACATAGTCCCGTACTGTGCCCACATGTCTTAACTTTTTCAAAGTTTCCCATGCAATCCAGGCCGTATTGTATGGAAGGAACTGATCCTTCAGTTCTTTCTTGAGTATATCCCACGCTTTAATTCGAGGTCTGCCTACAGAGGCATCATCCTCAGTCCGTGTGCGCCACCACAGTTTTGCATCACCGGACAGATACATGCTGGTGATGGTGACCTTCTCAGAGTCTGGGATACGGGCAGCTTTAAAGTACTGCTCTATGATCCAGAGGAAATTTTCCAGTTCCTTTGCATTCCAAGAGCCACCAAAGGATTTCGGTTCCGGCACCTTTATCTTGGACGTCGGGGTTTCAGCAACAGCATTGCTTTGGCTATGAAGTGCCCTCTTCACCAGGGTCACATCATCTTCCATGTCCTTCAGATTCGCCTTGAAGACATCAGTGAGGGACACCATGTCTTCCAAGACACCAGCAAGTTTATCTCGAGTGACTGTCATGAATTCTTCCACAGAATCTTTTAAAGACAGCAAATCAGAAGACAAACCTTCAACTGTCGTCTTCATCATTTGAACATCAGCAACGAGTTGTTCTGTCTGAGTAGTAATAGGCACTGCATTCTCAGACGAAGGAACACCGACGATGTCCTCCAAACGAGCCACTCTATCTCTTGTGTTCCCACCAGCCATTGTCGCAACCAACCTGGCTCTGATACCAACTGTTACAGGGTTAAATTCGAAGCTAAATTTTTCGCCTGTAATGGCACTTGGGGCCACCAAGTCTCAGCCAACGCACTGTATAAAAAAGTTAGGGCACACAGAGTTACAGGACAAGGTCCCAACCTTTCATTTTTATTTAACTTAAAAGTTTGTACAAAGGATTTCGGGCTAGGCTCAGGCAAACACTCACAGTGTATCTCTCTATATCTTCTCAGCCACTGCCATGCAGTTTATATAGGCTACAATCAAAACTGTCTATCAAACTACTCTCACCCAACTGCCCATGATCTGCATTAAGGTGGTTACAGCCCAACCACATAGACACTCAACCAATCATGAAGCAACAGATGCCCTAGGCAGTTTCCTCCCACAACTGCCTGGTATACATATATCTATACATATATGTTGCAGTTGACATCCCTAACTGCTAGGTAGCCAACCAATGGAGGACAAGCACTCCCATATGCAGTTTACACCCCAAACTGCTAGGGTTAGGTTCCAATCCGAATTTGCCACATAGGTCTCTATAGTTGCCAGCCTTTAACTGCTAGAGTAGTGCACACATAACTGTCAACAACTGTTACAAGCCACCACTTCGTCAAGCAACTGCCACAAGCTATATCATTGACTGCCATGCATATTGTCACACACAATCACTTGCCACAAGCCAACCGCCCATTGCTTGCAACTGCCCACACCTGTCCATCTTTGAATGGATAATGTGGCCTCATCAATTAGTGTGCATCACAGACCATGCACGTCATTAGCATCCGAGGAAAGCCATCGACTGGGCTCACTAGCTTGCCCAACTAGTGAGTGTGGGTGCCATGGCCCAAGCCATGCCCCAAAGTCATGCACCACCAACCTTGTCTAGCCCACGTGTTATGTTGCCCTTACCCAAGCAACATGTGCCCATGCGTTGCCACCACCAGCCATGGTGCACTGCTAATTCGAAAACCAACCACTGTGCTCAAGGGTCCGTGCGCGTGCTAGGGTTGCCAAGCCCTTGCACAAGGCGTGGGGCATGTCCATGGCATAACGGTCCCATGGCAAGCCCACCCTTGGCTTAGGGGGGAAATTTCTTCAAGCATCCATACCCCCCTATATATGCAAAAGTAACTTTCACGGATCTGCCAAGAAGAGACATACTATATGTCTGAGGAGTCATAATGATAATTTCCAAAAATCCCAAATATTTCAAATTACCAAAATACCCTTCCAATAGAACTTGCATATAATTACAAAACTGCCACGGAGGCTAAGTCTGCCAATCCTTAGCCACGCAAGGGCATGGCATGCACCAACCTGCCCATGCCTTGCTCCGGGACACTGTCATGCGCTCGTGCCTTGTGCTGGGACACTGTTATGCGCACGTGCCATGCGCTGGGACACTGTCATGCGCGCGCGGGTGCTCGCTGCTGTGCGCTGGGACACTGCCATGCGCGCGCGAGTGCTCTGCCGTGCGCTGAGACACTGCCATGCGGGCGCGAGTGCTCTGCCATGCCCTGGACATGTCAAGGGGCTAACAGTTAGAGTATCTTGCCAAAAGGGTCAAAAACTCTCTTATGCTTTTAAAAAGGTGCAAGAAATTCTTGTGTTTTTTTTTGGACAATATTACACTCTAACATTTGTAAAAGTGTGCAATTTACTCCCTCTTGCACATATTATATTTTTTATGACCATTTTACCCTTTATTTTATTAAAAAAAGAGGAGGCTTGTTTCCCCAAAAAAAATTTCGAAAATAATTTCTAAAGAAAAAAACTAAATATGCACAATTACTTAATAAAAATTTTTGAGAGGGGAGGTTTTTATTTTTATTTTTTATAATTAAGTTATATCAATTTACGAAAATAAAAATAAAAATGCACAATTACATAATAAAAAATTTTGAATTTTTTTCTTGAAAAATTTTCCATTAGAAAGAGAGGGGTTTTTTTTATATTAAGTTTTTATTTACCTTAATAAAAAAAGAGGAATTTTTTTTCGGAAATTTTTTTTTGAAAATTGTTTCAGGAAAAAAACTAAATATACACAATAATAATAATTATTAATTTTTTTTTTCAAAAATTATTTTATTTTCATAATTCTCTCTCTTTCTAATGAAAACTTTTTTGAAAAACAAATTTTTATTTTTTTCTGTAAATTGATATAATTTAATATAAAAAACCTTTCTTTTTTCAAAAATTTTTATTAAGTAATTGTGCATACTTAATTTTTTTATTCGAAATTAGTTTTGGAATTTATTTTTTCTATATTTTTAATAATAGAAAGATAAAATGGTCATAGAAAAATATAATATGTATAAGATAGAATAAATTACTATTTTTATGTGAGTGCGGCGAGATTCCAGAAAAAAGAAAAAAGAACACATGGATTTTTGGCCCATTTGCCGAAATTTATTAAAAAAAACAAAAGGCAATATGATCTTTTCCCTCCAACTCTCTGCTCTCTCTCTCTCCTTCTATCTGCATCACAAAGTTTCAAGAACAATTTAACATCCGATGGACTCAACCAGATACACATGCCTGAAACTTGAGCTCCCAAACAAGTCCGAACCCGAAGAAACCGAACAGATCTTCGTGAAAGGTTCGTGGTTCGAGTCTCGCTTCGAACTCTTCATCACCGATGGCCTAGATGCTTGGATTTGCGAAGGTACCTACCCAATTTGCCAATTGCAATTGAATACATGTAGAATTTTGATCAATTTCGTTTATTTTCTATGAATTTTATTGCAGCATCGGAGGATGAGGTTAGAGAGAGAGCGTCTCAGTGGGACCAACCAGTCTCCGAGTACATCGAGTTGGCCGAACGATACCTAGGGTTTCAACAGCCTGGTTCCATTTATGGGTTCGCGGATGCTGGAAAGGGGCATAGAAGAGTCAGTATATCTTTTCTTTAATTATGTCATCAGTTGATACATATATATGTGTGTGTGTATGTAAAGTTGCTATTTTGCTGTTCATTGGGTTCATTTCAGTAGCTTATTCGGTAAATTTGGAACAAAATGCTATATAGGTACTGGGAGAATTTCAGTTTTAGCAAACCATTAAATTGATTAAGGGCATGCTTCTGTGTTCCTTGAATTTTTGTGGTCCCATCAAAACTTCATATGGCATTTCAATTTCAATGGAGTCAATTTAAAATATGGCAGCCATCTCAAAAGTGATGCTACAAATTATGAAATTTGTCGTCTCAAATAATCCTAAATGTGATCACGTGCCATGAAATGTCATGAAGTTTTCCCTTTTTATGGTCTCAGTCTAGATGCTTATTAGCTAAATTAGAAAGCCATGTAAAATGCCAACAGGACCGTCCAGATTTAAGGGATGCACTATCAGATCCTAGATTAATTTTTGGAAATTTTAAGTTCTTTTGGGCCCTTAAAAGTTCTCTAAGAAGGACTTGAATAACAAGAAGTCAACAAGGGGTGCTTGCTGAGGAAGCCTAAATTGTTTAGGGATTTATTGGGAAATAATAGTTTGTCCCAGATAAGGACTAGGCTGTTAAACTTAGACCCATTGACTTTGGCTAAAATAGTTTCAATGTGCTTAGTGCTTTGAACTATTGCAAACCCAAATTGACCATACCTATGCCATTTCTAGAGTAGAAGGAGGGGTTGATCAGGGAACGGACATGAAGTGAATGGGCGCATTTCTAGTGATGTGTGATGAATTATAACAATCAAATCAAAGGAAACTTCTTTATAGCCATCCGATCTGTGTTCCATGACCAAAAGTAACATATAGTCAAGAAGCATACTTAGAACGAAAGTGTTGAGATGGATGAGTAGCCAGGCAAAAGCATATAATCAGGAGTTAGATAAATGATACTAGAGAGGAAGATATAGAAAGTTGGCTAGAATAATTTTCTGTCAAGTGCAATGGATACCTATCTTCGCCCTCAAAATCCCATGTGCCTTACGTGGTTTAAATCCCCGACTTCTTTCAAATGAAGTCTCTTGGAACCTACCCACTGCAATTAGACCAATACGATTTTCGTGTTGGAACAATGATTTATTGAGTTTATTTTCAGTTATACCTATCAAAAGGATATTTTTAGTTGAAAGATAATCCTCGTGCAGCCTTTTATGTGTTGTTAAATGTACTGTGTTTTTTTTTAAAAAAATAATACATAACATAACATACAGTTTAAATTTTTTAAGAAAGGCTTTCTTTGATTCTGACCTCTTCAAATGAGACCTTGTTATCTAAGCAAGAAGGATTGGGGGAAAAATACTTTTTTTTGTGAGTGTTGAAAACATGTTAATAAATATAACTTTATGGTACTTCACAAGAAAAGGAATTAAAACAAAAGACTTTATGGAACCTTAGAAAGTGCAGAAAAAGTTTGACTGAATTTTTGTTGACTCTAATATTTTTGTGATTTCGTTGCATACGTATAATATTGAAAGAGGTCATTGCATTTAGGGGAAAAAAAAGGTCATTGCATTTAGGGAAAAAAAAAGGTCATTGCTTGGTATAGTGGTAAAAGTCCAGAATGACATGTTAGAGGATTGCAGATCTAAATCTCTGAGTAGCTAGTTTCTGGAAATTATACTACAGATTAGATTTGTCTCCAGTCTTTCTGATATCTGGCTTAGGCAGGACCTCCTCGCATTATTGGCCTCTATATATAACATGGAAGCGGACCAGGATTTGTGTTGGCCACCAAAACAGCTTGGGAATCACTAATGATGCTACATTACTAAGAGAATTAGCAAGTAACTTTGTCCTAGAATGATAACAAATCCTTTAGTTGTATGAAGTCCTCATTTATATCACTAAGTTGAATTGGCTTATGTATTGTTAAATATGGTTGATATGTAAGATCCCAGTAAAATTGTTATATAAAAAGCTAATATTATTGTTATTTTCTTCTGGTGTAATGTTTTGCAGTTGTCATGGACATTTGAAAAGCAAGGGACTAAGCTAGAGTGGAGATGGAAATGTCAGCCGTCGCCTAATAGTAAGAAAACAACAGCAGGAATCTTGGATTTCCTTATGGATGCAAACATACGACTAAGTGTAAGATTGTGTTATTGTATTGTCCAACGTGAAGTAATTTATATGAAACATCTTTTTTGGAGTTCATTTTATGGTAGTTACCATTTTTATTTGCATTTTTCTCTTCTTTCAAGAACTTATCCATTTACTGATTATTCATTGTCATTGTAGTTCAATGTGTCAGAATAGATGTTTGGATAATGTGAAATACATTTTATGTGCTTTTTTTTTTTTTTCACTACGATTATTGCTGGAGGAAGAAACTAACTCTAACCTTCCAATTTTAGACTTCTAGTCAGAGGACTCAGCACATATGAAAATTAACAAAACCAAAGTCAATAATTTTGCAGTTGCTGCTATTAGATCTAGTGTCATAGCTTCTTATTAGGGAGAGTGGTAGTTCGTTATCTAGTACTATGAGGTTTCATAAACGTATTCTTGCTCTCATACTGTTTCTTTATAGTTACAGCAAGTCCTGCTGGAGCACATTGCTATGTATGATTTTGAAAAACTGATGGCACTGTACTTGGTTTGTGGGAGAAGGACTAGTCCCTCTAAAAGAAGGAAAATGGAAGGTTCAAAGTGGGCCACATGAAGTCTTTTGCACATCATTTGATCATAAGCCAAGTGGTGCAGTCTGATGGCAACGGCCAACGTTATACAATTCAAAGCTTTCCTTTCTGTATTGTTATGGAAGAAGAAAATAATCAAGGTTGTTTCATAACTTGTTTAACTACCTCTCTGACGAATTATAGATGCTTGTGATGTCG
This sequence comes from Cornus controversa, assembly GCA_026545225.1. Lineage (NCBI taxonomy): Eukaryota > Viridiplantae > Streptophyta > Magnoliopsida > Cornales > Cornaceae > Cornus > Cornus controversa. Next base: position 34,609,363 of record CM048849.1, read on the forward strand.
TATGATGAAGCTCTAGCTAAAGTCAAGTTAAATATATTTAGGGTTGGTTGGTTATTTCCCTAGTTCATAATCTTTTTTGGTTGTTTCGTGTGTTATCCTTATTTTAGAGGCATGGTTAGAATTAAGTTTGGTCAGGAAGGTGGTTCCAAGAATTTTATGGACAACGAGATTTATTTGGACTCTTTACATCTTAGGTTTGAGTGGGACTTGGACAGTAGGACCATTTGTTAAGTTATTTACATTTTCTTTTAGGTTTTACATTGTTAGGTCAATAGGACTTGTGTTAGCATATTTCGTGAATCAAAACTAGAGTCTGCAATTTTTTTTTCTCTCTAGGTACTCAATGAGAATACTAAGCTTCCATGTGTTGGATAACAAATTGCACTCAATTCTAAAAGGATATGGCAATATCCCAATTCAATAAAATCACCAATTGAGCCAAAATTTCTCGATAATCTAATGCCTAAGCTCTATTAAACTCAAGGATCTTCTAATTAGCCTCCAATTTTTTTTTTCTTTCTTCATACAAATCTAATCTCTTCTTCTGATATACTTGACTCTCCAATAGATCTACTAACAGAACTCTTGTATTGTTACACACTTACACCATTATCACAGTGAAGGGATTATATATATTTTTCATAAGTAAAGATTCATTAGAAGGCATTCAAACAGGGAATGTAGCCCACAAAAGCTACACAAGGACCAAATAGCCCCCCTAAACTCTTAGACTATCCAAAATATCAACTATCTCCCCTATAGATTTACAATTTCTTTCCATAACCCAACAAAAAAGAGAACTAATAATAGAGAATTTCAAGAATGAAGGGATTAGATTTGGATGAAGAAAGAAAAATTTGGAGTTTAATTAGTAGGTCCCTAGAAGTAATAAGTCGTGTAAAATAGCTTATGCATTAGATTATTGGGAAATTAAATTATATCAGTGCTCAATTGGCGAAGTTATCAAATTGAGATATTGCTTAGATGTTTTCTTGAATTGACTGTAATTTGTTACCCCATCACATTGTAACTTTGGCAGTATTCTCGTTGAGTACCTAGAAGAGAGTGTTTGACATTATGAATACTTTGAACTTGATATCTAAGCCCATTGTGAATTTTGAAAGTTTAAAATATATAATATATATAATAAGATTGGAGAGAAAGAGCAGAAAAACAAGAGAGAAAGACTGTAGTAGCCAAGAATAAGAAAAGAAAAAAAAGAAAAAAAGGAAGAAGAGAAGAAGAGTAAAGCTTTGTTATTTTTTATTTTTTTATTTTCCAAGAAAAAGGTAGGATTTTGTTTTCCTACTTCTTGTACAAGTTTCGATGATAGATTTATATATGCATGTGTTATATCTCAAAGGATTTGGTTTTGAATGCATATTTGTACTCAGTTTTCGTGGAAAGTATTTGCTTACTGAAATCTTGGTTTTGCACTTGGTTTCCATGGAAAATCTTTGCTTATTTGGTTTGAAAATATTTCAATAATTTGTATCATTTTGAACTCGGTGCCATTGGAAATACATTGATTTGCAAAATATATAGACTTTTTTTTTGTGTGTGTGTGTGTGGACATTTAATGGATGCCTAAATTGTAGCTGAATTCTTGAGGTTGATAGAGAGCATTTAGAGCGTCCTTTTACCGAGGAGGAGGTTCTCTAGGCTTTAAGGGTTGTAATGGAGATAAGGCGCCGGACCAAATGGTTTGTTTATGAGGTTCTTCTAATAGAATTGGGATAGGCAAGGCAGCTTTGAGAGGAGTTTGAATGCTACCTTTATTTCTCATTCTTAAGAAGGGAGGGGCCTTGGATGTGAAGGACTTTAGGCCTATAAGCTTGGTATGCAGTATATATAAGCTAATTGCCAAAGTCCTAGTATTGAGATTGAGGGAGGTTATAGATGTTATGATCTCATAATGCCTTTATTGGTGGGCGGCAAATCTTGGACTCCGTGTTGATTGCTAGTGACTGTATGGACTCCATGTTGATTAGTGGTTTGTAAGTTTGATATTGAAAAAGCTTATGACCATGTGAGCTGTAATTTTTTGACGCATGTCCTTGAGTGACACTCCCCAATTTTCATGCATAAGTTAGCCAGGCTCACACATGAAAACAGGGAGCGTCGACAATCGATAATAAACAAGCACAAAATACAAGATGCAATAAAGAAAGAATTAAATTGCAGAAAGGAAAAAAACTAATAAATAATAAATTCCCAAATACCATAAACCTCTATGTAATTAATCCACAAATAATTCGGAATAAATACCAAAATCCTCAATTAAATACAACTCGGGAATCCCGTAACTCAAGGACCCAGAAATCCATAACTGGAAAGAAATTATAATCTAATAATCTAGAAAATAGAATAGTATCAAGTCCCTACTTAAAAGTGACTGGAATAGAATGTAGACACGTGAATCTAAGAAAACCATAAAATCAACCCTGTTGTTGGAACTGTCTTTGACATAAAAGTTTGTCAATAACAGATGGGTTAATCCCACGAGCAAGTCCTCGCTACTACAATACAACAAAGTACCAATAAACCCATCATCTTTACAAAATAACAGAGAACCCACAATATAATCCACACATATTAAATATACATATGTGATCAACAATAAATTATAAAAAGTATAGGCAACTCAACCATGTTGGCAAACTCATATAGAAATAAATAGGCAACTCAATCATGCCCGCAAATGTATAAAAATATTAATAGGCAACTCAACCATGCCTGTAAATAAAAGTAGGCAAATCAACCATGCCTACGAATAACCACGCACCCGACAACTCAACTATGTTGTAACAAATCAATCATGTTAGTTGGTACTAGTGAGATTGTGTTAATCAGTTAGCGCATAGTGGTTCCATTACACATAACACAAATGCAATACGATAAAAATCATAATAAACATATTTAATAATTTAGTTAAACAATTCTCACGTTTATTACTAGATGAGTGGCATCCCATGCCCTATGCATACTCAAAGTATTCCAAACCAACCATTGTACCAAACATCACCACGACACGAAGAACTTAACAATAATGCACTACACAACTTTAATCCTATCATACTAGGTCATAAAATTTAGAAAACAATCAAGCATTCATATAACTCAAGTATTAGCATGTGAATAACATTGCACATATATTTTATATCATAGCACAAAGAACATTAAAGACAATAAATGCAACAACATATACATCTATATAACAAATTACAAACATGACTCATACAAACAACAAAAATAGCAGCCTATACATGCATAAAACATGTTGTATATGGTCAAAATGATTGGATGAGGTTTGGTGAGGGGTGGCAGAGATGGATTTGGTTATGTATCTCCACAGTGAGATTCTTAGTTTTGGTCAATGGTTCTCTGACTGGTTTCTTTGGCAGCTCTCAGGGTTTGAGGCAAATGGATCCTTTGTCTCCATTTTTGTTCATCATTGTGATGGAAGCCTTTAGTAGGTTGATGGCTTGGGTTGTGGAATTGAGGTACATTAGAGGGTTCTATGTGGGCTAGGACTCCTCTAGTCAGTTGGAGATCTCTCACCTTTTGTTTGATGATGATACCATTGTCTTTTTATTTTTTATTTTAGTGGGGTTGAGTGGGATGAGTTCAAATTTCATCTAGTTCTAGTTCATTGGGAACAATTTTGCAGGCCCATTTAGAGTGGGGCTTAGGGATCAAGAGGATGGAAGCTTTCAACATAGCCTTGTTGGGCAAATGGCTGTGGAGATTTGAGGTAGAGAGACACAAACTCTGGAGAAGGATCATCTGTTGCAAGTTTGGAGATGTTAGACACTGATGGTGCTCTTTAAGGTGTCTTCTCTGGCAGGGGTAGGTGTTTGGAAATTCATCAGGAAGTGTTGGGATGAAATTTCCAAATATGTCAGATTCACAGTGAGGAGTGGGAGACACATTCGTTGTTGGATGGACACTTGGTGTGGAGATAGACCAATGGTTGTTTCATTTCTGAGACTTTTTAGGATTACTGTGGACAGACAGGTCTTGGTTGCTGACTAATATCATCGTAATAGCAGGAGAGTGTCCTGGGATGTTCAATTCATGAGATTCTTCCAGGATTGGGAAATAGATGATATCATTGATTTTCTTGTAGTGCTCTATGGCCAGTCTGTGGGTGAGGAGGGGATAGATGAGTGGCTTTGGACGGGCTCTACGCACGACAGATTTGAGGTGTGGTCTTTTTATCGGAGGTTGCTTGATGGGCGCGAGACCTCTTTCCCTTGGAAAGCTATCTGGAGGACCAAAGCTCCTCTGAAGGCGGCCTTCTTTGGTGGGACAGTAGCTCTGGGGTGGATTCTGACCATAGATAATCTGAGGAGCAGACGTCTTGAAATAGTGCTGCATGTGCAAAAGAGATGAGGAGACGGTTAATCATCTTTTGCTACATTGCCTTGTGGCTTGAGATGGTTGGGCCATGCTTTATGCATTGAGGCTTGGAGGGGTTGTATAGTAGGAAATCATGTCGGGATGCAAGCTGCCCCTTTATGATGTGGTGGGGTTAATGGAGAGAGTGGAATAGGAGATCCTTTGAGGGGGAGGATACCCTTATTTGGGCTCTAAATTCTCTATACGTAGTTCAATTCATTATTCTTTTGGGCATATGGGTTTGCTTGTAAATATGTGGCAGATTTCATGGATTTTGTGCTAGGATGAGGATAACGTGGTTCTTTTGTTCTTTGTGGCCTTGTAATTGGGTCACGCTCCCTTTTTGAGGGCTTTTTATACAATCTTACTTATCAAAAAAAAAAAAATGATTCAGGAAAAAAAAAATTGAAATTAAGCCATGTCCGCTATTGTAGTAACCCTTGTGGACGGGTGTGAGTGGGCGGGTGCATAGACAGACACTGGGCTGAGCTACCACATTGACAGGGTACAGGGAGCTCAATCCCACATCGCCTGGGTGTGGAAAAGGGGATGTGCTTATATGTAGTATGTTCTCTTCAAATGGTATGAGGCCTTTTGGGGTAAACCCAAGAGCAAAACCGTGCGGGCTCAGGCCCAAAGCGGACAATATCATACCATGTGTTGGAGCGGGGTATTACAGTTGGTATCAGAGCCTGAACCCAGCCGGAAGTAAGTGTGCCGACGAGGGCGTCGGGCCTCGTAGGGGGGTGGATTGTAGTAACCCTTGTGGATGGGTGTGAGTGGGCGGGTGCATAGACAGACACTGGGCTGAGCTACCACATTGACAGGGTACAGGGAGCTCAATCCCACATCGCCTGGGTGTGGAAAAGGGGATGTGCTTATATGTAGTATGTTCTCTTCAAATGGTATGAGGCCTTTTGGGGTAAACCCAAGAGCAAAACCGTGCGGGCTCAGGCCCAAAGCGGACAATATCATACCATGTGTTGGAGCGGGGTATTACAAATATGTACTAGCTTATGCATATAGACTGAAATAGAATTATTTGGTGTCCAAATGCTTGCATTGAACCAAGCTTGCCTACGTGCTTATGTTTTTAATAGGACAGTCATATTATTGCCCACTCAAATTACTCTTCTTTTATTGGCCTCTTAAACTATTAATGTCTGAGCTTATAAACCCAGCTAAAAATATATTTACAAATAATCAAACTCAAGCTTAGTTGTATAGAGTATATTTATATGATTATAGATTGCCTACTTAAATCATATGAAATATAATATATAACCATAATATATTTTTTTTGATTTCCTGTTTTCCTTCTATGTTGCCTGTTCTAATAGCTCACTTGGATTCAATTTGCCCTTTATACTTGCCTTTCTTGATTAGTGATATATATATATATATTTTGAAAGGTAATTAGTGATATTTCTTTATAGGGCAAATATCCTTACCTTCCCTGAGGTTTGTCAATATAACACATAGCTCCCCTCTACATTTCATAATTCCACCTACCTCCCTTGAGATTGTGATGCGTGTAATGGACTCCCCCCTCCCATTACAGTAGAGATGTAGACAAACAAAATTTGCTAACGTCTGCTACAGGAAATGGATAAAAAAGTTTGTTTTGCCCTTCTTACGCCTGAAATGACATATTTAACCTTGTGACCAATATAAAATGACATAGCTACCCTTGACTTATTAACTAAAATTTACTTTATTGCCCTTTGCCCTTTGCTTATTCTTATATATATATAGACACAAACCCTTATACAACCATGGTTTTATATCAACTTCACAGAGGCAGTGATTGGTTCAATCATCAATTCCAACACTAAGGCCTTGACCCATCAAATTTTTTGTCCATGTGACAGTAATCAAGCATGAAATGCCGCTTAATGGTCACTAATACACACATGTAACCGAATTTTGAGCAATTCCACCAGTACTAGGTGACGAAGAATCAGCAACTTTAACACCATTTTCACCGAAACAAGAGGGAAAGTCCCTCATTATAGCATGAATCGAAAGTTTTCTTTATAATTCTTACTTTGATGATGGTTTTATGATTGGAAGAAAAAGAAAGCGAACAGTGGAAATTACAAATACAAAGAAGGGTTTCTACCTCAAAAATTGAAGATGGAATCAAGAACCCAGTATTGAAATGCTTCGAAATTAGCTCCTAAGTATTTCAAATGAAGTGGGTGTTGTGTTTTTTAAGCTAGTTCTTTATAGAGCTAGACATTAATCGATTTAGTGATGGTTTAAGTAGAAATTCTAATATTGAAGCACAATTAAAGATCGGTTGAGACGAGAAAAGAGAATGGGATGAGAGAGAGGCCTAAAAATGAATAAAATTGTGACTGGACTAAACAACTACTGCAAAGGGAGTTCCGACGTCAACTATGACAAAGGGAGTTCTGATGATGGCGAGACATGAGCTCCGATGGCGAGACAGTGAGTTCTGACGACAGCTAGTGGTAGACTATGACATGAGAATCTGTCGATGACGATGATAGAAGATTCCGTGAACGATGCAGAAAAGAGGCAGCAATGAGTATCTATCAACGACAGGACTGAGTGGCGAGCTAAGATGACGTCTAACGGCGAGGTGGCTTCATGATTCTGGTGAGAAGGTGTGATTTTTGCGATGTTATTCACAGGGGTTTAGATTAAGGGTTGTGGCTTGGGGTTTGATTGGTGTTCTAGTGGTCGACGATGATGGGGTTTTCTGGTTAACGATGATGGTGATTGACGGTGATGGGTTGTTCTTGTGATTAAGGGTTGTTTGGGTGGTGGATTTTGTTGGTGAGGGCAACATGAACTGGCCGGTGTTGTGTGTCTCAACCTTTCATACACAAAGGATATTTTAGGTTTTTCGCTTTGGGTACAAATCTCTGTATATATATATATAAATATATAATATGTGGGCATAATGGTAAAATCACACTTTGCCGTTACTCACTTGGACGACCCTCACTAACAAGAGAGGTAAGTGAGCTTATAAAACGTAGAGGAGAGGTATGTGTTATATTGACAAACCTCAGGAGAGATAAGTGATATTCTTTTTATGTTTGTGCATGTATATCTATATCTTTGTCTATATCTATACTACTATATAATTGTGAATAGCATTTTAAATTTTTATATACATTTTTTAATGAATATAATATATACTAATTACATTACATATAATACATTTTAGTAAGTCTATCCATCCACATTTTTGTTCTTTTATACATTTTCAATGATAATTAATCACATATTTACTTTGTATGATTTTCTCTCTCTAAATTTCTCACACACATATAGATAAATGTATTATGGATATTTAGATTTTATTGATATAGTTTTAAGCATTTAATATCATGCTTTGTTATAAGATAATAATTTTAATTTACTCTCTCTATTTTCGTCTTTGGATAATTTAAAACCTCTTTTTCATTGTCTTATATAAAACGTTAGCATATGCACTTTTACTAGTATAATAAAGGACAGGGCTGGCCCTGGGCCTAGGTGGCCCAGGCGGTCGCCTAGGGCCTCCAATTTTGGAGGGCCCCCAATTTTTAACTAAACCCAATAGTACTATTGGGCCTTATTTATTTATTTTTTTGTTAACTATGGTCCATTTTACCAAACCCAATACTATTGAGCCTCATTTAATTTTTTGTTATTTATTAACTATGGTCCATTTAACCAAATCCAATATTACTGGGCCTCATTGAGAAGAAAAAAATTATTAACTATAGTCCATTTAACCAAATCCAATACTACTAGGCCTCATTTTTTTTTAAAAAAAATTACTAACTAATGGTTCAATTCGTTTCTTAGGGTTTCTTCTTTTTTCACAACTCATTTTCTTCTTTTTTCTTCATAGCCAAACGGCAGCAAGCAACGGCTATGATATCTATTGAAAAAGATTTATTGGAGAAACTTGATTGGAACACTTTAATTGATAATTTTGTAGCTCAAAATGCAAAACGGTCACATTTACTTTGATATGAAGTTGAATTTTGATTTTTGTGACTAAGGTGTGTTAAATATTTCTTTTTAATTTTTTGATAGGAACTAAATTGTGCTATTTATAAACCACTAAGACCGGATTTTTTTTTTTTCAACATAAATATATTATATGTGCTTATCGTCTCATTTTAATAAAAAATTTGCTCTATTATAAAATTTATGCGCGAGGGAAACCTTATATATATGGAGCCTAGCATTTGAAAGTTCGCCTGGGCCCCCTCAAAATTTTGTGAATCTCTGGGCCGGCCCTGATAAAGGATGTTAAGTTGACAAGAAGGGGTTAAGTTTGATAGATGAGCATGGGCACTTTTTCATTGGATCTGGTATTTGCTTTTGTGAGAAATCAGATTTAGAAGCACCAAAAGTTACTGTTTCTGCAGATTCACATGTGAAAATCTTTGCGATATAAAATGCTCTGTTGCTATGAAGTTTCGGTCGGGTGTAAATGAACTGCTGCGTTTTATTATTCATTCTTTGTATACTTGAATTTAGTCCACTCTTCTTTAGGCTAGATTAGCTAACCATTGGTAAGGTCTGTTTGTATTTAATTATCTGAGCTAAAGGTTGTCTAGGGACTAACATAATGGTCAAATTAACCTACCTATGCATCATGAAGTCATCATGGAACCTTACCAAGTGGGAAACTACTCCTGTAATTCTTGATTCCAACAAAAAGAGGGAGAATGCACTTATGAAATTGGGTGTTGATTATCTGTTTACTGTAACATGTATTAAAATTTAGGCATGTTAATGTGTTTATGTGAGTTCCTGTGGAAACTGATCATTTGAAGTTCCTGTCCTGTTTCAGAGCTTCAAAATCAAGTTTATAATTCTTGCCACGTTTTTTTCTTTATAAAAGTCATGCTTGTTTGAGTTGTGATATGGTATTGTATGAGCTTATAACTCTTGTTCAATATTAAATAGGATGAAGTTGTTAGAAAAACCCAGTCATTTGAGAGGCTAAAAGTGGAAGCTGAAAAGTGTTTAGCTCAAAGTGAGAAATTGAGCAATCTGAAGGAAGAATTTGAATCTGTGATCTATGCAAAGGTGTGTTCCATCTAACAACTAATGTGCATTGATATTCTTATTGTTCTTATTATTGTTATTGTTATTATCATTACTTCATTTTTTTTTTGGTCGTATTGCTATTTGATTTTGTAAATGGATCTTGGCTCATATGTTATCATATAAATTATGTACCTATATATGTTCTAGTTGAAGCGCTCTATATCTTTAGTAATTTATATATTGTGGTGTTCACTTGATGCTTTCATTGTGATATTGCATTAGCAAATTTGTTTTATAATGGGAGAATTTTCTTGGTTGCTTTCTGTTTCTAACAAGTTTAGGGCAAGTAAAGCAGCTTTACTACTACTACTACTGCTACTATTATTATTATTATTATTTATTTATTATTCTATTTTTGGTTCAGATTTCTTCAATTCTTGAAATCCTGTTCTTGTAAGTTGCACTAAAGGTGCAAAGGCATGAAATTACTTTCTGAGATTTGCACCAATAGCTAATAAGGTTTTTTTTGTTGACTCCCACTTAGTGAGAGTAACTAGAAAAAGTTGAAAACCGTAGGCTAAGTGTTATTTTATTATTATCATTATTATTATTTTTATTTTTTATGATTATAGTAGTAGTAGTTGGAGGAGTGGATCAACTTTATTATGTTTCCTTCTTTGAGTATGCCTTTTTCTATTTCTTTTTTATTCTTGACTAGATGAATATTTTCTATGTACTTTGATTATAGTATTCTTTCATTTTATTGCATTTCTTCTCCACCATAATGGATGACATGGTCTTTTCTTCTGCTTCTAGTTTCTTGGGATCTTGAATTCAAAGAAGGCAAAACTCAGAGAGCTCCGAAACCAGCTTTCGAAGCAGGGAACTTCTGGAAAATTGGCAGAAGAAGAGGAGCAAGAGTCCACAGATAGAACTGAGAGTTTTGATGGCGGAAGTGACGATGACAAAAGCGAGGAAGAACCTGAGAAGAATCTTACCAGCACTTCAAAGGATGTTCGAGCAAGTAAACCTCGCAGTCGAAAGAGGAGGATTTCACGCAATTAGACATCTCACTAGCCAAGTTTGGTGAGGGTTGATAGTAATGTTTCTAACAAATTCTGCTGTGTTAGGACAGGAGACTCACTTGTGCTGTTTTGATTTTATCCCTTGGGATATAAGACACAGGCTCAGATATTTAATTTATTAATATAAAATTATATTAATAAATTATTTATAAATCATTCTTCTTACCTCATCAAATACAAAATCACTAATTAAATGGTTGTATTGAAAGTATTTTTAATACTCTTGTGCATTTGAGTATATAATTAACACAAGTTAATATATATTTTCTTGTCTTTTAAAATTGTTTCATATTTAAATTCACATTTTTTTTGTATGTTGATAAAGAAATTACAAATAAATTAAACACCCTTACACTGTCTTGTGTTCCGACACTTGGGACACAGACAAAAGGGCATGAAAAATGATAAAAGAGAGAAAATGTGTGATTAAATAAGAAAATAAAAGAAAATAGGTGGAAAAGAAAAAGGTGAATAAAGGAGAGATAAGTACCAGAGAAGAAAAAAGTTGAGAGATAAGAAGAGATAAATTTTAAAAATACAAGAGAAAAAAAAAATAATAATACTACAAAATAATTTAAGTTAAAAGAATAATAGAACTTGTTAAAAATTAATATTGGAAAGTGTTGTTAATTTCCACAATTAAAGAAGAAAAAAAGTTAACACAGAAATTTTTTATCAATTCCCACAATTATTCATGTTATATATATTCAATAATTAATATAACATAGCTATGTAATGATGGAGAAGAAAAAAAAAAAGTGGGATAAGGAGAGGAGGACAAAAAAGGAGATGAGATAAGGAAAGAAATAGGAGTTTTAGTAGAAAGTGGAATGAAAAGTTTTAGAAATTATTAAGGGGCCGTTCGGGAGAGTTTCCTGGGTGATTGAAACGGGCTTCCAAACCCAAAAAGTCCTTTCAAGAAAATGTTAGTGTTTGGTGAAATAAGAAAAATGGACTTCTAATGAAAGTTGAAGTCCTAAAAAATCCGTTCAAATGAAGCTGGAAAAACTTGCTTTGGAAAGGAAGCCAGAATTATTTTAAGTAACAAATTTTATTGACAATTTTGTCTTCTTTTATTTCGTGAAACTTGCTTATTGAGAGTAATTATTAAGGACAAATTTGTCAAGTTAAATTGTGGAAGGAATTTCAAAAAATTCATTCACCAAATAACTTTTTTCTTTTAAATTCCTTTTATTGAAGGCATTTCGAAGGCCTTTTAAATAAAAGAATTTTTAGAATCATGAAGTTCCTCCAAACAAGGTCTAACTATTAAATCTCTACCATTAGTTGGGGCCTAATATAAAGAAAAATAATTTTAGAATATCTAATCCTATATAAAAATAGAAAATTAGGAATCTTCTATTAGTTGGAGCCTTAGGCAACTACCTAACTCGCCTAAGGCTTTAGCCGAGCCTGCTTGGTATGATGATAGATTTTGTACATACAGTTAGTGTGAAGGAATCACCACAACTTTTGCATGGTAGGTTTTAATGCACTTGCTATAAAGATAGATTTTGTACATACACTTCGTGTGAAGGAAACACCACAATTTTTGCATGGTTTTTTTCATATATATATATATATATATATATATATATATATATATATGAAAAGTAGCATACTTTTATGGCAGAAATGCTGGATGTAATAATTTTAGGAAAAATGCTAAATTTCATGAATATAATTCATGAATTAGTATCTCAAATTAGGTGATTGATTATTTGACATTACGTAGTTGATTATTTGACAACTTTCTATATTTTAAAAGTAATTATTTTGAGAGAATACAAGAAAGGAAAAAGAGAAAAAAATAGTAAAACTTATCATTATAGAATTCAAATTCTAACATAACTCAATAACATAGAATTAAATTAAATTTTATATCCATATTCTCCTTTGAAAGATCTTTTTCGTTAAATCTTCTAATAATTGAGACAAGAAACTAATTTCTTTAACATAAGCTTGAAACTCTTTCTTTTGAATAAAAACTCTAATTTTTTTTCATTATCTACATGCATGAATAATTAAATAAACACATAATATAGTTAAAGTTTTTTATAATTTTATTTTGATTTGGTATTTTCGATCACAGTTGAATTAAAAAAAAGACATAGTAGAGATGGAGAGAAGCAGGGGATGTGCAAAAGAGAATATATGTATATATAATAAAATATATAAAAAAGAAAAAAATTAGAGAGAGAAACTCAATTTGATTACGATTTTTACTTCCTCCTTTAATGAGATTCATTTAGTTCAATAAAATATTAAAAGTTATGAAAAATATAATATGTATCAAAGTAGATGATATTTATGTCTTTTTTATATTGACATGTCATATTCGAAATATACATTCGAGATACATATTCGACATCTGTAACATTGCTCTTAATTTCGTAAGAAAAAAAGAGGGTCTATGGTGGTATCCGAGGAAACTAATAATAGGGGAAGAATTTTGGTGTCGAGTTAGAAAAGTCGAATTTTGGTGTTGAGTCAAACAAGTCTCAAGTAGTAACTTCATTATTCCCACTCTTACCTGTTATCGTATTGGTTGATACGTGTCGGCCAAAGTTTTGGGCCTTATCGTGTCCTTTATGGAGGTAGAAACTAGTGTGGGTACACTCTTGTCATTATGGAGGGAGATGGAAGTGAGAGTGTTTTTGGACGGTTTTGTATAAATATTCAAAATACTTATTGGAAAATATAAAATTCAATCGCAATAGCAAATTTGTAAATATATTTATGGAAAATAAAGTATTATTTTATCTGATTGTAATATCAATTGCAAAAATCATTGATGGGGGCGTGGGTGCAACAATTCCGACAATCAAATTTGTATATATATATATATATGAAAAATAGAGTATTATTTTATTTGATTGTAATATCAATTGCAAAAATCATTGATGAAGCATGGGTGCAATAATTCCTTAGTTCCAAGAATTCCGAGAGTCAATGAGCTTTGAGTGAGGGCGATCTTACTTGCTAAATGTGTTGCTCAATTGCAAGAACAAGGCCCATTGCAAAGATGACAACACTGTGTTTTGCAAGCACTTAAGAGCCTTCTTGGATTGTATCTATTTTTTAGTCTTCGAGAATAGTTTTTTTAAAACAAAGATAGAGAACAATGCACCTATTGCAAAAGATGAAGACACAGTGTGATTTGCACGTTGTTGGTGTTGATTATTTGGCATTTGTCACGTGTGCTCATGTGGCATTATCTCATTTTTTATATATTAATTTGACTTTTCCCCGAAATCGAGGAGATGTCGCAACTGGGGTCCTCATAGAGAGGAACCTCGAGCCACCTCACTTTTGAGACAATGCGAGGAGTATCAAGGGCTCGTGAAACCCTTCAAAGAAAATGCCTTGGGATTCGAAAGGGAACACTCCTCTCATATGTATAAATGATTTTCTCTGTGGATTAATTTCAGTGAACGAGGAGTTCCTCCCTACGGATAAACCTCAATCTGCGACGAGCTTCTCTTTGCGGATGAAACATCACGGAGGTCCTCTTTATAGATCAACCTCCATAATGCAAGGAGGCACTCCTCTTTACGTATAAAACCTTGCGAGGAGTTCCTCTTTACAGATAAAGCTCAAACGAGTCTTTTTCCTTTCATTTGGATAGGCCTCGGATGGTGATAAGCTACTTTCTACGAATAAACATCACGAGAGGTCCTCTATACAGATCAACCTCCCTAAAGCGAGGAGGCACTCCTCTCTATGGATAAAACCTCGCGGAGATCCTCTCTACGGATTAACCCCCTTAAAATGAGGAGTTCCTCTCTATGAATAAACCTCGCGGCATTCCAAGGTCCCATGGAGGTGGGAGCTCGGATCACTGCCATATGAGAACCAATGGTTTGGGTTTGGTGGCTGGGTCCAGGGTATACTAAATTAATGGTGGATCCCATCTCTTGCTAGGATGAGGTTCCTACACTACTAATTGGCCTGTCACAGAGGAAAGAAGAGAGCCCTTATGAGACGAGCGAACCTCTTTTAACCATGTAATCTCAACCTTTGTTTTGCAGATATTTAGTATATCAAAACCTCGACCGTTGAGTGGAGAGGTATGTTTGTCTATAAATAGAGAAAGAAAATAAGAAAAGGAAGAGGAGAAAAATACAAAAGAAACCTTTTGAATCCGTAGCTTTGTTACAACCTAAAATCAAAACCCCCCTCTAACTCTTCTAAGAATCCACATAGAACAGTGGACCCCTCTGTGACAGCTTGGACTCCCACCTGGACACGTACTCTCTGGTGACTATCATTGTGGAAAGTTTGACCTCAGTTTTCAGGACCTACTACAAACATTTGGCAACTTCACTAGGGAGGTGATCCTTGCCACTATGAGTCTTCAGAGCCAGCGAGTGAGTCGAACTCAACCAATTAATCGAGAAGTTCCTCATGTCGCATTGGCCATAACACTAGGAATATTTGTAGAGACCGTGACCAACTTTGGTCGGTTTTGCATTTTTCGCATTCTAATTGCCATAAATGCATTTTGAATGGTGTTTAACATGTTTTGAGTGTGGAAAACATGTTTGGGAAGTGTTTTTAAGGTTTTGGGAAGTTTTCGGGAGATTTGAAGAAGTTTGGTCAAACTGGGGCCCGGGATGCGACTTAAGTGGGTCCGGGAATCCGGAAAATTTTCAAAAATATTTATTTTTGGGAACGGCTTAGATGAAATGTTTAGAGAGTTAAGGAAGTGATTTCGAGACCGTAGGAGTTTTCGGAATCGAAAAAGGAGTCCGGGAAGGTGCATTAAGTGGTCTAGGGGTATTTTGGTCTTTTCGTGACCTAGGGACCTTAAATGGTCAAAATCTGCAGAGATATTTCATATTTCACGGCTGCTTCTCTCTCTGTATTGCTCCCACTTCTTCTCTCTTCCTTCTCTCTAGATTTTGGAGGTCTTCAGCTTGGATTCAAGGCTTGTCGAAGAAGGGAGATACGTAGGGGACGGCTAGGGCTTCCCTTTGAACCGATCAAAGTCGCGGCTTGGCGAGGTTGACATGGCTGGAAATTTGAGAAGTGCTTGGAAGGCCTTCATTTTCGAGGTAGGGGTGTTCTTTCTCATTTACTTGTCGATTCTAGGGTTTCGGGTGAAGTGGTGAGAGCTAAGGTTGAGGATTGCATGTTTTAGAGATGTAAGAGGGGTGGGATAAGGTGTTTTTATTCTTCTCTTGAGTCTCTTGAGTGCAATAGATATGTATCTCCTAGTATGCATGATGTGAGTGACAAATGCATGAGAATGTGGGAGAATGAGAGCATGTATGCTTATATGTTAGCTTTTGTGCATATATGTGGAAATGTGTTATATTGGGCATATATGTGTTATTTATTGTAAGTGAGTTAAATGCACGCTATATTTGTATAGAAAATGTGTGCATTTGTAGAGCATGATTAAAATGTGCTTAAGTGAAGTTTTGTGAGCATATGTGGATATTATGCTAGGTTGGCATGTATAGGTAAATATATGTGTGGTGTAGTGGAGATAAAATGCATGCTACATGTTTTTATTAATTAGCATGTGCATTGTGAGGCATGAAATTAAATGCTTGATGTTTATATGTTCGAAATGCATATATTGGGGCTATCGTGAGGAAACGGGGAAGTGTGGTCAGATTGCCTAGAGTAGGTCAATACTCGGAGAGGGCGTTGGAGTGGTTGCGTCACCTTGGAGTAGGTAGATACTCGGTGACGGAGGTTTACTCACCTTAGAGTAGGTAAATACTCGGTGGGGATTCTGAAAAGGTTGCCCAATCACCTTGGAGTAGGTAAATACTCGGTGATTGTGGTTACTCACCTTGGAGTAGGTAAATACTCGGTGAGAATTCAAGAAAGGGGGCCTAGTCACCTTGGAGTAGGTAAATACTCGGTGACGGTGGTCTATCCACCTTGGAGTAGGTAAATACTCGGTGGCGGAATTGGAATGGTGTGAAAAAGTGTCTCGGTTTCATGATTCGGTCAAGAATTATGTTGGGATGTAGGGTTGAGTCCGAGAGAGAGACAAGTGTATGATTATTGCCTTCATTTGAATTATGAAGCATGATATGTGTTTAATGCATCCCTATATGTATATATGCATTGTTGTGAGTGAACATGATGTATGTTAAATGATATGTGAATTGTTGTGACATGCATCCATGTAGGTCGTGTCGGGTCAGCACTTAGGTGGGTTGAGGTATCTCTACTGAGCCGCAGTGGTGCTCACCCCTTTATTATAAACTCTTTTACAGATAAAGCGCCGATGACGGATGGGACGTGAGTGTCCAAGTGAAACACTAGTGGTGGTTCTGCTATCTTTTGGATTTGTGCATTTTTGTGGCTATCCATGCCGGCTTGTGGCATGTGACTTCCTTTTTAGTTGTGGTTGTATTTTGGACATATGTACTTTTGATGTATGTATTAGGTTATAAACTTGTTGGGTGTGAAAAGACAATGGTTTAGTTTATGTATTGCCTATGGCGGCACTTGGTTCATGTGATGATGCTTCCATTATGAATGAATTGTGGTTATGGAGGATAATGATTCATTTTAATGTATAATTAAATTTTGAATGAGATCTTGAGTGTGAGATTGGTGTTGGAACCTTCCATTTATATTATTAATCATGTTTGAGGGGTTCTAGGATGATAGCATGTTGATTGAGTTCCAATTGGATCATGTATAGGGCTGTTGGAAGTCCCAGGAGGTGCATTTCGATCAATCGAGATGCCTATTTCGATCAATCGAAGTCCCCATTTCGATTGATCGAAAGGGTGATGATTTATGGTGATTTTTGGAGTCCAGGTAGGAGGAATCTCGATCAATCGAGACCCCTATCTCGATCAATCGAGATATTGCAGGTCTGGGGTCCCGAAAGGGTGAAAATCTCGCTTGAATTTTGATTAATCGAGATTTAATCTCGATCAATCAAGATTACTATTCACAGTTTTTTCCAAAACTTCATTTCGACGTAATTTCTTCGTTCTAGATCGGAATTGAGTGTGGTTTTTTTTGAAATTAAGTATTTTTGGATTCTCTATCCAATGGTGTAAGCCTCAGTTCCAGATTCCAAACACAGAAAGTTTTGAGGCTCGAAAGTGAGTGATTCTTAAAAGTGTGGGCATGTAAATGTTCACTAAGGTGTGTGATTTGATGTAGGGCCCATGGGGAATTGTTAGGGTGGATTTGGGTGCATTCATATGTAAGAATTGAGTTAATCTTCCACGGTGAATGAGGGTAATGAGGGCCTATTGGGCTAAATGGACGGTTTAACCTCTGGTTCTCCGAGAGTTGGGAATCGGGGCGTTATAACATGGTATCAAACCTTGATACTAATGCATTGAGTGTAATTGAGATTGTTCATGGGGTCAAGTGAACGGGCTCACACTAGGGATTCGGGGTCGGTCCGGGGGAGTCCCGGCGGTCCAAGTTTCGGGGCGTGACAATATTTGTCTAGCATCTGAATTTTCTTGGTTTCTTAATAACCTGCAAATTTAGACTTGATATCATTTCCAACAACCAATAAATTCAAAATTAACATCCTGGCACGCTCACACACTACTAAACAAATTAGCCTCACAATCGAGGCAGGATTTACTACAAAACAATTGCACTTGTGGCTGCGTATGGATCATGTGAATTCCTTATTAAGGAAGATATGGAAGGGAATCCTAAGCTATATAGAGTTAATAAAAGGCTGTCATCTAGACCTAGAAGATTGGTGAATAGGTCTGTTTGCTTAATTATCTATTTTAACTACTTTTTTAAATTTAAGCAAATATATTTAAAATTCAAAAACTTATTAACTAGAAAGCACGTAAATGGATTCATTCATTATGATTGAAAGCATGTGAAGGCATAAATATAAAGCAATCATCCAAACATGAACACATATTTTTACATAAAAACCCCTATAGAAAAGAGCAAAAACAAATCCACTATGAGAAAAAAGTATAAGATTAGGTTACCCAAATTCCCAAACTCTAGAAATCCCCTAATTACCTTTTGATTTAAATTTACACAAAAATCTAAGCTTGATTCCTCACTATCAGCCATGACTAGTTATTTGAGCTTGTGTTCAAGGTGTAATTGAATTTTGGTGTTGATTACTTTGTTTGCATAGAAAATATGATGATTAACTCACAAGAATGATGATGGAGGAAAGAAGCAAAATTTAATAATAGGAAATTTCTAGTTAGCACTCAATATGCTCAAAATCTCTATGCCTTAGGTTATAAATAAACTTGCACAGTTTTTCAAAAGTTTTGGGGGTTTTTATGTATCGTTTGTAGGCCCATAAAAATTAGGTTTAAGGAGTTTTCAAATTTAGAAACTGAATTTTGCAAGTCTACTAATCAAAACAAGGGTTGATGGATGGACACATAACTAAGTGGCATTCATTGAGATCAATTGATTGATTGGAGTGCCTTATTGTTAGAGAGGTCTTCTTTGTCCCACATCAGATCCGAATGGGAAAGAAAGTGTGTATAAATGGGTGGGTAGACAACACTACCCAATAGATTAGATTTTTGAGTCATTGGTAAGCACCTGACTCATTACAATTGGTATCAGAACCAAACCCAGTTGTTGATCTAGTGCCACGCCTAGTGCCCATCCAGGTGGAGTTCGAGTTCGCCTACTGCCCATCTAGGTGGAGTTCGGGTGCAAGTACGTTGGATATAAATTAAGTGTAGGAAAGATAGTTATAAAAAATCATAGCAATCATATCCAATAGTTACTATACAAGGTGTGGAAGAATTTGTTGCTTATCGGAAAGCAAGAGATCATGTGCGTGTGTATATATATATATATATATATATATATATATATATATATATATATATTTTGGTAGCAAAGGGCCTCTACCCAAAATCAAATGGTATAACCTTTCTATTCTAAAAAAGAGGGAAGGAGTTTAAGTCTACTCTACGAGTAGATATTGGGTGAGCCGGGTATACCATATCATTTACATACCAAGCCAATTAAAATACACCATTCAAGTTGGTTGAGAGTAGTTGTTATATGTAAGTGGGACACATTTATTGAACATTTCATTAAATGATGCATTTTAATTGGCTTGGTATACAAATGACATGGTATACCCGCCTCACCCAATATCTACTCCTACTCTACGAGTATCCACACTCTGAATCTGTTAAACTACTACTGAGGGAGTTGAGTTTTTTTACAAATGTAAAAACTATAAACTCAAAAAAGATATTCATATGGTATAGGCAATTGGGGAAAAAAAACACTAATATGAATTCATTTGTTTCTTTCTTCCCATTATATTTGTTTTTATTTTTATTTTTTTGAACAAATGAACATTTTGCAGTTTTAAAATTGTTTATTTTATTTAATTGGCCAAAGTACATGAACCTTATGATTTCAAAGGGATACAAAATACCCCTTCTAATATTTTATGTTACAACAACCCTTTCAATTTGACAATGGTTACCGAGCTGTATGCTTTTTTCGACGATCTTCTGATTCTAATTAGACTGATCGAAGACGGAGAAATAATTGGTATGGCTAAGCTCTGCATATATTAACCAACGAAATTAAATTGTATCAATTAATTGTAATCTCTAGGGATTGAGAAGTGAAGAGAGATGAGGTGGGAGTGAAATTTGGAACATCTGAGGGGTTTAAAATAGGGCAAAGATAAGGAGAGAAGAATAATTGAGGTGTGAGTTAATTATTGCAAAAGAAGAAAATCGAAAAAGAATCAATTAAACAATTAAATGAAGATCAAGTACGTTGGATATAATCTAAGTGTAGGAAAGATAGTTATAAAAAAACATAGCAATCATATCCAATAGTTACTATACAAGGTGTGGAAGAATTTGTTGCTTATCGGTAAGCAAAAGATCATATGCGTTTATACATATATATATATATATATTGGTAGCAAAGGGCCTCTACCCAAAATCAAATGGTATAACCTTTCTGTTACTCAAGTATTGACTCTAGAAAGGGGGGGGGGGTGAATAGAGTCTATGGCAAATATTGAGTATTTTTTCGATTAACAATTTGTAAGTTGGCTAGGATTGATTTTACTTCTATCTATGCAATTAATTTAGCAATATAAAGCACAATATAACAAGATAGAGATAAAGAGATCAAACACAATTGACACGATGATTTTTGCAAGCTTTGGAATTCCTACTCCTAGGCTCAAGACCCCTCTTGAGGCTTCCCGTATCCAATATGGCTATTCCTTGCAGGTGGAGTACAAAACCTTCTTACTCAAGAGAAACTCCTTCTCTTAATCTTCCTTGGGTCACTCCAACCCTTTGCTAAAGGAACAACCTCCTTTAGACTTTCTTTGGATCAAACTGATCATCTTGAATGAAAGAGTTTTATACAAGAATCTCTATAAGATAGATTTACAATATGAAGCTCTCAATAGGTTTTTCTCTCACAATAGATAGATACACAAGTGTAAGCTCACAGACTAGAGAGTAAATGAATCACAAGTGTTTAAAGCTCAAGTCTTTAGAAAACAGAGTCAATGAAAAGAATGCTCAGATGATTTTATAAGAAATAATTTTCTCAAGTTCTGTATATGTATGATTCATAGAACATCCTCTTATATAGAGAGGAGATCAGACAAAGCCGTTTTAAAGTAGTTGCGCAAGTGGTTTGGAGCATTAAATGTAGAAATTAGCCGTTAATTTTCTAAACCACCAGGTTTCAGTCGACTGATGATTTCATCGGTTGACTGAACCAGGTGTTTCGGTCGACTGAAGTTGAGCTTCGGTCGACTGAAACTCCTCTGTTTTGTAAAGCCTATTAGAATTCATTTCCAGTTTCTATTAGTCGACTGATGAAGAGATTCGGTCGACCGATAACCTTGTTTTGGTTGACTGAAGTTGAGCTTCGGTTGACTGAAACTCTCCCGTTTTGTAAAGCTTGCTGGATTTAATTCTAGATTTGTTCAGTCGGCTGAAGGACCTCATCAGTTGACCGAAAATATATATATATATATATATATATATATATATATATATATATATATATATATATATACCAAAGAGCTCTTTTTAAAACAGGTTTTTGAATGAACATTCATATAAGATGATTAGTGATGAACTATGAGTGATGATCAAGATCTATATATGAAAAAAAAAAAAAAATTTTGAAAAGATTTTTAGTGAATGATCATTGAAAGAGTTGAGCTTTACTTGAATTCAAATAAACTTTAACATTATTTCCTAAATGCTCACCATCCTATTTACCCCTTCTTTCATAAGAATTGATCGATTGAGTTCTTTGAAGGAAATGGTCACTTGTTTGAGATGTTTTTGATCAATGAAGACTTTGAACCTTTAAACGCTTCCTTTTTGATGTTTATTCACGATCCGTTCACTTGATTTTGAATGGCATTTCTTTGAGCTTGAAAGTGATAGATTCCTTGAATTTTTGTCTTTATATATATATGATCACTAGCATAACCACTTAAACGAAGACATTAGTAATAAAGACATCATAAATGATTTGTAATCATCAAAATTATAAGATTGCCCTTAGGTTAAAACTTTCGGGGCAACACTTTCTATTCTAAAAAAGAGGGAAGGAGTTTAAGTCTACTCTACGAGTATCTACACTCTGAATCTATTAAACTACTACTGAGGGAGTTGAGTTTTTTTACAAATGTAAAAACTATAAACTCAAAAAAGATATTCATATGGTATAGGCAATTGGGGAAAAAAACACTAATATGAATTCATTTGTTTCTTTCTTCGGCCCTGTTCGGCAAAGCTTTTACTTTGGCTTTTACGCAGAAGAAAAAGAGAAGCAGAAGCTAAATCAGGAAGCTGGTACCCACCAGCTTCCTTTAAACGCTCTTTTTGGATTCTGAAGCTCTTCCGCCTTATCAATCCAAACACTCTCCAAAATTGCTTTTGAGCTTGAAAAGCCGAAAGCCGTTTTTCAAAAACCAATCCAAACAGGACCTTCCCCTTATATTTGTTTTTATTTTTATTTTTTTGAACAAATGAACATTTTGGGGTTTTAAAATTGTTTATTTTATTTTATTGGCCAAAAGTACAGGAACCTTGTGATTTCAAAGGGATACAAAATACCCCTTCTAATATTTTATGTTACAACAACCCTTTCAATTTGACAATGGTTACCGAGTTGTATGCTTTTTTCAACGATCTTCTGATTCTAATTAGACTTATGAAGACGGAGAAATAATTGGTATGGCTAAGCTCTGCATATATTAACCAACGAAATTAAATTGTATCAATTAATTGTAATCTCGAGGGATTGAGAAGTGAAGAGAGATGAGGTTGGAGTGAAATTTGGAACATCTGAGGGGTTTAAAATGGGGCGAAGATAAGGAGAGAAGAATAATTGAGGTGTGAGTAAATTATGTCAAAAGAAGAAAAGCGAAAAAGAATCCATTAAACAATTAAATGCAGATAGGCACACACAATCAATCAATTGGGTCTGTTCTGGCGATCGAGCACCACAAATTCATTATCACCACCATTCTCACTCTCTCTGTCTCTCTAAAAAAAATTGGTCTTCTTCATGCGAGTATTATTGTGCCTCTAATGAGGATTACATGATGATGAAGGTGATTTGGACATTGGTTTTGATGGGTGATGAGCAATTGGTTAGTTTATACAGTGCAGGTAGATGAAGTGGCGGGAAGGTGAAAATTTCATACTGGTTGCATATATTTTTTTATTTTGCAGGTAGGAGATTAAGCTTTTTATTTTATTTTTTATTATTAGTATTATTTCATTAGTTATGGGTATTTATGTAATTTCACACACACTGACACACACACATATATATTTCCTTCAATTACACATGTAATTTTCAATTTTCCCATGGACTCTCTTCACCGTCTCTATCTTCGCTCTCACGAGACCAGTTTTCCGATCCATTAGACAACAGATCTATCACTTCTCGGGCCTCCTCGTCGGACTACAGATCTGAAGGTTCGGTCATATTTTCTCTCTCTTCTCTTTTTTGGTTGCCTTGGTTGTCAGATTGGAATTTCTTGACCCAATTTTCAATTTCTCTCTGTTGAAATGAACAAAAAAATCTTCTGTCTCAAATTTGTGATTTATTTAATTTTATTTTGTGTATTCTTATCTTGTAGTAATATTCTGTATGGGTATGAATGTGTAGGCCTTATGGATGCGCTTGAAAGGAAAATGTTTATGTAGCATTTAGGACCATATGTTTGGCATAGCTGTTGATTTCCGCATTGCAGAATCAAATTTTACTCTTTCCTGTTTGAATGATTTACATCTTTTTGAGTCAAGGTTTTTGCAGTAGTATTCCGTGTGAAAGAGGTCACTGTTGGCACAACAGCTATTATCATAGATCCTTCACTCATTTATATATGACTCAAATATGATATATCTCAAGAAAAAAATTGATGTTATGTTCAGTTGCATAAAATTGGTGCCTTGGAATTGAAATTAGAGAAAAATTACGATAAACTTTGAACTAAATTTTCTCCAATTCCAAAGCACCAATTCCATGCAATAGCATGAATCTTTTAATAATTTTATATTTAGTTGTCTAATAGAGGGTGGGTCTTGGCGCACTAGTAAGTTGTTCCATCGTGACCTGAAGATCACAAAACAACCTCTTTACATGCAGAGGTAAGGATGAGTGCATCTAACCTTTCCAGATTCCCACAATGGCGGTAGCCTCATGCACTGAGTTAGCCCTTTATATTTAGTTGCCTAATAAGGTTCTGAGGAAAACAATGGACATGAGAAAATTACATAAAATATGAATTTGGACGAGTCCCCTTTCATTTACTTGAAATAATGTACTTCTGTAAGAATCATTTCATATCATTACATCTTTTAGTTGATAGTTTTTGCAGTCTCAAGGATATATATTTTTCATAATCAGTTCATTTCTTGTCTTTCTATTCCCTGTTTAGCCTTATTAGGAAACCCAAAGTGTGAGGAATGTAGATATCTGTTTCTTCTACCTTACTAGTTCAAATTTCTATAACATAAACTATTTGCTATGAGTTATCTCCTTATAACAAATTCATTATATTTGTTTTGTCTGTCTTTAAGTCATCGATCCAGATTTACCGTCGCATCCAAATATCACCATGGCTAGTTTATACCATGTTATAAGCTTAGGCACTTGGAATGGATATGTTATTTTTGTAAAGAACAAAAACATCCCTTGTTGAATTTCAAATTCGTTGAAAACCCATTTTTACATAATAACAATTTGTGATAGAGGCTTCACTTATCACTCGACTAAACACTCAAAATTTATCAGACAAGTATGAAAGAATTTCTCAATTTGCATTTAGCTCTTAAGATTTCTATTTTTTAGAATTTGTTAGTATTTAATTCGGTTTTATTAAACAGCATCTTAGTCAAATTTCACTTGTGTCAATAGAATAGTAAGATGATATCCAAGGGCATTGTGAAGTGTTGGTCCTGTCTGCGTGAGGTAATGAGAGGGTTGGACTGGAGAAAAGCTTAATATTAGGCATTAATTTGTTCCTGCAATTCTGCAAATTAGTGCCATAGCTTGGTCTAACAAGGTTGTTTGAAAATTTTGATGAGACATGATTTCATAATGCAATTGTTGGATTCCGTCTTTGTTATTCTTTAACTTGTCTACAGAGAGAGGAAGCTTGGATTTGATTTGAGGTGTATTAGATTTCACCTGCTTCAACCTGTTCCATTTAATATATATATAACATTGTGCATGATAGATTCCAATATTTCTCTATAATATGATTCCAAAATGCATTGCTATATACCATCTATGTCATTATAACATGTATACGGGAAGAATTGATTTTGAATGCATGTTAGGTTCTGAATTTGCTGTAGAATTTGCTCAAGGGGTGATACTGGAATTTATTATTTTGTGCTAGTGTTTTTCTATAATTATGTAACGAGTCTGTTGCATTTATTGTTATTTTATATACTAATTTACTTTCCTATTTAGTTATTTATTTATTTTGTCTTGACTCTCTCATTCCAATGCCGTAGTTAGTGTCAGGTAGACAACTTGTGTCAAATCTTCTTTATAAATTCTCACTCAATTGAAGAGAATTTATGTGGCCGACTCCATTCATATGAGATTAAGGCAAGGATAATGATGATGATGAATTTGCAAGTAAATCAAATAGTTCTTATGTTTATCGCCTTTCTTTCACCTCGTTTCCGCATCTTTTCTATAACAGAACAAATGATTCTTCCTAGGCTTTTTATTATGTTTTTTGTCTTATTATTTGTTTTATTATTTTGCTTTCAAGTAAAGACTTTATGACTTATGATGCGATCACATTAACTGATGATAGGGGAGATTAGCAATATATAAAACAATTTTCATTATGTTCTACTTTGTAGGTTTTTATTTTTATTTTTTAAATATATATATTTTTACTTTTCTAAAATTATGACTTCAAATTTGTGATCAAACTACCAAACTCACAACATTGCACTTTATTGTGTCGTATGGATGAACAACATATATTCCTCTATTTCTTTTAACAATTTAATGCTATGTTTAGCCATCTGTTATTATTTATTTATTTATTCAAATTTTCAGGAAATCAGAAAAGAAAAGATGGAGAGCAATAAATCCAACGAAGAAGAGACATTACAAGTTCGAAAATTAGAGATTACAGACAAAAGCAAGGGTTTTATTGAACTGCTGCAACAATTAACTATCTGTGATTCTGTCTCTGACAATGACTTTCAAGAAAGATTTCGAGAGCTTAGTACATATGGTGATGATCATCTTATATGTGTAATTGAAGATGATCGTTCTAGAAAGATTGTCGCGACTGGGAGTGTGTTTATTGAAAAAAAGTTCCTGAGGAATTGTGGCAAAGTTGGACACATTGAAGATGTTGTGGTTGATTCCAGTGCTCGGGGGAAGCAATTAGGGAAAAAAATTGTTGGGTTCCTCATGGATCATGCTCATTCAATGGGTTGTTACAAAGTAATCCTTGATTGTAGTGTTGAGAACAGAGCTTTTTATGAGAAATGTGGTTTCAATCAGAAAGAAGTTCAGATGGTGAAGTATTTCATATGATGAATGAACTTTTTGGATTTACAATGCAAATTCGGTCTTAGAGTTGGTAATTTTTTCTTATTTGCAGAGGTCTCCTAATTTCCTAGCAAACATTCGTATATGAATCAGAGTTGCTTTTGTAGGCTTAGATGGTGAAAGTATTGGATACTTCCGGCCAACGTTGTTATTTTTTATTATCAAGAAAAATGAGAAGTTATAATACGATGAATTATTATTTTCTATTTTTCATTAGTCGTGTACGGTACCCTCTTGAAATTTTTTTTTTTGTGCATATTTTTCCACATAGATGCCATTTTATAATATGATCCATCAATTCCAGCTAGGCAGAGGAACCTCTAGAATGCTTCATTCTCAATATTTATTTTTTTTCTTCCTCGTATCATCTACGGCCAATGGTTAATTTTGATTGGAGTATGTATGATAATCTTAATATACCTGACCTAATGCATTATTAATATACCAGAATAATATGTATATGAATCCCATTCTCTTGGAGTAAACATTAGAACGGAAAACATCTTATTGATCCAAATTGCAGTAAACATTAGAATGAGAAATATCTCATTGATCTAAATCCGTAGATGGTAAAGTGCATAAAACTTTGACGACATAAAAAATGTGATCCAAATCCGCAAATGGTAAAGTGCATAAAATCACCGCTATATAAAAAATGTGCAAAAGACACTCCTATTTTTGCAAAATCCTCTTACATTTTCAATTTGGACAAATATGACAAATTTTTAATTTGAATAATGAAATGACTAAAGTATCCTTACTTTATAAATAAATAATAATAATAATAAAAAGTAAAAACGTGAAACTACGAAAAGGGTATTTTTGGATTTTCAAAAAAGTCTGACATCATCAATTTGTAATAGGGGACAATTTGCTCCGAATTTTGAAATTATAAAGATTTATATACACATACCAAATAACATGAGTATTTTTTTACACTTTTTCTATATAGCGGGAGAGTTTTATAGACTCTTTCCATCCATAAATGAAGATTGATTCGTGCAAACATTTATATACCATGAGAGTTTTATACACTTTTTTCTATCCACAAATGAAGATTGATTCGTGCAAATATAGTGACAATTTCGTGAAAGTAAAGATTGTGGCTGTTATGACGTCGAATTTAATTCAATAGAAATGTAATTTAATAAAAGAAGTAAGTTGTATCCAGGTAGAAGTAGTAGGACTTTTTATTGCTTTATCCAACTACCAGTTACATGGCATCCATTAGCTCCAAAACTTTGCAGCAACACAGTGGTTTTAAGTGTGTTCTCAAAGAAAGTCTCCCATACTATTATGGTCCATCATAGAATAAACATCTCATGAGGACACTAATGTATGATACTCACAATAAAACAAGAACCTGATTGACAAGGCATTGAAACTCTCTCTTCAGTTGTTAATGCTTCAAACTCTTGCATTCAACTTATTATTATTGGTGCCGAATGAGAAGATGTACGATACATCCGGTGTTAGTAACACCTAACACCAGGTGTATCGTACATCTTCTCTCAAACTAGAGACAATCAATGCCAAGATGATCAACTAGGTACGTAGTTGATCATTCCGAGTCATTGGTGGCCAAGTCGAAGAAGCTAGGCTTGCACCCGGGCCACCACGTACCACATGAACTCTCCCTCAAAAAGCTTCCAATATTGAGGCATATAGCCAATAAGAGCTCAACTCTCTTTGTGAGACAATGAGCTGAGCTTATTCACAATCACAACTCAATTTATAGTTGCCATTCTTATCTTCTTAAGGTGCCATCTTAGGATATACTATATTAAATCCCCGGTACCCTCATCTCGCGGAGCAGGCAATGGGAGATTTATATATACATGACATATATGGGATGGGTGGTCAAGGGTCCCTCCCTCCCTTTTCAGCTGAAACTTACAAAGAGAAACAACTGTTATATATATATATATCTATGCTGTTAGTCTCCATGAGTGAACCACATAGATAAATTGTAGAGTCCTAAGCTAGCAATGGAGAATCTACAATGCCTTGCCCATAGGATTAACATTAGTTAAGTTGCTGTATTTTGGATGTTTTCTCACCACTTAATTATCCTCTACCCTTAGTTTTTAACTCATTCCACCCTAGGTGGTCACTATCTATGTAGCATGTATGTACTAAGCTGCTTTGTTGATTCTCTTTTTGTTCTTTTGTTGTTTCTTTGTTCTTATCCCCGGGACAAAAAAATCCTTCCTTGTGAGAATTTTCTGTAATTTCGTTCCATGACAATGTTTATAGCTACTAATAGTGACTTGCGTTGTTATAATAGATGACATGAATTACTAATAAAACACGTTACAAAATGGGTGACATTGATATCACTTACTATAGTAACGTGAATCATCATCAATTATTATAAACGTCGTTACTGAACGAAATTGCGAGAAACTCCTCACAGTAGAGGATTTTAATCCCTTATCCTTATTAGTTTAAAAGATTAAAGATTGTTCCAGCAAGGTGTGTGTATAAGTGGATGCAAACCAGAAGTAATTATTTAGTTTAAATAACAATGCTATAGTCGACTCAAAGCACCCAGCAAGGGGTGTGTTTGCATAGGATCTAGGATTACAGAGCCTGCAGATATCGCCCAACACCATTTTCTTCTCAAGAGATTAATTATCAGTCAATCCATAAGCTGATGCATTGTGACTTGAAGGTCATGGGATCAAAACTGCTCTCCATGTAGACAAGGTTACGTACATCTCACACTCTCCAAATTACGTATATTGCACAGATGTTGTTAGCTAAACTTAAAAATTAAATAATTATTTTTAATAACTTAAATACATTATGTGTTATAAATATAGTTATATAAAATTAAGAAATAAAAAGAGAAAAAGAAAATAAGCTTTCCAAAACATCATTTGGGTCGATAGAATTGGAAAAAAAGAAAAATAAAAAAGAAATGG
Organism: Cornus controversa; assembly: GCA_026545225.1. Taxonomy (NCBI): domain Eukaryota; kingdom Viridiplantae; phylum Streptophyta; class Magnoliopsida; order Cornales; family Cornaceae; genus Cornus; species Cornus controversa. Next base: position 34,638,863 of record CM048849.1, read on the forward strand.
TGGTATACCTATTTTCATATTGGGTTTACAAATGAGGTAAAAAAAGAAAAGAAAGAAAATGAGAGATTTAAAAGTCTCTTTGACAATTGTTCTTGTTTCATGTTGTGTTGTCATGGTGTAGTGTATAGAAGCAAAAAAAACACTGCAACATATTTGGTAATTTTTATTGTCATTTGAATAGTAACGCATTTATAGCTGAAAAAGAGATCCAAATAGAAAACAAAAAAATTGGTTTTCTAATATTTTTGCACCATAGCAAAAATACTAGAACGGTGAACAATACCAAAAATAAATATATATAAAAAACTCTAGGTAGCTTTTTTTAACTAGTCATTTTATTTTTCAATCTTGTAACATTTTTTTACCAAATATGTTTTCATGCTTTTCTTCCAAAAACACTTGCAACAAACTTTACGTTACAAACATGCTTCCAATCACTATTAAACACACTTCACAATAGTCTGTTTTGATTGAAAATAGAAATGTAAAATGAAAACGATTGCCAAACAGATTCTAAGAGGGATAACTTCATATGGGATAGGAGCATTGTTGTTTGCGAGGTCTCTATCATTTATATGGGGCCAGTTCTCTTCGATATGCGATATTCGAAACTCTTTCCCAAGTAGGTATGAGAAATCCGTATGAGATGCGGTTTGTGAGCAGGTTATCTTGATTTATATCTTTACTTGACTTTTGGGTGCAATTAGGATGGGTTGAAGGCTCAACCCGAGCTACGAAATCTTCAACCCTAACCCAACCCAACTCAAACCCATCGTCAACCCGAGTCCAACTGACAGGCTGGCCCTGGGCCTAGGCAGCCCAGGCGACCGCCTAGGGCCTCCAAATTTGGAGGGCCTCATCTTTTTTGAATCAAACCCAATACTACTAGTCTACTAAAGTATAAGTCCTCATTTTTTTAAACATTATTTCCAACTATGGTCCATTTAATTAAACCCAATAGGACCAATACTATTGGGCCTCATTTTTAAAACATTATTTCTAACTATATATGGTCCATTTAAATAAATTCAATATGACCAATATTACATAGCCTCATTTTTTAAAGAGTAATGCTATTATGAGGGGGTTCTCATGGCTTTTGTCATGAGCTCTCCCTCAAACTAAATATTTTTGAACATAAAAAAGATGCAAAAAAATATTATCACGTAGTCAATACTAAAATCATCTCATACAAAAAAAATCAACTCAAAATATCATAAATTGAATTTATAGGAGACGATAAAAATTTGATGTAAAAAAATGTAAAGAAAATAGGATGTAAAACTTTGGCAGTCTCTTATAAATTCAATTAATAACATTTTGTGCTTATTTTATTTTATTTTATGTAAGAAGATTTTAGTATTGGCTACGTGATGATATATTTTTTTTGCATCTTAATTTTTTGTGTTCAAAAGTATTTATTTTAAGGGGGAGTTGATGACAAGAGCCATAAGAGCTCCCTTATAGTAGCATTACTCTTTTTTAAAAAAAAAAATAGTAACCAAACCCATACCACAGTCCAATTCGTCTATGATATATAAAAGTGAAGAGTTGGAATGTTGGATTGTAAGAATGAAAAATATTAGACGAACTAAAGTCTAAACTTTCTGATTCTCCAATTAATATTCAAAATGTTAAATGTATAAGAATTCTTTCTAAAATATTATGTTAACTTGTTTGGATTATTGGGTCATTGTGCATAACAACTCTGTTTTTTTTTTTTTTCACAAAGATTTATAGTAAGTTGTTTTATTTTTCAAAATTACAACCTACTGTCAAGAATCTAAAGATAGATTTATTTTTATTTTATATATATATATATATATATATATATATATATATATCTTCTATTAATTTTTATTTTTAGATTTTAGTAAAAGAATTTTGTGTAATGGCTTACTCAATTAAAGAGCCATGGTGTTGTATATATATTGATAATGATGTACAAAATAAGGAAAGAAAGAAAATAACCCATAATTAGGGGCCTAATAAGAGCAATCCCAATAATTATGGGATTGAACAAAATCTCTAAAAGAACACGTTTTTCAACACTCCCCCTCAAGTTGGAGCGAAGATGTCAACTAAGCACAGCTTGCTAATAGATTCAAAGAAGCGACAATCCAACTGATTTAGTGAAAACATCGGTAGTTTGTTTTGAGGAAGATACAAATGATGGACTAATGATGCCAGCTCAAACTTTTTCTCGAATGAAATGAATATCCACCTCTACATGCTTTGTCCTTTCGTAAAGAACATAGTCTAAAGCAAGCATGATTGCTAATTAATTGTCACAAAATAACTCCGAGGGATTCTTTTCACTAAACCCCAGTTCTCCCAGTATAGAATGCAACCAAAGAAGTTCATAGATACCTTGGGCCATAGCTCGATATTCTGCTTCTGCAGAGAATCTAGAAACTACAGATTGCTTCTTGCTTTTCTAGGACATAAGATGATTAATATAGAATGTACAGAAACCAGAAGTGAAGCATCTGTCAATTTTAAAACCAACATAATCCGCATCAGTAAAACATGATAGACTCGACAGGCTCTTCGAAGTGTAGAACAAGCCAAGGTTAGGACAAGACTTGAGATATCTTAAAATATGATAAACAACATCCAAATGACATGTACGAGGAGCATGCATAAACTGACTCACCATACTAATAGCAAATGTCAAGTCTGATCTAATATTAGTCAAGTAGATCAGATGACCAACCAATCGTTGATAAATTGCAGTATTAAGAAGCAAATCACTCGACTCAGTAGAAAGTTTGAGATTCGAGTCCATGGGAGTAAAAGTAGGTCGACAACCAAGCATGTCAATATCTTGGAGAAGATCCAGAGTATATTTCCATTGAGATAAAGAAATCCCATAATGAGATTTAGGGTGCGTTTAGTAACGAAAATATTTTTTGTTTTTGCGCTCAGAAGAAAACAGAAATATATTTCTATTTTTTTGAGTGGAAACAAAAAATAGAAATAACGTTCATTAAAACTTGTTGTTTCTACATTTTTGAGATCAAAAAATAAAAAACAGTATTTAGTAACACATTTGTTACACAAATTTATTTTAATTTTATTTTTAATTCATCTATTAAAAACTAACCTTCAATCACATTAAAAGATACAATTTGCAACTAGTCAACTTGACACTTTCTAAATAAAAAATTACTCAACTTGACTATTAACCACTTCTATCAAAAGCATATTTCTTGAAGGTTTCATTGATCAATTCACCCAGTTGTTAGCTTGTGAATTTTTAAGATTCAACTAAAAACTAATACTACAAACAATATTAAAGTCACAAATTCTAACAATACATGGTAATAAAATACAACATCCAATTTAAAGTCACAAATCCTAAACAATACCCAATAATAAACATAAAATACAACATCCAGTTTAAAGTCATGATAACACCATGAATCACTCTCTATGAAAGTTGTTCCACAACTCATTTGTGATTGAATCACGAATTCCATTCATCAGTCATATTTGATATTGAGTAACTCTTACATCCGCTGGAATATGAGGTGTAGAGGTACTTGATGATTCTTCTTCTCCAGACTTGACATTCATATTTTCATATTTACGAAATAAACAATCTAAATGTGCTTCATCATGAATGAAATTATGAATTGTGCAACAAGCCACCACGATTTGTGCTTGAACCTCTACAACATAATTGGGCATCAACTGAAGAATGGGAAAACGTTTCTTAAGTAGTTCAATGACATTTCTAAGTGATGAGTGTATAGTTGAATAACTCTTTAGGACCTCGTACTTGTCCTCTACGTCCTCTATAGTCTTGCAAATGATACCAGACACCATGATAAGGTGCTTGGAACCTTGACATATTAGCGTATCCGGAATCAAGAAGATAGTACTTACCTGTCACAAAACATTACTACACATTAATATAAATTTTTAATATAAATATAAACAACCTTAAAACAACATTACCTTCAAGTGGTGTTTGAAATTGCATAGCAGGATTGAAGATAGTCTCCATTAAAACTCTTGAGTCATTTACACTACCTTCCCATCTAGCCAATACATAAGAAAATCACATGTCAAAAGAACAAACGGCCAAAATATTGTGTTGTATCTGACTTCCTCCCACAATAAGGAATTTGTTTTGCTGATGCAACATTTGTGTGAATATGTGTTCCATCAATTGCTCCAACACAGTTCTACATTTGCAATATATTTTTATCAATTTCACAATACAACTAAAAATAATAATCATATACTTTATTTTAAAAAAACTAACCTTGAAGAATGGATAAAACCTATCATTTTTGCGAATTTCTGTAGGTACAACATTAAAGTTTGGTGGACGAATTATTTCCTACCCTAATTTACATACATAATAAAGGCATCGATGGAAATACTTGGAGACTGAAGCTGTGGAATGTTGAAATCTTTATGCCGTTACTCGAACTCTCTCATTGTGTGCAAGAGCATACAAAAACATTCCAACTTACTGTTCCACAATTAAATATCTAGAATCATTTAATTCGAACCCCTTCAACCGCTCACATAGATATCTAAAGGCATGTAATTCCAACCTAAAAAGTTCAAAACATCTAGTATGATGGCCATTCAGTATTTCAAGTATATAATCATGGCCTTGAAGTCTAGAATTTCTACATGGTCTTGGTTTCATATGATTTTCCATATACTCGTCCATCAGTAAGATAAATAAAAATAAAATATGCTCATCCTCTTCCTCCTCATCATCATTATAAGCATGCAAAAAAGCCAATAGATCCATTATGGTAAACTTGATAGAATTGAATATTATGATAATTGTCAAATAAAGTTGGCACATAACACCATAATATATATCATAAAATCACATAATTGTTACATATCAGTTTAAACATAGAACCCCATAAACATAAATATAAAAGTCTATATAATATAACTATTGTGTCCGAATCACCAAAATAATAAGTTTAATAGCATACTGATCAACAGTTATAAACAATAAGTGAATCACAGATTCATAAGCCAACCCCACCTCCTCTCTACACTGAGCCTAAGAAATAGTTTGCCCCATATATTATCTGCAAAAAACTTGTCTAGGGCCTTATAGTAATAATCATCATCAATGCCATGCATACTATCCAACGCCGCTAAGAAAGCATCCATGACGTCACCCTCCTCATCAACTTTAACAGCATAACTCGTACTTCCCTAGACACAAAAGCTAGAATTTTTCTCAGCAGCATCAGCTCTTCTACACGAATGCTCACTAAATTCACTCATGATATTACATATTCTATTTTAGAAGCTCTCCCTAGATGCACGAGGGTGGGGAGACCGACTCCTAGGTCGAGAACTAGCCTCCACCTCTGCGTCCACAGGTGGTAGTTCTTGTCCATTTTCTTCAAACCTATCATTGTCATCATCTCCATCATCATTTAAAAAAGTACATGTTGGACTCCTAGTTGAAGGATAGGCATGAGCACTGCTGGTAGATATGTCACCAAATAAGTTTTCAAGCAAGTCATAGTGTTTGCACCCACTTCGCCGATACCGACTAGCAAGCCTCATTTGCTGCAATTATATATATATATATATATATATATATATATATATATTATTTTTTAATTTTCATTCATAATAGTTAAATTTAAAAAAATAATAATAATTAAAATATAACCTTGTTCATCTCCTCCCACTAAGCCTCAGTCAATGTCACTTGTCCAGAAGTAAGATCCCATGATAATCCAGTATTAGATAAAAGTTTCTTGAAGCACTTATATTTGTCTCTCAATTTGTTAAATTTATTCAGTAATTGATTTTTCTCATAAGTACGATTATTCCTTCCCTGCCATGTATTCATTGCATTTGTTAAATTGCTCCATCCTTTAGCCGTAAAGGTGGTTGTTTTTCGATTTTCTTTCTTTCTTTCCTCTTCCATCATCAATATAAAGTATTCTTCAGCTAGCTCATTCTAAAGTCCATGAATTCCATTATTCCTCACCTCATTCTCATTCTCATTCTCATTCACCAATTGTTGAGTATTGGGATCCATGAAGCAATTTCTCTTCACAAACTATAACAAATGCAGAAACAAGACTCAAAAGAAGCATAAACCAACAATAAACATAATATTAATTACGTATTGGTGAAACCATTCGAGATAATCTCCATCTCATACATGATATGATTCTAGCATGTCCCATTCCACTCAAATTAATATTTAGCTTCACAAAAATGAATGTTTTAAAATCATTCATTCAATCCTATTTATATTTTACACCTCTTCAAATATAGCAACAACCTTACTAACGAGAGTTCTAATTTTAGAATTCATTATGATGCTTCTCTCCCACCATGTTAAGATTCAAAACGTGTTTCAACCTAAAATAAGTATTAATTGGAAGCCATCTCTTTTCTTTTCTATTTTTCTTTCTCCCAATGAACAAGAAGAGCTAATTGTGAAAGACATTATAATGTCAAAGTCACATTTATCGCATGGAACAGAAAATATTTGAATATAGTATTTAAACAAAATCTAGGTATCATTCTAGGAGATATTATCTACTAACCATCTTACATTGTTAAGTGGCTCAAGAAGACAAGCATATATAGAGTTACATACTAATAAAATGGTTCATGAAATCAAAAACAAAATATATATGCACATTGTGTCTTAAATGTACACTTGTTACAAGGGGATTGATAATGGCATTAGAGTGAGAAGATATACTCTCAGAACTACCAACGGTATGCTATAAATTTGTATAGTTTTTATCACTTTTGCCAGGTTTGATATATGCATTTTTGCACTTCAATCTTATCAGAATATTTGATTCAATCTCCTCGAAATATTGCACTAAACACTTCCATGCTTAATTTAGTAAATAAGTAAAGAAAAATAATGGAAATGGAATTTGATTATGAGGGCAAACAACACCTTACCACAAAAAATACAGTTGGTATATAATCCTGATTTAACACACAAAAAAATATTAGAAAGCGCTAAGCAAACAAATTAAAAAAAAAAAAGTAACAATTTTTTTTTTGGGAAAATGGAAAAGGAGATCAAAAATTCAGTAGAGAGGGGAGCAACCCAGATAAGCATTTAGGAAAGGGAAATGCACAAACTACAAAATCCAAAAAGATGAAGCCAAACCCAGAAGCAAAAATTATTAGAGTGACAGAACATTTACATATGAAATCAAGAAAAAAACATAAAATAAAATAAAAAACTGCAAAATCCAGATACATGAACACATTAAAATACTACAAGAACCCAAAAACACAAAAACACAAATATATGTAGACAAAGGGACACAGAGAAATTGGACACAGATAAAAGCATACATCCATATTACATATATATATATATATAAACCCAGATGGATCTTCTGGAAGAAAGAAGCACTTACAGTTGGAGTTTAAGTCGTCTTTTGCTCTTGTCGTCAGTAGAGATAAGCCGCCGATCTTGTGATCTTGGTCTGATTAAAGAAACACAGAGAAGAAGAAGAAGAAAAGCACAGAGAAGATGCCACCAATTTTGCGATCTTGGTCCGATTAGAGAAGCACAGAGAAGAAAAGAAGAGCAGATATAACCTAAATCATTTGGTGCAGCAATAATAAACGAGTTGGGCTCCGCTACAGTACAAGAAACGCTCTTTTGCTACAATAGGAAAAACAAGAGAAACACATTTTTTTTTGTTTTTTCCTCTTTTAACAAAATGAGAAACATTTTTATTACTGAGATCATAAATATTTTTACTAAACATGCCTTCTGTTTTTGTTTTTGCCTTTTTAGAGGATAAAAATAGAAAAACAAAAAATATTTCTGTTACTAAACACACCCCTAGCAACCTCAGTCTCAATGAAATATTTGAGAGCACCCAAGTCTTTTACATCAAAGCACTTCCCAAGATGAAGCTTCACCTGCTCAATCTCTTTATTATCATCGCCAACAATAATGATATTATCCACATAGACAAGCAAGATAATACGATGTACCATTAGAGTATCGCCAGATAAAGCAGGTGTGATCTAATTGGCATCTCATGAATCCCAAAGATAAGACAACATCATTGAAATGACTGAACCAAGCTTTAGGAGATTAAACCATAGAGTGATTTCTTTAGATGACAAACTTTTTCAGCATACTCCCCTTTAGCCCAAAAACCTGGTGGAGGATCCATATAGATGGTCTCAAGTAAATCTCCATTAAGAAAGGTATTATTAGCATCAAGTTGGTGAAAAGCCCAAGAGTGAGAGACAGCCAAAGAAATCACAAGATGAATAGATGTCAATTTTGCTACAGGGGCAAAAGTGGCACCAAAGTCTTTACTAAGTATTTGAGTAAAGCCCTTGGCAACCAAACGAGCTTTATAATGGTCAACTGATCCATCTACCAAATATTTGATACTAAAGACTCATTTACACCCCTACAATCTTCTCCCCAGAAGGTAAGGAAACTAGATCCCATGTGCCATTATGTTGTAGAGCATCGATTTTAGTTTGAATAGCAGAAATCCATTATGGATCCCGAAGAGCCTCAGACACAGACAGAGGGATGGTAGTGGAGTCAAGATTTTCCAAAAAATCTTTGTAAGTACTTGAGAGATGGTTATAGGAAATATGCTTGGAAATAGGATGATCAGTACTACTAGATAAACTTAATCTAGAAGGAGGTTGGCGTATCCCAGTAAGATAATGAGGAGGGGGTTTGGATCAGGATGAGCCACTGAGGAAGGATAATTACCTGAACCAGAGATGGGGGAAAGATTTGGTAGGGGCTGATTGTGATGGCAATGAGAGTAGACCTGCACTGGTGGAGGAGAAGGCTTTGGCTCAAAGGAAATATCAAAGATGGGAAGAGGATGAGCATGAATCGAAGTCTCGTCCTCCAAAATAGTAGACGTGGAATCTTGCACCACAGATTTGTTACTATAAAATGGAACATTTTCATAAAAGGTAACATCAAGAGAGTGTTACATATGTTTTATCACAAGATCATAGCACCTATATCATTTGGATATAGCAGAGTAGCCCAAGAAAATACAACAAGCAGATTTATCATCAAGTTTGTTACAAGTAGGATTACAATTATGAATAAAACAAGTACTACCAAACACACAATGCAGAATATAATATAAGGTGTTTTTGGGCTGGAGAATCTGGAGGGGAGCTTTACCATGCAGCAGTAAAAATAGTCATATGCTAATAGAATTTAGGGACATGCATACCACTTAACAAACACCAAATTACAGACATGAGATAACGATTTTTACATTCAACCACCCTATTTTCAAGTGTGTAAGGATAAGTGAATTGGTGCAAAATGCCCTTTTATCGAGTTCAGAGAGAAATTCATTAGACACGTACTCACGACCATTATCTGACCGAATATTATTAACAATGATTTTATATGAGTTTTGATCATTTCAAAAAACTAAGAAAATAAATGGTTCACCTTAGATTTTTTTTTAAGTAGGTAAACTCAAGTACATCGAGAATAATCATCAATAAAAATACCACAACATCGATAACCAGATAAAACAGTAATAGGGGAAGGTCCCCACACATCAGAGTGAATCAAGTCAAACATACTAAGAGCACGATGCATACGCGAAATATAACTGGTACAAGTATGTTTAGAGAGTTCACAAACTTCACACTAAAATTTACTATCCTTACAAAACTTACTTAAAACAGAAAATAACATACATAAATACTAAAAATTCACATGTCCTAAAGGGCATACCATATACTCAAAGTACGTAAAGACAAATCATAAGAAGAAGTAGAAGCATGAAAGACAGTTGCTTGAAGACTTGAAGTTGGCAGCTGCAAAGGAGGAGGATCACCAAAGTAGTAAAGTCCATCACGCTCATACCCCCTGCCAAAAATCTTCCTTGTACTCAGGTCCTACAGAAGGCAACGATCTGGTAAGAATATAACAGCGCATTTGAGATTTTTGGCAAGACGACTAACATATAATATGTTAAAAGAAAAATTAGGAACATGGAGAATAGAGGATAAAGTGATATTAGGAGTTAGGCAAACATCACCCTTACCATGTATGTAAGAAGTAGAATAATCAGCAAGCAGGACAGACATATTGGTTAATAGGTATGTTATGAGACGAAGAAATAGATAACTCACCAATTGTATGGTCATTAGCTTCAGAATCCAGAACCCAAATGGGTGTCCCGACCCTAACATGAAAAATAGTATAAGTACTTGATGTGCTTGTAGTGGTGGGAGCACCAACTTTGGCAATAAGAGATCCCAGCTGCCTAATGTGATCCTGAATCTGACCAATCTGAGACTGCAACTGACTGAAATCTGGGAAGGCAAGAGAAAACCCAATAGTGTCAGCTATAACAGCAGTGCGAGAAGACCTAGTACTAGAATACCCAAATTTAGATGAACGATTTCTGGTAAAATTCTGTTTTAACTTTGGATGGAGTTTAAAACAATGATCGTTAATATGCCCAATTTTAGCACAATGATAATAGAGAGGTTTCCCCCCTGAGGAACGAGACCCTGACTATGCATCAGCAAAAGCCATGTTATCCCCTATAGGACATGGTAAAGGAGCCGACTAAAGGAGACGTTGCGTATGCTCTTCTTCATCAACAGTATCAAAGGCCTCAAATAAGGACGACATAGGAGATATGTTTAGAATCTGAGTTTTATGAGTCTCATATTCAGGTCATAAACCCATAAAAAATTGATATGTATGCTGTTGATCAAGCCTCTTGACCAAAATATATACCGCCTCTACAGAAAAATTAGATAATGGCTCATATTGAGCCAACTCTTCCCAACGAGACTGTAAATATCCAAAATAATCAGCCACAGAAAATTCAATTTCTCTTGTGATGCCCTAGAAAAATCATGGTATAGCTCAAATATACATGCATCATTATAAAATTGAGCATACATTTTACTTAGAGCAATCTAAAGATCATGAACAGTCTCATAAAACATAAACACGTTGTATATCCGTTTATCTATAAAATTAAACAACCAACTCAATATCATGTAGTTATCTATGTCCCACTGAACATATTTAGGATCGGTTATTGCTGGTTTTTTCTCAGTACCCAAAAGTCATCCCATTTTTCCTTTATCCCCAAATGCAAACTTAGAAAATCTTGGGCCAGTGTGTGTTGTGCAGAAGAAAATTTATCCTTATTATTATTCATATCAATCATTGTATCAAGGACAACATAATAAATAATCAAGAGATCAAAAATATTTGAAAGAGATGTTGAAAAACTAACCAATCAGCCGAAGACCCACTAAAAATCACCAATTACTGTTGTCGAACACATCGGTAGCCCCAAAAATTGAATACCATAGTAATGAAGCCTTAGGTTATGGGTCTGACCCTAAGGAAATGCCCTAATGGGGTCAAACAATGGAGGAAGAGACCTCCTTACAACAGATGTGACCTTGCCTTAGGGTTGCAAGGTCAGTTGCAAGTGGAGAGAGGGGCATTGAAGTAAGGAGGCGAGAGAGAGATGAGAGAAGATGGGCTATGAGAGAGAGAAAAGATGATGTGAGAGAGAGAAGTAGAGATGGAGAGGAGGGAGCGATTAATTTGGCTCTGATACCAAAAAGAATTTTTGTGTATTGGCTTACTCAATAAGAGAGCCACGGTGGTGTATATATATTGATAATGATGTACAAAATAAGGAAAGGAAGAAAATAAATCCCATAATTAAAGGTTTAATAAGAGCAATCTTTATAATTATGGGATTGAACAAAATCTCTAAAAGAACACGTTTTCCAACAAGTTATTTAGTACAACAAAATTATTTATCTTACCTGTCGAAAAATTATTCGATTTATCTTAGTAACTGAAAGCATAATTAATTGGAGATCTTTTTACTTTCTTAGAATTGTTTTAGTAAGAGTTGGATAGTCTGAATCCTTTTGGTTAGTGACTTGGTTGGGAATGAAATAAAATTGTGCATCTTGGGGTGCGTTCACTAAGTTAACAAAAACGGTTTTTTTGTTTTTGTACTAGGAAAAAAATATAAATATATTCTTTTTTTTTTGAGTGGAAATAAAAAGCAGAAATAACGTTAATTAAACTCGTTGTTTCTAATTTTTTGAGAACAAAAAACAGAGTTTAGTAACACATTTGTTACACATTTTTTTTCTTTTTTTCTTATTTAAATCTATAACTATTAGACAATACAAAAGTACTTTTCAGCATAACTAGTCTTCATAAGTATGATATCATATATATGTGTGAAAATTAAATTAAATTAAAATTTATATCATATATATGTAAAAATTAAATTAAATTAAAATTGATATCATATATATGTGAAAATTAAATTTAAAAAAAAGATACAAGTTCAAAGATAATAATATACATAAAGAGTTATTATTTATAAGTGAATTTTTTAAAAAAAGAATATAAAAGTAAGAGCATTTTCAAAGTGTTTTTAATATAGATAATTTATGCACATTATATATTATTATATTAACTTATTATATATTATTTAGCTAAGTAGACAAAAAAAAGATTATAATATGTAAATAAGAAAATAATTGTGAAAAAAATCATGGATAGTGAAAGTTATGTTTAATATTATATATTATTTAACTAAGTGAGTTCCGCTATAGTGGCGAGAATATTTTCCTATTACAGTGAAGAAACAAAATAAACATCTTTTTTTTTTTTGTTTCCTACTCCTTTCACAAAAATGAAAAATATTTTTCATTACAGAGATCAAAAATATTTTACTAAACATATTTTTTATTTTTGTTTTTGTCTTTTTAGGGAATAGAAACAGAAAAATAAAAAATGTTTCCGTTAGTGAACGAGCCCTTGATAACCAAAATAAAAAAATAGAACACCATTAGACCTTGCAAATGGTGGAGATATCCCAAGTTTGAACCCAACCCTAGTTGATGTAAAATTTTCGATTTTTTGACATTAATAAATTTTAAGTGTTTATTGTCTCATTTTAATAAAAAATTTGCACTCTTATAAAAAAAAATCGCGTGTGAAACTTTATGTATAAAAGGCCTCACATTTGGACATTAGCTTAAAGCCTCTCAAAAATTTGGAAATCTTGGGATCGGCCTTGCCAACTCATTATTAAGTTTTAAATTCAAGTTGAATTTCAACTTGCAAATCGAGTTGAATTCACGTTTTTAACTCAAGTTGATACCTTTAACTTTTTTATAACTAAAATAATTGAAGATATTAGAATAAATTAATAAAAAAACTAAAAGTTAATATCGGGTTTAGTGTTTGGATTTATAGTTCGGGTTTGTCGGACTTTTCAACCCAAGTCCCGCTAAAAACAAAAAAAAACACATAGTTCTTATTTTTCAACCCAAATCCGATTCAAAATAAAATTTGAGTTCGTATTCTTCAACCAAGACAGAAACGAATTGCAAATTACACCGTACAAGTCCCAAAATTTTTGTACTGGGCTCAGGTTCGTCTGGGTTGGGCAGCCTAGCTTTAATTCCTCAGTATTGCATTTTCACAATCCTTTCAAAAATAATCCTTTCATTCTTCACTGCCTCATTCGTTAGATACAACGGCGGCCTATCAGCACTTCCCGGCCAGTTTCTCTTCTCCAGCTCCGGCGTCACTCCATCTCTAAAGAACAGATTTTGTTTGATATTTTGCTAAATTTGGAGACCCATTTCAAGAAAGCCCGAGAATTCAAGCTCAGACACGTAAGATATGGAAGCTTTGTTCTCTCTCTCTTCTTTTCTGTTTTTGCTCAGAAAGTTCAGATTTTGATTGATATTGAGCACATTTTGGTTATATTGCAACCCATTTGATCAAAAAGCTGATAATTGGATCTTTGATTTATCGGAAATTGTTTGTTTGACACCATCTGTTCATTCGTAGTTTTAGGGCTTTTTATCCATTTTTTTTCCCATTTGTCTGATACGAGCGCAGCCAGAGAGCATCAGCAATTTGCCTTCAATCAGCGGCGGCACCGCTAATTCGTTCTTCGGTCACTGCCTTACAGTACGGTGGATTTTGGATACCTTTGAGGCGCAAATGAGTAAGGAATTTTCTTTACAGGGTCTGGGCGGATCATTAACTTGTATGCGTCGATGGAATGATTTATTCGATGGTTTCTGAGCAAAACAACTAAGTCCTTTGACTCTACTGGTGACTCACTTAGAGAAAATGAGAATTCACAATCTACGGATTACTTCAATTTCATTGGACCTCAATTCACTCCACAAAACCCTAGACCCTGCATTCAATGCTACCAACAAGCAGCTCAAATTCAGTACCACCATTATGCCCATCTACAGTATGTTTGTTTCCACTTCATTTCATCTGTTTCTTTGTGTTTATATATGTATTTATGTATGGGTGCATCGCGTGTGATTGAAATCTTGAATTTGAGAGCGCAGGACCTCAGCAACTATCTATACATTGTGAAGTTAGATTTCGTCCTTGCATTGACATACACAAGGTTGGTCTTCACGGGTTTTTAATTTAATGTTTCAACTTATGTATGAAAATGTGGATTATTCATTTCTTTCGCTGGAATTTCTGGTTCAGTTTAATGTGAAGTACCTGCTTGTTTGATGATTCAAATCTTTGAAATTGATACTCTGTGGCCTGTTCAAAGAAAGCTACCTGACTCATTGCTTAAGTAACTTAAATCTTAGGAAAGATTTAATGCTGTGGGATTGCCCGTGCTGCCTGAAATATGGGTTTCATAAAGTTTATGATAAGTTTCATTGCGGCTATATGAACTTAAACTTTTCTTTTTTGGGTGGTTGTTCTTATTCTCGAATCTTGATCAACAAATAGTGAAAGAAACACATTACAGCCAGTTAGTTAAAGTTTTTGTTTTATACTTGAGGATTTTTTTTTTTTTATTTCTACAATAATTCTATTTAGTTGTTAAGTATTGCATTGCTTGGGAAGCGATGTAAGCTATTTGGTGGCAAACTTTTAATCTTTGACTTCTGGTATACAGTTGTTGCTTTGATTTTCTTGTTTGAAATATGTAATTGGTTTTCAGGGGAAAGTGAAGCAAATTGTTGGGTCTACCCTTCAGGATTTGAAGGACGGTGGGTCAATTCCAGTGACCAATTTTGAATCAGATAAATCAGCAGCAGAGTATGCAAATCTGTACAAAGAAGATGAACTTACAGGTGGTCATGTAATCATGCTTGGAGCTGATCCTTTGAGCAAATCTGCAGCCATTGAAGCATTACATGCTTATCCTGGTATGCCAGTCGTTGCCGTACTTTTCTGGCAAAATCTCTTTACTTCTGAAACATTTTTCCTGTATGTTTATATATATTGATATAATAGATGGCTGAGATGTCTGTTACTATAAATAGGGAACAATTATTATAACAAAAAATTAAAGTAATTTTCATTTGGCTATTCTTGTCATTCATAAAATGCAGTGTGATCTGCAATTAGTTGACAATTAGAAGTATATGGTTGTAAGTTAGTAGAGAAGTATATTTTGTTGGCCATTTGCCATTTTCTTACAGGCCATTTGTCACACACACATATATATATTTTAAAAATAGTTTACCAGAATTTATTGGTTTGAACTTGAAACTTGTGAGATTTTGATAGGAATTCTATATAATTATTTACGTGATGGCAAATAATTTTTCAATTGGTTTGGGATTGTGACATCTTTCTATATGATAATGCCCATGGAATTGATAAAATACCTCTTATTATAATTTGGAAGTAATGGTAAATTTACTTATTTGTATTATTTTTTTCTTTGAGGAATATTTTTTTAGGCTGATGATTCAAGTACTTTGCCCTTAATTTTATATTTTTTATTGTAATTGTGCCTGCATAATTTCTGATATTATGCAGAAGGCCCTACTTATATTCTCGTGGAATGATGCTCTTTTTTGGGTTTCTTTTATGTTATTCCTGCTTATCATTAATTTTGAATGGATATGAATTTCAAGTAATATTCCCCAACCTATATGCTAACACGAGTTGGTGCATTTAGAGTGTGGCCATCTCTTTGAACTCTTTGGTCGATAATATGTCTATACTTACAGATTTTTCCTCTGCTGAAATTACTGCGAGGATTGGCAACATCTAGGTGGTTTGCAAGTTGGAGGTGGTATCAATTCGGAAAATGCTTTAAGTTACATAGAGGAAGGAGCCAGCCATGTCATTATCACATCAGTATGTTTCTAATAATCATTTGTTGGAGAGATACATGTTTTAAGCAATATTACTATCCTCAGATTAGATGAATCCATCTCACAGATCAGAATTGGCAGTTGAGTAGTTTAAGAGTTTAAATTCTCAAAAAAGAAAAAAAGTAGTTTCAGAGTTTAAAACCTG
The DNA here is from genome assembly GCA_026545225.1 of Cornus controversa. NCBI lineage: Eukaryota > Viridiplantae > Streptophyta > Magnoliopsida > Cornales > Cornaceae > Cornus > Cornus controversa. The sequence goes on from CM048849.1 coordinate 34,655,196, forward strand.
TAACTTCGTAAGTGCTCAATTAAATATGTGAAAGCTATAATTGGAGAGCGAGAGCTACCCTAAAATGATAGTTTCAGAGTTTAAAACCTGTAACTCTGTAAGTGCTCAGTTAAATATGTGAAGGCTATAATTGGAGAGCGAGAGCTACCCTAAAACTAGAAGCTTCATTAGTTTTTGCATGCTGGCCTTTTGCCTTATTGGCGTGGACAAACAGATGGAGGAAAATTAAAAAAATAAACTTTGAGAGGGGTGGGAAGGTGTTTTACGTCTGGACATCACTTTTTCTCCTTAGATTCTTCTTAGTGATACACTTTACAATTGGGCAAAAAAATTCAGAAACAGTGCTTTGCATTTATAAGATAGTATCTTTTTTGTTTTGTTTTTTGTGTGCATGTTCTTGATTTTGTTTTTTGTTTTTTGGGGATTAGACTACCCATGGTAGACTGATTTCTAAAAGAAATATCTGAGCATGACTATATTTTTGTTTTGTATATAAGGTCACATGAGAGTGTCATTTCTTTTAATTTGGATTTACTCTAAATGAAATACCCCTATGAACTAGTGATTATTATGAGAACTTTCATTATTATAAAATTTCTTCTTGATTTCACCTGCAGTATGTATTCAATAATGGACAAATGGACCTTGAGAGGCTTAATGAACTTGTTGGTATTGTTGGAAAACAGAGGCTTATTTTGGATCTTAGTTGCAGGAAGAAGGTCTGGACGTTCGCTCTAGCAATCTGAATTATTTTTTTTGATAAATACTCTAGCAATCTGAATTATATGTTTTCATGCAAGGTATATAAGATTAAACTGAGCTGTTTTTTCTGGAAACTTCTATATTTTAAGGCAATCCAATTTGTGATTCAAAAATTTAAATTGCGAAAGCACACAATCAAATTTACATATCTGTACATTCTTAAACCACCCCCCCCCCCCCCCCCCCCCCCCAAAACCAAAAAAAAATAAAAAACAAAAACTTAGTTGAGGTGAGGTTTTGATTGCAATCTGATTTGATGCATGATTGTCTGACATGACATTTTACATATTATATACCAGCTTCCCTGTACTCCCAAATTTTGTATGTTGGTGATGCTAAGTAACGATGTGCAGGATGGTAAATATGCAATTGTCACCGATAGATGGCAGAAGTTCAGTGATGTATATCTTGATGAGAAAATATTGGATTTTCTTGCCACTTATGCTGATGAATTTCTGGTCCATGGAGTCGATGTTGAAGGGAAAAAGTAAGTTCTACAATAACCTTTAGTTTATTTCTTTTCTTATTCCCCACAAAGTTCTTAAGATTTCGTAGGATTTGTTCTCAGTTTTTATTGTTTAGTTGCTTTCAGCATTTATAATTTATAATAGCTTGGACATCAATGATCATTGAGAACTGGGATATTTTATCTCATAAAGATTAACAGTCAAGAATATGCTCCTTGCTCACCATTTCACTTCTTTCTGTTCTGTGGAATCAAACCTTTTATGGAATGTCCAGGGTTCCATCCACAATATCTTTATTCGAAATTTTCTTAGAGTTCAATAGCTTATTCAAAGGTGGCAGATTGTTGCCAAGAGGAGTGCCTTGACTTCGGAAGAGATCATTTCCCTTCTCTGATGAGTTAGGAAGCACGGATACTTCTACAAGAGTAACATACCCGTATCGGATGCGTATCGAATACCGATACTTCTCAGATACTCGCGGATATGTTTCCGATACTTCCTAAACGTATCCATAATTTTAAAATACATTTTTTATTTCTAACACGTATCCGATACTTCGACCATGTATCCGATACTTTTCAGATACTTCAAAACACATTTATAACAAGTTTTGAACATTAAAATGTAACTTTTTCAACAATATTATCATAGCATAATTGTTAAGAAAAGTTAAATTTATTTAGAAAAGAAGTGTTGAGATATATATCATAATTTAGTACAAAATTTATCCATGCAAATTATGCAATATGATTCTTAACTATTATTTTGTTTGTTAATCATAATATTTTGTAAAGAAATGTTAATAACTCTATTTTTTGTATATATAAAAATATAATTTGTTATTTTTATATTGCCGTATCCTGCTGTATCCGTATCCTGTCTTTTTTTAGATTTGTCATATCGCTGTACCCGTAGCGTATCATGCTCGTGTTCCGTATCCGTATCCGTATCCATGCTTCCTAAGTGATGAGTTTTCTTTGTATAAAAAATATATATATATATATATATTGTGTATGGAGTCGGCAGTGTAAGATGACGCAACAATAGCATTCCTTGTGAAGCCAATGGAAAACCACACTGGCTTTCTGGACTAGATTTAGGCTCCGTTTGGATAAGAGGAGAGAAAAGAAAGGAGAGGATAACATTAGTTATGAAAGAAAGGAGAGGAGAGGAGAGGATAACAATAATCTCTATTCATGTTTGGATAAGCTGGAGAGAAAAGAAAGGAAAAGATAGTATTTTTGTTTGGATAAGACAAAGAAGAGAAAAGAAAAGAAAGGATAACAATCAAATTACTAACATACCCTTTACTTAAAAATTCATATCAATATGTGTAATTTCCGTGGAACTCCATTGGACAATTTGGACTTTTGTGAAACTCCAGTTCCATTGAGCCTTCTTAAGAATTATTTTTTAAAAATTTTAATCATCAAATTCTTTTTTCTCATTTATTTATGTGCACATTTGCTTGGTATGGTATTAGTTTAGGAGTCTAATATGCTTAACTATATTGTACAGTTATGGTGATTTCCTGTTTGTTCTCTGTCATTTATCTTCCTTCCCCCTCTAAAAAAAAAAAAATTTATTATACAAGTTCTTTGATGGAAGCATAATATATTAACAAATTGTAAGCTCAAATTTTTTGAATTGATCCACTTTTTATATCATAACCATTCATAAGTATTGATGTTAAAAAGAGCATAAGATGATCAAGTTTGGGCACCCACTGGGTATAAACAATGTTAAAGAGTAATCTCTTTTCTCTCTCTCTCTCATTTGGGAGCATAAATTCTTCATCCTCCAAAGTGAAGTCACCCAACCATACCCACATTGAAAAACAAATTATAGTGCTCGGTCGAAGAGAAGTGCCTCTGCCTCTAGTTAATATCATCTCTCTCCTCCATAGATCTAGATACATAGGCCACTTGCAGAGAGAGAGAGAGATAGAGAGAGAAAGCAAATATATTTATATATATCTAGAGAGAGGGATAGTGAAATACTGTGAATCAGTGAGAAGACGTTGAGTGAAGCAGAGGAAGCATAGGTGAACAGACTCGAGAACCAGGTGGACAATGGAGGAGGAGGGGATTGGGAGTACCTGTGCCTCGTACGGAAGCTCAAGCTTCGACGCTCTGATAAGGTCTTGAAGCATGGTCTATCGATCTTGAAGCATGGAGAAGAGGAGAGGTCGCCGAATGGGTCTAGAGAAGATAGAGCATATGTGAGATGGGACTCAGAAGGAATAAAAATATTTTTTGTTAAAATATTGAGGTCAATTATGGTATTATGAAACTTATACTTAAGTTACAATCCTTTCCCTACCAGTCTTCTCATTTTTGGGAGGATTGCAATTGAAGGATAATGAGGGTTTGAATCCCTCCTTATCCTTTCTTTTCTTTTCAAAATATTCACCCAAACACAATATACTCTATCCTCTCCTTTCTTTTCTCTCCTTATCCTTCCAAATCCCTCCATCCAAACGGACCCTTAGTTTTCTATGTAAATATTCTGTGGCATTTTTAGTTTATATAATAAGTTTCTTTTGTTTCCTGCTTTCTTGCTTATGTTGTTTTGCTAGTTCTTACTGTTTACCAGTTAAATGAACAATAATGAAGGATTTAATATACTCAGTATATACAAGTGTCTTCATTATTTAAAAGAAAAATGAAGAATTATTAGTAAGAACGGGATGAAATGCCTGAACTAATCTTGGTGAGGAATAAAATTCAGTGTTTCGTCGTTGAAAAATGTGGATTTTCATGTGTGATTATAGAAGAATGGCCCTTCGAATAGAAAACAGATTGCAATAGATTACGAAGACAAGGACATTGATGCAGATTTTGAGGAAGATTTTTCATGTAGTTAGATTTTAGCTGCATTGAAGGTCACATGGATTGTTAAAATAATTTTAGCAAAATCCAAGTAGTTAGAGAGAGTTGCTGTGCAAGCCTCCTGATTTAAGAATTCTGCAACAATCTTCTAGCCACAATGAGATGACCTAGCCAGCCAGACTGTTGCCAATTGTTCTGAGATCCCTGCTCCCCAATTGGGTATCATTATAGAAAATATTAGTACCTTGGTTGAAGTCAAAGTAGTTGATACCAAATGCTAACCACATCAATTAATTTTTAAGCAATTTTTAAAAGTGTAGGCTATGTGATTAAAATCTGATCTGGAAGCTTGTAAGATTTCAATGGTTACACTTAAATTATCAAGTTGACCTGGTTTCTACTGTCATTCAGGCTTGGAATTGACGAAGAGCTTGTGGCATTGCTTGGCAAGCACTCACCGGTATGTAAACATATTATTGTTGATGTTTATATCTTCCATTTGCTTCTGATATCTTGTTACTCCCTCTTAGACTTCATTTCTAATTCCTCCAATTAAGAATGGACAGGTTATTACATGCCTACAACTAAAACATTCATCATCGGTTTATGCACTAAATACTTCCACTGCCATGGATTATGTTATTTTGACAATAAATGTCAAAATGGCTTGTATATGTATAACAGTATGAAACCAAGCTTTGATGACCCCCTTATTAAGTCATTCTTATATGATGATTTTGTTGGTTTAAGTGAAAGTTTTGATCCTGCACTGGTCCTCTTCTAGCCTCTTTGGCTTAGGAGTTGGCTTATGTGGCCAACTCTTAAGTCAGGAGTTGGAGGATTGGTAGATAGAGAAGAAAAAGTTCTGATTCTGCATATGGCTGCAAACTATTTGGTATTGTGATGGAACGCATGCACACTAATTTGAGCAAATTGTAAATTCATTGTGACTTGTGCTGTCAGATTCCCGTGACATATGCTGGTGGTGTCACAGTGATGGCTGATTTGGAGAGGATAAAAGTTGCAGGGACGGGACGTGTTGATGTTACTGTAGGCAGTGCCCTGGATATTTTTGGGGGCAATTTGGCTTACAAAGATGTTGTAGCTTGGCATTACCGGCAGGAAGCCTTGGCTATTTAGCTCCTCAAGCTCAAGTTGAAGTAGTAGTTGGGCCTTTTTCAATTTTGATAAAATTTTCCGCTTCAAGATTAGAGTTAATTTTCATTACTTGGTGATAGTAAAAAGGAGGTGAATTTGGTAAGTTTCTCTTTAATTTTTATTTTTATTTTTTTGGCTCTCTCTTTGGCTGAGCAAGAAATTAACAAGGAAAGTTGTTTTTCTTAGCCTTGGAATTAAGTGGTTCAAAACAAGAAGCCCCATGCTGGTATTCCTTGCTACATTTTTTCTTTTTTTAAATTGAACTTTATATTTTCCTTTGTTGTAGATGTGTTGGTAATTGTTTTTTTTTTCAAGATATACAACTATACAAGAGTTTTATGGATGTACTCCTATAGATTTTCTTTTTAATAATTCTTTAGTTTTATTTATATACTCATTCATTAGCTCTTGCTCTTCTTTAT